>VWZT01013985.1:21916-56487 GCA_013397055.1 Pachycephala philippinensis
TTATTTTGCCTTTTAGTCCTGCTGAGCCAGCACAGCTCTGAGTGTGTGAGCTGGACTTTGCTCTGGCTCTTACATTGCCATATCACTGCTACTGATGCATGGCCTGGACAAATGCTTTCCTCCCTTATCCCCATTTCTCTGCAGTGACAGCCCTGGGCTGGGCTGCGAAAGAGCAAAGAAAGGGTTTGACCATGAGTTTTGGTTACTAGTGAGGCTGAACAAGCCAGGTTGACCCCAGAGTATCTTTCTAGCACCAGAAAGAAGCTTCAGAGTTGACATTTGGAGGGGGTGGGGGGAAGGCATATGGCCACTTGTCATGTTAGCACCTTTTCTCTGGAAAGAGTAAAAATTAAATACCAAATGTCCCAGGGCATCTGCTTCAGGGTCCCCCATCAAGCAATATTAGAAGGCTCAAATTTGCTTGAGTGGCCCCTCAAGATCAGATTGCTCCCATGCATTTGCGTTACCCTGGCCTCCAATCTTCCCTAGGTCCTAGATTCTGTTTTACTAATCTTCCCGACACCCTCACTCATATTTTCTTCTGTTCAAAGAGCTTGAGATAAGTTGAGATCCCTACTGTGGCTCAGAGTGGTAGTTTTCAGCACGGCAGTGAAGGTGTGTGCTGGTGTGGTGTGAGTGGGTGCAACAGCTGCCAGGCTTGGGTCGGTGACCTAGAGAAACAACCCAGGCAAAGAGAACCTGGACAACCTTGGACAGGCTGCCCAAAGGGAGTAAGAGGTGTCTGGCTGTTTCCAGAACTGCAGGTGGGCTTTGTTTCCTGTGAATGATCAGAGGATAAAAACCTGGGTGTGAAGTGAGGAGCCAAAGTAGCTGATTTTTGTTTTCGTGCTGCAAAGCCAGACAAAGCCAGACATCAGCTCTGTAACATTTACCGTATAGAACTTGGCTAATATAGTGTCTGTTCCTGCACAAAAATAATAGAACTTTTGCTCCTCTCCAAGAGAAGAAGGAGTTTAGGAGTGACACCCTGTCCTTCCTATTGTGAGCCTTAGTTGAGGGTTGCAGAAACCCAAAACGGACTTCAACGCTTCCTGTGTGCTCACAGCTCCAGATCTTCCTTTATCCAGCTGTCATGAACTTCATTCCTCACAGATCCTCCAGTTCCTAAATCTGTATACACTGGACATTCCAAGGTTTTGTCAAACACACTGAATTCAGTATTAAAATATAGGGCAAGGGTTGTTGCAGTGGGCCCGCGAGAAGGAAACTGAAGGCTTGAGGAGCAGTTTCATGTGCCTTCTGCTCCATATGTTGCAAAAGGCTTGAGGCCTTCACTACATATTTGTAACGTGTTTTGGAAACACTTCTTAATGTTTCCTCAAAGCTATCTGATGGAAGTCAGTATCATATCTAGGAGAGGGGAGTAGAATTTCACAGAATCACAGAATCGTTTCGGTTGGAAAAGACCTTCAGGATCATCAAGTCCCACCTTTGATCTATAAATTTAGGTGCCTGGGTGGACACGCCGTCAAACAGGAGTTGCCAATGTTGTAACCAAAAGTGCTAATGCACTCCTTGAACAAATAATCACGAAAATAGTGAGTAGGAGTAAGGAGGCAATATTACTTTGGAATGCTGCATCCAGACCTGGCATACGCATTTGAAAAGGGTGTATAAAAATTGGCGAAGGTAGAGAAAAGAATCACTGAAATGATTTATGAGCTGAGGAAAATATCTGGTCATGATAAATTTAAAGACCACAGTCTGCTTAGAGTATCTAAAGGAAGACTAAAACATGACTGGTGAAGTAAGTCCCTTCATGGAGAGAAAATGATAGGTGCTAAGAGGCCTTTGACCTTGCAGAGAAAAACATGACAAGATCTAGTGGCTAGAAGGTGGAGATGGATTGATTAAAAAGATAATTTAGCTTCAGCTGAAACAATGAGCATAATTAGTGATGGGAGTAATAGCAAGGGAAGAAGACAAGTACTCAATCTCTTGTTGCCTTCGCAACAAAGCTGTCTGGAAGACCAGCTTCAGCTGACCAAAAGTGACTGGGTTCAGGACTGAGCATGTTGCATCTGCTGCATCATGATTTATAGGCCGGATTAGTTTCCATTCGGTCTGAAACCATATTACTTTTTGGGATGAGACCCAATGCTGAGATCTTGAATTTTTGTTGTTATTAAAAAAACCCATGGCACTCTTCCTGAGAGCCGTGGTAAACACTGTGGTGTTTTGACCCAGTTTCAGCATAAGTAATTATTTTTTTGCATACCTAAAACGTCCTACTTCCTCTCCAAAACTGTCCTGCATCTTTATTGTTTCCTGTTAAATACATCCTGAGTTCCATAGAAGAAAAGGCTGCTTTTCACATTGAACAAACAAGACTTGAAAATCTGTCCCCTCTTACAACACAGCACAGAGACAGGGGCTGCTGAGCAGCCCCTGCTCTTGGAGAGGCAGGAAGGAAACCTTCTCTGAAAATGGCAGTCTGCAGGTCTTTAGTCTGTGACCTTTTGATGCTGTGAAGACCACAGCCTGAAGAACGAACAGAGGTGTTTGGGTCACCTCACAAACGTGGCAATTAAAAAAAAAAAAAAATAAAAGAGTGCAATGGGAGGTTTAGTTAGTGCACTGAACCCCAACTGGAACCCAAATTCTACTTGTTCTTCTCATGGGAATAAATAACACTTACAATAGTGCTGCTTTTGTGCCTTGCTTACAGAGGACCCAGTCTTGTGGCACGAGAGGGAGGGGATGATCTTTGTCTGTTTGGCTGGTCAGGTATCTGACCCCTTTGCAGTAGGGAGGAGCCCAGACCATCCAGACAGATCCTGGAGAGGATTCCCACTCTGAACGGGTTTTGCACAAGCTTGGCAGGTGTGCCTCCCAGGAGCGTCCTTGCTGGCAGGAGAGGATGTGTATGTTTGGCCAGGGCTCTGGGGAGGGGAGAGGGAAGGAGGCCTGGTAGAGGGGAGATCTGCCCTGCTCAGCTGCAGCTTCATGAGGAGCTGCTCATGGGCAGCCTCTGCTCACAGTGACTCAAGGTGCATGAGGACCAAGAACCTAAAACTGGCCTTCTCTGAGCCTGCAAGCACCTCTGGCAAGCTGAGAACCCCCATCTTCTATGTGTGTGTGTGTGTGTGTGTGTGTGTGTGTGTGTCTGTGTGTGTGTGTGTGCGCGTGTGTATGTGTGTGTGCGTGTGCAGTGTCTTCATTTTCTTATACTTAGATCTTTATGTCTTTTTTTCCACCATAATCCACACTTGCCTGTAATTGTTCCATTTTACCTGAATAGAATTTTATTAAAAATGGAACAGGGGGGATGATGAGCCCCCTCTAGATCGGTGACAGAGGTGAAAAGTAGTGCCTGTGAGGTCTGGGGAGACCCAGCTGTCCCAACGTTGTGCACACTATGGCTGGGGCACCTCTTGGGCTTTCCATGACTTGGACAAGATATAAGGCTCTGCTCTTCACAGAGTTAATGATGTATGTCACAAGGTTCATTTTATTTAATTTTATTTTAAACTGTTAGAAACCTGTCACCCTGAAACAGGCTCCTAAAGAAGCAATACTCCCTTATGATAAGGTGATGTTCTGTAGTTTTCAGTAATTTTGACATGTCTTTTTTTCTCTCTTTCCAGATCAAGGCAAGGGCCTGGAGACTGAAAAGAAGCATTACTATTTTAATCAAAGGAAAAAAAAAGCTGCTCAAAAGTTTGACTAACAAAATGTTTATTATTATTGCGAGCACCAAGTGATACCTTCAAGTTTTTTTAAAAAAAAAGTGGCTACACTCAGAATAGGCATGGAATAATTTTACTCTCTACACTTCAGGGACTCTCAGAAAATTAAAAGATAACTTCTCAAAGTAGAATTGATAGGATCAAATGTGCTCTAGGCAGAAGGAGGCTAGGGATGTCTGTAAAGTTAGAGCTCTCACTTTGTTACCCAGTCTTATGCTTTGCTCTGGGTAGTGATAAAGTTTCTGAGACTAAATGAAAGCTTTGTACAAGCAGGAAGTTCAGGGAAAATAGCTTGTCTTTCTATGTCTCCATGATCAGTTTTCAGCAAAAGTAAGAAACCTCAAGCACAGATTCCAGCAGACTTGGGCTTTGTAAACAAGATGCGAAAGTCTCACCATTTCTCTGCATCAGAGCTCATCAGGGAAGACATGGGTAGGCACTGACAGCTGTGTGCTGTCCCCCTTCTCCAGGGTAAACCAGTCCTGATCCCACTGCATGCAGTTTTCCCTTGTGCAGGTAGCTAGGGGTACAAGCTGGAGCACTTACTTCAGCATTGGGCAACAGGGTCAAATCCGTCCCACTGCAAAGCACTTTCTTATCTAAAGCAAAGGATTAGCACTTCTGAAATGAGCCACATACAAAAAACTCAGGCAAAAACAGAAAGAAACTCATATTGCACACCAGTTATGTACTGAGGCACTATGATATTGATGTGCACTCTACTTTTTCTGTTCCTGTTAGGCAACCTAAAAGGTGGTCGGGATGCTTCACTTGTGTTTCAATGTACTCCACTGATGGGGAGACCTGCGGGAGGGACATGTTAACCCTGAGGTTTCAGCCACACACAATTCCGAGAAATCTTACCCTTGCCTCTCTATTCCCATGGATTTACACTGGGATCTTCCACATCCTTCCCAGCCCTAGGTCTGCTCTAGCTTCCCTTGCAGTCAGGAGTGGAACTCCTCACAGCTCAGTGGCAGAGGTAAGCACTGATTTATAATGAACATTTAGAAGAGATGAGCCCAGCCTGGAATTATGGCCAGCTAAAGCAGGCAAGCACATAGGAAGCAGCAAGTTGCCTGGTTCTGTGTGAAAGTTGTGCTAGCTACAAAGGCATGGAGTATGTGTTTGGCACCTTTGCAATTTATGAGGCAGACACCCAGATCAAGCCCCAGCCAGTGGGAGGAGCCTTGTAAAAGGCAGAGGAATTCAGGCAGTCTGTGGCTCAGGGGCTTGCCAGGTGCCAGAGCCATCAGGAAATCCTGGCCATCCAAAACCCAGGCCATCAGCTGTACCTGGGAGAGGACAAGTTACCCTTGCTGTCACACTTCCACCTCCAGCACCCAAGTGGTGGTGCAGGACAGCAGCTCCCACCTGGGATGCTTCTGAGAGAGCTTGCACTTCCGGCCCAGAAATTCATTTTTGAGCAAAAATGGCCTGTTGAAAGGAGAACAGATAATCCCCATGGTTAANAGTAAGGGCCGGGTGGACTTCTGCTAATAAAAGGCATTGCAACAGAAGGCAGTGGGAATACACCTTTTCAGGGAGAAGATGTAAGATTAGGACAGCTGCAGCACAAGAGAAAAGCAGGATGAACCAGAAGCTGTAGTGTGATCAGAAGATCAAGCCTTTTCAACAGAAGCTTTGGAAGATATTTAAATTGCTGTTCTAAATTAAAGAGTTGAAAATATCTGGTTTTCAAAAAAAATTCATTTTCACTACAGCCAGGCTTCTTTGACAGGAATACAAACATTTTGCAGAGCCTTTTTGGTTGAGAAAACGAACTTTTGGTTATATCTTCTATTGTAGATTTTCCGATAGCAAACTTCTTATCGGAGCTAAGGGAAATTCATAATTTGCCAAACTTCTTGTTGCAGTAATTTTGGCATAGTCTGCTGTTGCCTTTCTTGCATCAGAGAATACTTTTAGACACCCACAGGCACTATAGCTACATGCTGTCCTGAAGTCAACTGCCCCCAAAAGGGAGTCCTCCAGAAGGGCATATCCTGGCCCATAAAATCTATATGAGTTTAAGGGATGTGTAGAGGAAACGTAGCCCAGGTTAAATGGATCTTTTAGGTAAAACCCCTCTAAGCAGAGAGGGGTCTTAGCTCTGTAAGCAGAGAAGGTAGAAGCATCGATGAGAGACAGCAGTGACTATCTGAGCTCTCTTAATCACTTAAGCTCGTCAGCCACGCTGTCTTCAGCCTCATCAGCAGGTGAATGGGGGAAAGGGGAAGCCACCAACACTGGGGTGTCACCCTCAGCTGCAGGTTGGCCCCTGACACGTGAGCAGCAAGGCTGTGTCTCAGCCAGCAGGCTTGGACAGTGTGCATGTGGGGAGGGCTTCCCCGGCCCTAGGGAGAAGGGAGGTTCATTTTCCAGCCATAGATAAGATTAGATTCACTCCTCTGGTCTGTGTGTACTATTCAGCTTCTATGAATTAAACATGCAGCCAGGGAACAGGACAGAATCCTTCTATTAATAAATACAGAGCAGATAATTGAAAGAATGAATGTGAGAATTTCATTGTTTGAAAAGTTAAGCAGTGGACTTGAGGCATGCAGGATGTTTTCAATTAGTATTATTATTTAAAGTGAGCAGTACTGAACAGCCTCCTTGAGTTCTCTGATAGCATATTCATTAGCTAATCAACAGAGCTATTATTTTCTTTACAGTATGCCCTACTTTGTGGTACTAAAGTGCACACACTGATTTGCTGGTAAGGGTAATTAAAGGGCATGTCATAAACATCACTGACGTCATGGAATACTGTTCTTTAACCGTCTTTCCAGCTAACCCTTCCAAAAACAGATATTTTGCGGCAGACCCTCACCTGGTGTCAAGTATTCATTCTCCCTCTACTATCATCTCTGCAGTTTTGTGAACCCATGGCAGCAGAGGATGTAGTTGTGCATTTATGGCTTCCCACACACATGAAGTATATGAATTTGGAAGTCTTTCATACACCAGTCTTTGCAAAAGTCTCAATGCTGCTCAGAAGCTTTGTCACAAAACAGTCTCGTGCACAGGTTTCAAATGAGAGCCTACACATATCTAGTCTATGTTATTCAGAGGTAAAGCCATGCTGGGGCTAGTGAACTCCTAAGAAAATAAGAGCTTTTCACCACACGTCCCTTGAACTTCGATTTTCCCTGAAGGTGGAAATACAGCCCCTGGTGGTATATTCCTTTCAGGTTCTAAATGGAAATCTAATGTATGAGGGGAAGGCCAGGTAGGTTGGAACAACTGTAGCTAAACTATGCATTCCAAACATATATCTCAATGTAGCTCGACATATGGGCTGCAAAATTTGGGGGATCTTCAGCACTAAAGTCTGAAAATTGGAGGTGCTTTGCATCCAGCTGAGCTGCTGGCTTGTAAATGCTGGAGTGGAATGTGGGTGCATGAGTGAGCAAGGGAACATTAGCCCAGGTGATTCCTCCTTCTCGCCTGCTTTTCCTCCTTCCTTCTTCCTCTTCTTCCCTCTTTGTCTCCCTCCCTGCCTCTGTTTCATCCTGTGCATTTTGGTTTGTTTTTTCCCAGCTACAGGTCTGTCTCCCATATATTTCTGGACAATTGAGAGATTGGAAGCATCTTTAAATACACTGAATAAAAACACTTCCTGATTTTTTTCCACACCATTTATTAGATTCTTCAGTATAAGAAAGTTGTGTCTATCTTTGCTGAAGCTCATTTAGTGATATCATTCCTGATAGCAGCAATAAGTAGGTCATAGAAATAGAATGGATAATCATCTTTCACTCTTGCAAATGAAAGTAGCAAAAAAGATACACACCAATAAGAAACAAAATGCAAAACACTTTATTTCAAAATATTTTTATATTTCAAAGGTATATATTCCTGTTTATCTTAAAGATGTCTGTTTCCATTGCAGATGACTGGCTTCATTTGTAATTTAAAGCAACGGCCAAAGTTCTGTTCTGATTATGAATTACTCACTTAAATGAGTGTTTGCTCTCTGTTCAAATGAAAATTACCAAACACAATGGGATAAGCCCACTTGTGCAGCCAGGGTGCTGTCAAGTTTTCCTATTACTTTTAAGCTGGAAAGTGCTCTGTCCTCCCTCCACTGCTGAGACATCCAGTGGGGTTTATTATCCCCACTTTATGGATCAACAGGGATTTAGAAAGCCTCTGTAGTTTTCCTAAAAGCTCACAGGAGTCATTCACAGACATTTACTGAGTATCTTCCAGATCCCAGGCAATGTCCCAGCTGGAGACTCTTGTAGTATCTCACCAGTGCCAGGACACAGGCAGCAGCGTGTGACAGCTCCCATGGCATGGCATGGTTTTGGTTGGGATCACCTAGCATTTTCCCAGCTGTTGCCCCTGGTTAGGGAAGAGCAGCTGGGCCAGGGGCTGCTCCTGGTTTGGATTGTTGCCCTCCTGCTTTGGGGAGTGAGAGCTTAGCCAGAGGGACATAGGATGTGCTTTGCAGTACTCTAACTGTTCCCTGGCCCATTTTATTTCCCAGCATAGGTACAGCCACTTGGCATGCATTTGTGGTTTGTGTTTGTCTGCTGGCACGGAAGTGACATATTTCAAGACTGGTTGGTGAAGAAAGAAGAGGAAACACGATATGAAATGTGGATGAGTCTTATGTGACCCTGAGCCAAGCCCTGCCTCAAGACTGGGGATATGTTTTCATGAAGGAACGTGATTCTCTGCCCATGCAGTGTCAGCACAAAGCAGAGATAGGCCCCAACACGTGACTCTTTAGTGACTAGTTTGAATGGAAATGTGTGATTTCTGAACAGATTTACTGTGCAAGCAAAAATGTATTTGCTAAAGATTACAGCAGTGTGTTTGCTCTGAATGCTGAGCCTAGGAAAAAAGACTGCCCTGTGTGACTTTTCATAAGGCAGTGAAATAAGGTCTGTGGTGTCAAATACCTGTTTTAACTTTGTTAGCCCTCTCCCATGGTCTGCAGTGCAGAGATTAGGCAATGGAAGCAGAGTAGAGGCAGGGATGTAGAGACCACTCTCTGGCTCAGACTCCAGCTCCTGCAGCCCCTGTGGATGTGGATGATAGACCTACTTACCACTCACATAGCCGCAGGGTCTGTGCCAGGAGCGGAACCTACATGCCCATTGTTCCCTGACCTTGCCAAAACCCTTCTCTGCACCATGTGTGGGAGGACTCGAGGAGCTCTTGGGTCCACTGGAGTCCCTGGAGTCCTTCCCTAATCTTCCTCAAGCTTCTTTCTGCCACCTCCCTCTCAGGGTATCAGGGACCCAGGAGCCTCCACTGTTGAGAACCAGGACTCAGCCTTGGACCTCTAATTAGCCACTATTGCTTCAGATAGCCAATATTATTACCTTCATGTTAGTGGTATCACGTTGTATAATTGCATAGCTGGAAGGTTTGTGGAGGAGTTAGAACTATGTTTCTGCTACTGTGACCATTACCCCTGCAATGCAGCAGCTAAGGAGCTGGGTCTCTTCCCCTTCAGAGCTGTTTTGCAGGGTGGGTTCATGAACATTTCCACTGAGGATAACTCATAGGCCACATAGTCTAGTGGGCAACCAACTGGTTGAGACAATACATGTTCTGGGATTGTGAACCACATGGGTGGCGGGGACAGGGGTGTCTCAGGCTATTTGACGAAGGCAAGTGGATGCAGAGTGCCATCTGGGGAATTCCACAAGTCTAAATCTACCCTTTTTCTTTTGTCTTTTAAAAAAATTTTTAAAGCACTTAAGTGACTGATCTGAAACATGCAGACTTCAATTTGGTTTGGAACTGAGATTCAGACGCACTTGTAGACAAAAATTTAAAAATGTGATCTTATAGGCGTACTCAGGGTCAGCTGATAAAAATAATCCTTTTGCCAGTGTGTTGAATCCAGTTACCAGTTCTATCACTCAATTTCCCTGGCAGAAACATTCCTGGGACTTTTTTTTTTTGCTGATACTCTGCTGCACTGTTTGGAAAGAGAAATGCAGCCAACTGGCAAGTTATCTTGGAGTTGTCCTTGTACAAGGGAAAATGGGGCTTGATTTGGTCTGGAAGTCTGCTAACATTTGCTGCTGTGGCATTTTTGCCAGTCTTCATGACGCCAGCGTATGGAGGAATGCTGCAGCACATGGATTTGAGGGGGTTTGTTTAGTGTAAGGGTGTCTGTAGGAGGAGTAGTTTCCTGAAAGGAACAAGTGGAGTGGCTGACCTTGCACTGATTCTGCTGACAGTTCCTGCTTGAAATAAGGTTGCCCTGGTCTAGTGCAACATCACTCACCTCCAGTCAGGGAGTTTCAAACTGTTAGGAGACACAAAAGAGCTATATAAGGAGTAACGCATCCACAGGCATCCCTCTGCACCAAACATGGGATCTGAGCACATGAAGGCTCTGAAGAAACTCAGCTCCAGACTGAAGGTTGCAGTGGGTTTATACAAGTCTCTCAGCTCTGCATGTCTTTAGCCATCAGAATTCAAACCTAGTTCTGGATCCAAAGTAATGTTAAAGGCAAGAAAATGGAAAATATCCTGAAATAGCAATCAAAATGATGTCCAAAGTAATTGTTTTGCAAGGCCAGCAGGAACAGCATCTGCATAGCTGTTACTTAAAAACATGAAAATCAAACAGCATTGTTGAAAACTGATTTAAAGGGCTGGGCAGATTCAGGTGCAAGGCAGGAGACTGAATGTTTTGCCTCTTTGCCCTCCTCATGCTTTATGCCTTGGAAACCTACCTATGTCCTGCCTGTTAATGAACATCTGCTTTTGATTGCCACAAACCCATATATTTCAGTAAAATAAACATACCTGATCTCCACTTGGGAAAGAGCCTATTGTTTCTGCTGTGCCAGGTTCAAATATTGCTTTTAAATCAGAGATGGCCATTTTTTTTCTCACTTGCCTAATAGTTACCTTTAAGTGCTAAATGACTCCATCAGGAATTACGCTTATGTGTTTGGACTAGCTGCAGGCCATGGGTTGAAATGTTGCCTTTTCTTTGGTGTCTGATGGGTCCTGTGTTGAAGGACTATCTCCTGGCTATAGCAGCTGTTGGTGTTAGAAAATAAATATATCTTTCCTAGAGCTAATTCTGTGTTAGTCCAGCTGGACACTGGACTAAATGCAAGTGACAACAATAGAACATGGCCTTACCAAGTCTATTCATCTTACCTGGTAACTCTGAGCTACTGTCTTTCTTGAAGCCAAGAAAGTTGTTACCATTGTGGCTGTCTATCTGTCCGTGTGACTTCATGCCTGACAAGGGCTCCAGAAACCTGCATGATAAACAAATAGGGTAAAAAAAATATACATGCAGTCACCATGAAAGTTGTACAGGGCAGGAGCTCCTGGTTCCCCAGAACAGACAGAGCTTTACGTGTCATGATATGGTGTTTGCTGCTTGGTGACCTACCAATCTTATCCTACAGTATGAAAATCACTGTTTCTACACATGGGAGAAATCAACGTCTACTGGTTTCATGTTGACTGTTGGACTACGTGACTATGACCATTTTTATAATGATTTTGGTCTTTCCTTACAACAGCGCTGCAAGCAGCTGAGAATTCTCGCCTTCACATTTCAGTCGGTTTCAACTAGACTCTGCCATCAGAAGTAATGGGGGTACATATATTAAATATTTATATATTTATGATGTCCTACATAGATGGCAAAAAGAGCATTTAGCAGTTTAATTGTAGGGAAAACATCTGTGCAAATGTACTGGTTGAGAACGAATATCCTTCTAGTTCAATACTCTCTTTATAAAACTGTTTACAAAAAAAATGGCTACTTGCTCGGGAAGCATGAGAACAGCACGCATATGTATATTTTCCTTAAAGTCTCTTGCACACTGACCATTTTGAGCTCAGAATGTTTTGGACTTTCCTAGCCACCACAGTTTGCTTATCTAGTAGCTTGCAATGGATCTCTTTTCCAGAGCTTGTCCTGTTCCTTCCTGCTCCACTTCCTTCTTGCACCTGCTGCAAGAACCAACACCCCCTTTGGCTTGCCATGAACCCTGATCCTATTTTCTTCATTTGATGGTTCCTAGGCCATCTTTTGAAGATACTCTGGACAGCTGGTCCCTCTCAAGTCACTTTTGACAGATGACTGTCTTTACTTTCTCAAAACCTGGATCCTCCAAGAGCATGTGGTCCACATCACGTTGGCACTGCTTAGTGCTATTTGAGAGGAGTGTGGTTGTCCATATGCAGTGTTTTGCCATCAAAGGCCATGTTCATCTTGGGAGAGTTAGTTGAGAGAAAATGGACAGAAGTGGTTTTGTCCATAAGGAATCCTGTGCTGCAGAACCGGCCTGTTTGTGTTCAGCAGGTCTCTCAGTGACATCCAAAAGCATCAAACCAAGAGCACAGGCACAATGAGACTGTCCTACACCCCGAACCTGCCCAAAGGCACAGGACTCACTGCCAAGGAGAGCAGTTGGCCAAGGACATGCCACAGCTCATAAGGGACACGTTCAACCTCTGCCTGGACAAAGGGCCAGCTGAAATAAGAAGATCTCTCTAGGATTCCAGTGTATCTCCTGACAGTTCTGGTTAGGAAGAAGTATGTTTTGGGAGGTGCTTTCAACCCTCTCTGTGGTATATTTCCTTCTCAGCTTGCTGCTCACCAGTCTGTCCTCACAGGAAGTTTCTGCTTTGCTAAAATTAATGCATGGCTGCCCCCAGGCAAAAATCTCCAGTTTCCCAGGTATTGGAGAGTTCTTCATTCACATCTCAAATCTAGGCCAAATAAAGGCCAAATCTGTGCTCAGATGGGCATTCTTCCACCACTTTGAGTTTCCACTCAAAGACAATCCATTGTCCATAATTTCTTTTTTTCCTTATTTTTTGCCCTTCTCAAGCATCCACCATTTTGCATCATGATTAATGCAGCTGCAGGAATACAGGGACTGGGGAGAGCAGGCAGTGAGGGATTACTCTGCCATTACTTATTACTTATTCTCAGCAGCTGAGAATACTTCACGGAATGACTCAGTGAACTATTACCTCACATTTCTCATTTGAGCAGCATCAGGGAAAGGCTAGAACAGCAGCAGCCCTCACCTTCCCCTGCCCCCAAAGGCAAACGAACCACTAATGGTGCACTAAAGCAGCAGAGCAAAGGTGTGTTTGCTGCACAAGGCTGGTCTAATAAAACTGAACTTTGCCCAAGACTGAACAAAATTGTAAGAAAGACACAGTCAACAATTAAGGACATGTTTTTTATAAGGAAAAGTTATTTATGACCTTCAGCTGACATTTTATAAAGTTTTAATTTTGTTACACAACATCCATTCCTTTCATGCTTTGGCAGGAGAGATGTCAGGACATTAGTATAGATGAAATAACCACATTTTTTCATGCTTACTTGTTATTGAACTACCTTCTCCTCTTTAAAGTGTTTTATGGTTGAGTTACTCAATTTGCATAATTACTGCCACATCACCAGTCAATCAATTTTATGTGTTTCTCTCCCAAACCAATCTAAAATATGATACGTATATAAAAACATCACCCATGATTATAACAGACTTCACATTTAATATTGCTTCAGGTCAAAGATAAATGATAAAATTACCCTCTGTTATTTTCCCCTCCCTTCCAGCTTCTTTAATTCACAACTCTGAACGCTTCCTTTAGTATTGTTTATCAGCAATTTTATTTTTCTCTGAATGGGAGAGAAAAGAAAATAAGTAATGGAGCTAGTCAAAACAAAGCAACTAACTACCACAGGCAGCTGTGAGGATTGCTCATTTTTACAAGCATGTGGAATCACAAGCACATGTACACATTGTTCCACAATGTACACATTGATAGGCTCGTCACACAGATATCTGCAGGAAAGGCAAAAGTATTCCTGCTTTCTGGGTAAATTCCAGACTTGAAAATAAGTGGTTCCAGTGGAACCCGGGCTCCTGTGACAGCTGAAACTCGATGGTTCTATTTCACTGCTTAGTGAAATATAAAAAACAAAAGAACCCAGCCTCAAGTTAGATGACGTGATGGACTAAGTGTCATCAGAAGCCAAGATGAACAAATTCCTTTCTGCATTTTACATACAAGTTAAATAGCGTGACACAATTCATCGCTGTTATGAGTTACACTGGTTGGATCTTGCCACCAGTCCATGTACAGGCAGAAAATTCAGAGATACTAGAAATCGTTTATAATGAGAAGAAGTACTTGATTTCTTCATGGCAGGAGTTAGCTTCCACTTATGAATTATCATAGAATAAACAATCTAATATGTTCTTCAAAATTTTTTTGCTGATCCTTGCTAATCTTCCATCCAAGGTACACCACAATGGACTTGACTTTTCATCCTTCTTCTTGCAGACTTACTGAGTGTAAAAATCACTTCTGAACGTTTGAATGAAAAATAAAAAACTAGCTTGTTTCCTGCAAGAAGTAAAATATAACAGTAAGCATTCTTATCAAAGTTCTCGGCTCCAGAAGATCCCAAACAGAGCCAAAAAATATGTAATATCTCACTTCTGCTGATGACTAATTTATCTTGTTCTCCTCAGTGTCCAAAGTATCAGTGCTGTGTTTTTGTGTTTAGGTTCAAATTCTAATGGATCAGAGCATAGAGGTTTGAAGTAAATGGCAAAATTCCCACTTATTTTCATAAAACAAGAATTTACATCTGCTTCAATAAAAGGTTTCTTGGTTCTCACTACACTGGTCTGGGTGGTGTAATCCTCTGTTTCTTTGTGGTCTACATTAGCTCGTTGTTGATTCAAACTCCTCTGTTTGCATGCTGCCAGGAAATAATCCAATGTGCTTTAAACTGGAAAACTCTAGAAGCGACTGGAAGGTGAGCTGTTTGCTGTTTGTGGTTTTAAAGCAGGTTCTTCATCGTTGACAAAATTTTTATAGGCAAATAGCGGTTTCTTTCAAGCAGCTTTCATGGCAGCTGTTGACAGCTTCCTTCAGAAAAGCCAAGCCTCACCATTGTACAAATAACGTGTTCAGTCTTATCCTGACAGGGACAGCATTATCAACAAGCTCCTGTCTTCTACTTGATAAAAAAGGCTTAATAAAGCAGTCTTTGTAAAAAACACGCAGTGACAAAAGCAGCGCGCAAGCAAAGACATGGCAGATCATTTGACCAACTCATATTGGGCGGAGATTTGGGGTAGATGATGTAGCTGTGCTTGCAGATGTGCTCTTGTTTTCCTTCCACAAGAGATGAAGGTCTGGTGGGAATGTTGATTCTTGAATATCTGCCAGGAGATGCTGCTCTGAATCCTGAGACAACCGGGCTCTGTCTATTAATTAAAGTCAGATAACGCTCCATCAAGTTTCTGCTTTCTTTCCACACGTGGAAAGTCTAAATAATTAATTTTTGAATTTTGTGGTTTGTGGTTTTGTGTTCTGGGTATATATAACCTGCACAGTCATGGGAATATGCAACTGACAAGGGAAGCAACGGCACAATGTGCCCTGTGGTGGCATCAGCACCTCTCTGACCCATCAGGTGACCCACCTGCTGTCCCACACAAGCAAGGCATCAGCTCAGTTCCCTTGCTGGGCTGATGTGGGAGTTCTGTGATTGAAAGACGGTGAGGTGCTGGGCTGTGAGGTTCTACCAGGGCAGTATTAACCAAGCATTGGCACAGATCGCTTGTGGAGAGACATTGCGGAGCCTTTTGGAGATATCAAAAGCTGCCTGGGTGTGGTCCTGGACACACCAATCTAGAGATGGCCCTGCTTGAGGTGAGGGGTTGGACCAGGTGACCTCAAGAGGTACTGTTGTGGTTTAGCTCCAACCAGCAACTAAGCACCACACAGGCGCTCACTCACTTTCCACCCATCAGGACAAGGGGGAGAAGAATTGGAAGGGTAGAAGTGAGAAAACTTGTGGGTTGAGATAAAAGCAACTTAACAACAATAATATTATTAACAATAATATTACGACAACTATAATAGCAATAGTATAATGAAAAGGAAGATAAATTAAAAAAAAAAAAAGAGATAGAAATAAACCACAAAAAAGATGAGTAATGCAAATGAAAAACAACTGCTCACCACCAACCAACTGATGACAAGCCAGCCTCCAAGCAGCTGTCCCTGGCCAACTTCCCCCCAGCTCTATAAGTTAAGCATGACACCCTACAGTCTGTGATGCCCGTCTGGTCAGCTGGGGCCAGCTGTCCGGGCTGTGTCCTCTCCCAGCTTCTTGTGCACCCCCAGTCTCCTCACTGGTGGGGTGGGGTGAGGAGGAGAAAAGGCCCTGAGGCAAAAAGGCCCTGTAAGTGCTGCTTAGCAATAACAGAAACATGCCTGAATTATCAATGCTGTTTCCAGCACAAATCCAAGCTACAGTCCCCTATCAGCTACTATGAAGAAAATGAACCCCACCCCAAACCCTTGGTTGCTTCCAACCTCAGCCATTCTGTGATTCTGCAAGTACTTAATCCAAGAGAAACCACTGCCTTCCCAGTTGAGCCATATGTTTTTTCCTCTTCTCCAAGCAGTGTTTCCTACCACCTACCAAATCTGCGTTTCCAGTGGTTTCACAGCCCTTCCTGGATCCTGACAATTTGCTCAGTTGGTTGTCCCTGAAAGGCTGGGGTATCAAACACCTCTCTGTGCACATATAGCCATGTTCAAACATAACAAACGTGTCATGCAAAGACTAATCTGTCTTGCCAGTCATTTCCAAGTATAACACAAGTTCCTCTGCTCTGTTGAGCCAGATTCTCTTAGGCTCCAGGGTGCTTTTTTGGAATACTCTTTCTGGAGGGCTAAGCAAGAAACTGCATTAACAGGCTGCAACTCCGTACTTCTCAGAGCCGTGGGCTTGGTCTCCTCAGGAGAGAATCCTTGATTTAGGAATTCACTTCCCCCCTTCCTGTGAGAAACACCAGGTTTGTTGACTTTCCCAACACATTGCACAGGCTATCTATTTACTCAGGCTTTTTCTGAATGGGTGGGTTTTGTGTGGAGGATCTCTGACATTTCCTTATGCCTGCACTTCTTTGAAAGACATGCCTTTAAATGCTTACAAGTTTCCAGGCTTAACTACTTGTCCCTTATGACTCCTAAAAAATCATAGATGTACTAAGATTTAAAAAAAAAAATAAAAAAAAAAAAAAATTACTTTCCTCCCCACACAAGCCTCTGTACCAGTTCTTTAGCAATTAAGGGAGGAAACCAGACTTCCTCTTTCTCAGTGATGCCAGTCCTTGGCAGTGCCGGGGCAGGAAGCGTCCCTCATCCTCAGGCACTCACATCCTTATGGTCTGGGAAGAAGCTGGCAGATGAGTGCAGCAGGGCCAGCCTTACCAACAGGAACAATCTCCTGTGGAGCACTTTGGAGATCAAAAAGGGTGTGCTGTTATTAGCTGTGCTCCCCACCAGCTGTAGCAGGACAGCAGGGGCCAAGGCAGGACCCATCCTCCTGCACAGGGAGAGGAGGGAGGAAGGATGAAGGGAGCAGAGAAAGGGAGAGTTTTGGACTGAGTTGATAGCAGGATAAAATATTTTTCGAGTTGTAAATCTATTAGATAAACTAATCTCAGGCTTTATGAGATTCCAGATGAAATGCAGGAATATGCCAAGCTTCTCATTTTTATTTCCAAATGTTGAGTTAATTTGGATCCAAACTGAGCCAAATTTCGCCTTAGTGTAAGCAGGTGCAACTCCACTGGATTGAACAGAGTTACACCCACTTACAACAGGGATGGATTTGTCCTGAAGTGATTTAAATAGGGCAGAAAAGAGCACACATGTTTCCAGTGTTTCATCTTTGAACCATGAGGCACATGAATTGAAAAAAAAAGTGTTCTCAGTCTCTCTCACACAAGTTTGTGGTCTATTGGAAGGCTCTATTTAAGCACAAGAGCTTACTACCTTTCCTTCTTTCATTCATTTGCTGCCACTTCCACCCACTTTGTTTTCTTCTTCATCCTTGCTTTTAATCTTTTAATTAATCTCATTTTTTGGGGGGGAAAGACATACCACAAGAGTGAATGAGGGTTTTTATTTTTGAATTCACCTCACATAGGTGTTATCTCATTTCCTTCAGATTTCAGTCTAATTAGATACTGGAATAATACTTAATTTGTAATTTTCACTGCAAATTTTGTGGGCACAGTGTTTTTCCTGTTGTCTGTATTATTTAAAATAGAAAGGAAACTTTAATGTTGGGAAATACACGCTTCCCACCAAAACCAGTGACTGTTGCTTGCTTCTCTGCTCATTTGATAGTAAGGCTGGACATAGAAGCAAGCTATTATCTAGAAGATAATAAGTGATACATTGGCTTGACACCACTACTTCTTTTTAAGACAGATAATAGGTGTACAACCACAGATAGAGTGGAAAACTGTGGATACAACTGTTTCCTTGAAGGGTTTGGGGAGGGAGGAAAGTATTGATCGACTAATTATCTCTATATTCAAGTTTTTCTGTCTGTTTCCTGCTCAGGATTTTCTCATCCACAACACACTGGCCACTCACTAAACAGTCTGGCCCTTTGGCTCAGGTGAGAGGCAGGATGGCAGGATGGCAGGATGGCAGGATGGCAGGATGGCAGTAGAGCAGGATGGCAGGGTGGCAGAATGGCTGGAAGGCAGGACAGCAAGTGCTGCCCCAGTGGTGCAGGAGGGTCTTAGCTCCCTCATGGTTCTCACAGATCCAGCAGCAGCTCTGGGGGGGAGCTCTGGCAGCTTCTGGAGATCGGTACCACCTGGCTTTTATTCTCGAACCCAGACATTCACAGCTCACAACCTCTGACTCTCCCTCCGTGCCCCTTGGGTGCGTGCAGGACGGCTGTGTGTTATCCGCTTCCTTCCTCCATTGCCCCTGCCACGACACAGCCCAGGGAGCCCCACTGTCCCATTAAGGAAGGAAGCCACTAACCCACTGCCCTCTGCCTTTGTGGGAAACACTCTCTGAGCCTTAAATGCCTTCTTTTGTGCAAGGGGGGTAGTGAAAACAAAACTCCATGCATTAGGTTGCCTATTTGTGCCCAGCAGCATGTTCTGACCAGAAGGTCAGCTATTATTTGCATGAGTAACCATTTTTCCCATTTCAGCATGTCTGTGAGGAGCCCAGAAGTGTTCAGCATCACAGTCAGGGTGCCAGCAGGACCCTCCCTGCCAGTCATGGGTGCACCCCTGGGACAAACACCCGTGTGCTCCAACACGAGGGCAATTACATGGGGCAGGTCTTCAGCCAGTCCTTGGCTCAGTACTTCAACACTGATGAAGATGCAACTGGGCCTGAGCAAAGGCTCTGAGCTTGCCCAGAGGAGAGAGAAAGATGCACTGATGCACTGTCCCACGGGGATGGAAGGCTGTGCAAGCTGAGACACTTTCTAAGCTCTGAGGTCTCCCGTGGCTCAGCTGACCCAGGCACTGCAAGCCTGGCCACTGGCACCAAGGCTGGCCACTCCAGTCCCTCCCACTCCTCCGGACAGCACAGCTGTTTAGTGATCTGGCTGGGTGAGATTCAAGTATTTTCAGAGCTTTCAAAGGACACTTGCTGTTAAGCAGTGAATCCTTAACAGCTAGGAAAAAATGAACCTTCATAAATATGCATATGAGAGCATCTTCTGGGCGTTCCCATATGACAAGATACTCTGTTCACACTGTAAATCCAGTAATTTATTCTCCTTGAATTTCAAATGGTACAGACAAAGCAATATAGATAAAGGTTCCAGTGTCCCTGAACTCACAGCAGCCTTTTTAGCAACAATAGCAGTTTCGGCTGCAGAAAGTACTTTAGGTTCAGGCCTGGAGGATGTTAAGCCTCATCTTGCACTTCCCCTTCAGCCATCCCTTTTGTTACTCAGGTTAATATTCTTGGCTAGAGCAGCTCATGCTGAAGGAAGAGGAATAAACATGTAGTCTTTTAAATGATCAGCCCTTTAGTTGCTTTTTCTCTCCTGCTGTAAAAATTTTACCTAGTCTTCATTCAGCACAGGACCTTAAAGGATTCATATCTCAGGTACAAATTGATCAGTGTGCTCTTGGACTTCAGTAACACAAATCTGTGCATATGCCATATCAAAACAGTGGTTAAAATGAAGAAAGATAGGAAAAAAACCCCAGTAGTTATACAGTTTCTAGCTTTTCTTGCTGTAAGTTTGTTACATTTGAAATAATAAAAACTTGCAAGGGGCTGGGCAGGTATTCAGAATATGATATTTATGTGCTACTAAACACCCTCAGGATAAGTTTTCTTTAGACGGTTGGTTGGTGGTTTTGGTTTTGGTTTTGGTTTTTTGTTTTTTTTTTTCTTCCGAGTTGTACGTGGAATCCTCAGCCATGTCATTGTTTGAAGGATAATATAAGTGACTGTAAGTCCTTCCCGCTTGGAATGCTAAAATGGATTTGACAGACGATGATCCAGGCTCTCTTTCTTCTGTGACACTCTTTCAAATGATTCATCATCTTGAACATGAAAGTAACTTGATGATGTTCTGACTTACCCCTAGATAAGACAGCCAGTTCATCTGAAAGCAATTGCTCCAACTACAGGCAGTGGAATCTCAGACCTGGGCAGGATGCTGGTGTGGAGGAGCACACAGTGTCTGCAACACTGCCACACGACATCCTTGGTTAAGTAACTAGCCTTACTCCTCCATTTATTTTTCAGCCTAATAAAGCTCAGTAATTCCCAACTTTCGTTGGCTTTGGCTAAGTTAAATAAGATAATTTCTTATCAAGGTGTAATTTCCATTTCTATTAATTCTTCTAGGATGCTCAATAGAATAAACTAATAGTCTGACAAACCTCAATCCCTATCTACAACTCAGTGCTTCAGTGACCTTGCTCTGGCCAGGAGGCTGGGCCAGGCAGCCTCCAGGGCTCCCTTCCAGCTGGTATGATTCTGTGAGTCTAAAATGTGACTCTCTTAAAATGTACATATGCTTTTGGTCTTTTCTGACACCTGTGTAGGATTAGCTTTGCACAACTATCAATATTTTTTTAAGTCAGTCACATTAGCCCTCCCTTTCAAAATTTAATCCTGTCACCCAGCTTGGCCCTTGCAAAGAAATACTTCCATTAACATCTTCTAAATGGTTCATGCTTTCATGTCAGTCTCTGCTGCCCCTGTAACTTTGAGGTAAAAGCCTGAAGTTAATATGCATTTGTTCTTGTTTCCATTTTTCACATCAATAATGCTTGATTCTTTCAGAGACTTGAGGGCTTTGGGGGTCTCTGTGGTTCTTATTTAGTACCTATTTAGTGCCTAGTGACTGGGAAGAGACTCGTGGCTTAGGCAGGCAGGGGGCACAGAGTGTCTCCAGAATACCCAAAAGTCAGTTTTAATACCCACCACTGTACACACATGCTGCCTTCTCCTTCATTCAGACCATGCTTTATGGGCAGAGCAATGCTATCCATTTCCTGTGAACATGTGCAAAGCCTGTGGCTGGATTTTCTTCCCTTTAAACTCAGTCAAAAAGACCAGGTTTCACTTTGCAAGTGTTGTCCAGCTGATGGGCACAGGCAGAACAAGGAATGCCTCCCAAAGCAGTGTTTGCCACAGCCTCTGGGGCGTGTGCTAAGAGAATGATGAATTCCCATTTCCTTCGAGAGAGAACAAGGCAAACTCTGCTTTTAAAAGTACTCAGGTCTGTTAAATATGTGCACAGATAGTCCATTTCCTCATAAATAGATACTGATAAATCAGTAGTACACAGGCATCAATTCTGATACTGAAATAGAATTGCCACAAGTGAAAGAGGAATTTAATCTCACATTTTCATAGACCTAATCTGTCCTATTCCTCTTGTTGCTTTGAAATATCCAATTACATCTGACTTAATAAAATTGGGAGACATTTATTACCATCATTAGTGGCCTGGGTTGAAATCAGCTGTGAAATTGTGTGCACATTAACTTGCAGAGAACTGAGCAAGCCAGAAACCCTGGGAATTGATTATCTAAATGGCTGCAGAGCTTTCTTACTGGATAGGGAGATACTACCACACAAGGCTGGCCAGGGCTGTGGTGCAAGGAAAGACACATGAGAAATGCTCAGTTCTCTTTCCCAGGTCCTTGCTTGTGTCTCTTCCCTGAGCTGAACCATCTCCCATCCTCCATTGGAGACAGGGAGATTGAAGCTGTCAGGGAGAGATCAATCTTTGTTACTTAAAACTGGGTTATTAATTCTGCAAGTAAGAAGGTAAATATAAAAGACAGGCTAAGTTGCTATTTTCATTGTAAGTACAAGTTTATAAAGAAAAACTCTGAAAAAGGAAGAACATGAAAAGATCACATTTTCTCCCACACTTCAAGACAGCCAATGAGACTGAACCATCTGTGAGATCCTAAAAAGAGTATTATTCCACAGCATCACTCAGCTGTCAGGTATCATATTTATTCTTTATCAACTGCTAAAATCCAGAGCACAGTCTTATTGCTGGCTGTGCTTCTATCCTTCATAATTTACCCACTAAGCTGCAGTGTTTGGTTCTTCTCTGTTAAGTATTTGCCACAGGGAATTTTCCCATTGTGATGCCACAGACAGCATCATGTGAGAGGACTAAAGGTGTGCCCAGACACCCCCAGTTAAAGACAGCTGCAGGGGTAGACAGGCGAATTTTAGTTTTTAATAATTGCTTCAACAGGAAAAGCAAGACACTTAGCAATAAGTAATTATCAGGAGCTGCTTTGAGTACTGCCTGTGGGGTGAAAAACTAGTTACGTACCTGGGTGTTTTGCTGCAAGAAATATTTTCCAGAATGCTTTCCTGCTAATCTATACTAATGCCTGCAGCATTTCACAAATCAGTCCATGCCCACACCATGTCCTCTCCTATCTATTCCACGTCTCATATCCATCTGTTGAAAGACAAAAAAGTCCTTTCGCTCTCTCCCAAAGGTGTTGGGAGGACAAATACATTAAAGATTAGGAGGCAGTGCAAATACTGCTGTTACTGGTCCATGCAAATCACTCAGGAATAGAATTAGGACATTTTTATACCTTCATGGATATTTTTTTAAAAGAAGCTCCTCTTTTTGAAAAACAAGGCTCAACGAGCCGCAGGCAGAGTTGTCTAAGGTCTCACATTTCTGTTTCTCCTTACTGTTGGTAGTTTGGCAGTGTCATTGAACAATGTAGATAGTTAATTATTTTTAGTCAAGCAATGTAACACAGCAATAACATTTTCAAAAAGAGACCTGTTTTAAAGGTCGATGACCTCATATAAATTGCTAAGTGTCAATAAATATCTTTCAACACGGGTGGAACAATATTTGTACACTTATGGACAGAGTTATAGAGTTTAGCTTGCTCAAGACCATTAAAGATCTCGTGCTCATAGCTGCACAATAAATGTCACCAATGCAACCCATAAAACTATGCCCATTCAGCCTTGATTTTTTCCAAAAAGTGTTGCTAGTCTTGAAAATTGAAAACCATCGGGAAAACAGGAAGGTTCTCATGTAAATAAAATACTGGCAATTGTCTTAGTAAAGTTTGATTTTTCTTTTGATTTCCCTGAAACATAAATCCTGAATCATCGAGCTTTACACATTCCCAAACAGAAACAACACTATAATAAGCACCTTCTTTTGGTTTTGAACTCCTGGAAGTAAGTTATTATGTGACTGCTTACTAAACTAAGAACACAGAGGAAATTTCTAACTTCAGTTTTCTCACATACTAATAAAATCTCTTGGACAGGAATTACTTTTCTCTAAGATGCATCTATAGCTGCTACTTCTTGTGCCCCCAACAGAAATGAGAGAGGAAAGACATCAAATGTTCTTTCACAAGGACTTTCCAGCTTCATTATTTGGATGCACACCTGCTAGGTGATCAACATGCCAGGTCTTTATGAATGAAGAACATATGCAGAATTATCTCATTGGTGTTCCACATGCAATTTCTAAGCTAAACAATGCACGTCTTTTATATATGATTCATCTCCTAGGAATTCATGCCTTCATAGCACCTTTTCTAAAACAGGAAATAAATATGTGTTGCTAAGTTACTTTCGTCCTTTGAAAAATCCCACTGCCGTTTCTATTGTCCAGTTTGTGTTCTGAAGGCTGTGCTCCATCACAGGGATTTTTTTTTCTTCCATAATGAATACCTCCTCTTTTTACTTTTGTCTCACTTTCTGGTGAAGGTAAAGTCACACAGATTCCCTGCATGTTTTGCCTCTTACACCTGTGCCAAATGTGCCTCACATTGTGCCACTCTACTGGGAAGTGCCTAGAAGACACAGACAAAAATTCTCCAGGCACAGACAAAAATCCTCTGGGCAGTGAGGCACCAAGCCAGTGCTGGTGACCTTACACTCCTAGCTGGAGCACTCTCTCAAGAACATGTTGATGTCTCGACTGGGACACTTGATGCTCCAGCCAAGGCCAGCCCTTTTGCCTAGCAGCTAAAGTAAGCTGCATCTCAAGGATCCACTCCCCCATCTTTCCATCTTCAAGTTGATTGCACATAAACTTTATACAGTATGTAGTTTATACAGAGTTACTTCCCATCTGTATCTCTTAAGAGCAGCTGTATTAAGGTTAACTAGCTTAGGAGTCATAAATAGGAATGGGTAATGTGATTGTACAAGCTTCCCCCCAGATCCTGGTCAATATTGTAACTCCGACCTGTAATGCACTCTCCCTGCAATTCCAGTACTGGGCGTCTCTTAAGCAAATACAGCTAATCACTTCAACAGGTTGCTGACTTTTATGAATTGAATTGCATAGCAAATAGCTGTGACAGTGTGTACAACATTGCCAGACAAGAAAACAACATCATTATATAGGGAAGAATGTGCCCCAGCTCTAGAGAAGAGAGGAAAAATGTTTTACGCTACTTCTTATAAAAGAAGGGTGTTACTTGGGGTTGTTACTTGGGGGAGAGCGTGTGGGGCTGTGGGAGGAAGGTTTTTGTTCAGATCTTTTTGGCATGTATCTGGGAAGCTGGTACTGAAATGGGGGGTCAGATACACAGAGAGCTAGATTCTGCCTCTCCATCTTCCAAGATGGGGACTTGATGCTGAATAATGTGTGACAGTGCAATTAAGCAAAGGCAGATAAGAAGCAAATCATGCAAGATACTCAGCCACCCCTGCAGGCACAGACATGAAACCCTACTCTGAACAAACCAAATGCATGCTGAGACAGTGGCTTTCTCCCAGGACCCACACGGGTTTTCAGCTGCCTCCCCCTCACGTCAGCTTTATCTACTTATGCCCAACCCTCACAGGCTCAGGGTGCCTCTGGCCCTGGTGCCCCAGAAAGGCTTTAACAGCCAAGCTAATTACCTCAGTAAATAAAACATCTTAGTTCATCAATTCTACATTTGGTAATCTTCTCCCATTTTCATTTTCCACCTCTTGCCCCAATTAATTTCAATGACTTCAATTTTGTCACACCTGAAATACATTTGGCCACATCTTTCTTGCAAGATGCAGACTGAATTTATATTATAGTAATTTAATTTCCTGAAGGCTTTGACATAACTAGCCAGCCAAGCCAGCTAAGCTGTAGATTGTTTTCTGCTGTACATTCAAAGAGCATTCAGAGCAGTTGGAATACTCTGGAAAATAATTTCCCTGCAATTTTCAGCAATCTAATACAAATTCTTGGTAAGATGGTACATTAGTCACATATTACACAACATGTCTCTCTCTAATAACTTATAGCTCATTTTAGCTGTACTAAAAATAGTAGTTACAGCCCTCATTAATTATAAGGATGTTGGATAGTAAATTGCCACATAAAGCTTTCATGCCAGGAACTGCAGCTCCCATGTTTGTATTTGATGTCTGTATTATGAGACAAATAATGTTTCCTCTTCCAAAACCACAGGCCCTGGCCAGAAGATCTGGCAAAACTCTCCTGAAAAAAAATGGAGACAGACCTTGGGGACACACAAACTCTAGGGCTTGCCCCTGGTTTTGTGTCACCAGCTTTAGCGAGCTCACATAGCCGGATGTGTGGGGCTGCTGGTGGCGTTTGCAAGCAAGATCCTGATAATGCTGTAGAGAACATGACTCTGCAGGGAATCCATTTCTTTCAGGAGGTTATTTTCAGCATGTGGGACCAAAGGTTGTTATAATTGGCAGCACTGCAGTGAGGTTAAACCAGCAATCTTCAGGAGAATTGTGTTTGGAAATCTATTTGCATCCAGTGGGAACACGGACAATTGTTGAGAGAGATGATATTAGTTTACAGAAGAATGACTGGTGTGAAAAAAGTGAAATGGGAACAACTATCACATTCCTAGAATTAAAGTTGCACATCCAGAGCAGCCTAAACTGACCTAAGACAGACCGTGGCTATCATGTCTTTTCACAGGCTGGAAAACAAATCAAGTCAATAGTATCAGGCTGGTCTAGCTCCATGAAGCAGCTTGGCAGAGAGCTGGACGAGCACCTCCTGAGCTTGTGTGAGGCCATGGCTGGGGCAAGGCAGAAGGGCAGCATATCACAGTCCTGGTGCCCTCCCTGAAGCTGGTGAGACCTGCCCATCCCTCCGCAACAGTGAAACCTCTTGTCAGATACACCCAGGGTAAAGTCCAGCAGCAGACAAACAAAACGGGATCCTTTTCTCCTGTAGAAATTCAGAATGAGATGGTGGCACTTGTTTCCCCCAGGATGTAATGAAGGGATGAATTCTACAGGTCTGGGGAGGGGTTAGAGAAATTCTATGCTGTTCCCTGTGCACCAGCCCTTTTGGTGACAGGCCAGGGTATTTCTGGTGGGACAGCTCAGACACTGCCCTGCTCATTGGCACCTTCTCCTTATTCATTCTTATGGCTCAAACAAGTAAAGTGCACACAAAAATTATGTGGCTCCTTTTTCTGCAGATTTTTTCTCCTTAATTCAGCTTCTTCCTATGTCTCACGACATAGGGGCCTTTGGGTGTGAGTAGGGTTCCCCTGAAGTAGCAAGATACCAAAAACCAAACCCTAATATCATTACATACAAATTCCTTGATAAAATACAATAGTATAAGCTGGTACAATAAGGCACTCCACGTTTTATTGTGGTTGAGGGTCAGATCCCAAAAGCTCTCTTGCTGCATTCTTCTTTGTCTCAGATTTGACGGATTTTTCTCAGTATATTGGGGGTTTTGTTTTTGTTTGGTTTTGTCACATAAGTATAGGGGTTACAAAATGCAGATTTCTTTTATTTCCTTTCCTTTCTTTTTTCAAATTTCCTTTGAGAAGGCCACTAAAATCCAATTTCTTCCCAGGAAACCTATCTTTATGTCTTCAAAACCCAGAGGTCTCCTATATTGAAATAGGCTAAGTGTTTGCAAAACAAGATCTCAGACATTTTCTTCATTAAAAGAAGTCAGAAGGCACAGCTTTGTCTCAACATGTGGTGCAGAAAAGACTGTAACACTGCAAAGCCCACATCACATAAACCTCTCAGTTAATTGCCAATATCTGCTGGGGCATTAGAGTAACAGGACACATTCATGGGACATCCAAAGCTGCCTCATCAGTTTGGAACTGTACTATCCCTCAGCTCTTTTAAATGCCAGGAGCCAGCTGAAAGTTGGGCTCTGTGAAGTTTTCCAGCAGCAATCCGCAGCTAAGCTCCTCCTGCTCCTTAGCTGGGCGCAGGGAACATTCCCAGACTCACTCCAGCGGCGGCGACTGTGAGTAGAGTAGCTTTGAGGAGAATTCCTCAAAAACACTCACTCAAGGACCACTTTGGCTCCTCAGTCTCCTGCTGCTCTCCTGCTACATCAGCGACTGAGGACCATTGCAAAACCACTGCTGCATGAAGGCAAAGGATCTGGTGAAATCTGTCACATCTGGGCCTTGCAAATAGGCAGGGAACAGTAGCCAGCAGGAGGGCTGGGTCCTGTCCTCCTGCAGCATCACAATTCCTCAGGTGGATGCTACCAGCACTAAAAGCAGGGAGTATATGATGAAGGAGCTTTCAGTGCTTCAGTGCTTAAAAAACACTTCCTGGGGGAAACTGAGTGCTCCTGAGGGCCAGCAAACAGGTGTTTGCTTTCTCTTTTCTGCAGCCTGGTACCAGGGTCCTGAAGAGCACATGGGAAGATACTTCCCTTATTTGTTCTTCCAAGATTGACCAGATTAGTCCTCATCCAGCATGCTGAAAGAAAGTCACTTGTGTAGCAGTTCTTGGGGCCAGCCTTTTACTCATCCCTAAGCTGTTAACCCCAATCTTACTGGATCTGTATCCCGACCTGTCTGAGAGCCCTGCCCAGGCTGGTAAGGATTGCAAATGATGTTGCCAGGACTTCTTCACGATTGCAGCTATTTTCATGCTTTCTGTGCTTTCTGTCACTGTTCCTGTGACTTAAGAGGGCTTTTTCCTGGTTCAGCCTTGGACACAAGTTGCCTTAATTTTTTAAAGACGGGACACAAATAAGCTGTAACCCGAAAAAGGAATATAAGGGTTCCCCCTTTCACCAAGAGAAGATAGCCTAGCGATCCTTGGTGAAAATGTCCCTTCTGACTCGGCCCTTCCCACATTTTTGTGCAGTAATGAGCCCTTTTTCTCCCTAGATGAGCAGAGCAGGGAGGGTACGAAAGAAGCAAGTCACCAGAAGAATGCAGAGAAGTCCCCAAAGAGCTGTGGCCTGGAAATTAGGCAGAAGATATCTCATAGCATTGTTTGTATGGCTGCTGGGTTTCCTTTTGCAGCAGGGCTTGTGGAGGCTTTCATTTTGCAAAACCAGAATGAAGCATCTGGGGTAGTGGCCATACAGTTTAGTAGTCCCTGAAATAAAGAGCTCCATGCAACCTATTTATGTTTACTCTTTAGCTAACATAAATCATGAGTTGTGATTCATTTATACTCTTGTCATAAGATGACCACTGACTCTTCCCAGGCAGCAAGTTGTAAAAGAGTCATTCAGCAATTTGTTGGCATTTAGCAGAGAAAATAAGTCAGTTCCAAGTTGATGATGCTAAACTATCATTGAAATGAGATCAAAATCATTATGGGTGAGACACTGCCAAGTCGTGTTATTATGCTGAAGCATCGTGTCCAAAATGAACAAAGAGATCCCAAGCTTTTAAGTCTGAAATTGCGAGACGGAAAACATATATTCAGCTGCTAGAGACCCATAACTGAAGATCTGCAGGCACTCAGCTTCAACAGGTCCCTGTGGGGGTAGCAGCATCTTATCACTGACCCTACGGCAGATATCTAATCTCCCTGGGTGGAAGGAAGGTGGTGGATTAAGGTTTGGATCCACCTTATGGTAGTGCTTTCTGCCTACAGGCATCTTCCAGCTCAGCATGGAGATTCCTGGACTACACTTTGGAAGTGCATCCCTCATGATATGTTCAGTTTTAACCCCTAATTCTGCATTCTGGGTTCTGTCACTACTACTCATTAGATGAACTTGAGGGCACCCAGGCCTGGGTGCTTGCCAAGGTTTCTTAATTGCATTGATTGAACACTATTCCACAAATGTGTGTTTTTAAACAACTCCATTTGGTGAGTTTTGTATCTCTCCTTTATTTGTAACTTTTTGTAAATGATCTCCTGGCAAGCAGAACACTTTGTAAGCCCATATTGCAGTTCATTCACACCACAGTTCACATGCTATCCCAGTGAGCCCTTGGCGATGATGGAAATCCACTGGAGTAGGATGCTGGGAAACTGTCCTTTATTCACTGTTAACTGCAGCCAGGGCGAGGCACTTGGAGAGGCTGGAGACAAGTCTTGTGACGTGCAGAACATTCCCTGCTGCTTGCTGGAAGAAATCTGCACTTATTAGGAGTAAGGGATTCCTGACTGATGGAAGAACATGACTCTGCTCTCTGCCGAACTTTCAGCATTGCAACTGGTCTGCTTTAGAGTCAAAAATAACTGTTTTAGAAGTGCTCTGAGACACACATTTCCTATTACCACCTTAGGCTACGTCAGCATCTGTGGATTGACTTTCTCCCTTACTTTGTCCTCTCCAATCCTGATTTCCCTGAGAAACTAAGGGACTTATGATGCCTATTTCCATTTGCCCCATCTATCAGACTTTTCTCAGTTCAAACCATTTAAAGCTCCTAATGTTTCTGCTTTTACCATAACAAACAGCTTACTTCACTAGCTCATTCATGGAAACTAAATTAATTTTAGAGGCTAATAATGACAGATAGAGTGTCTGTTATTTTTACTGAAGGAAAGATGTCAAATTCTAGGATTACTCTTGGTGCTTACATATGAGCTGAGCCTGGGCCACAGCCACTGTGTGCTGGTGAGGTTCCTCTGATGCCATGCCAGTTCTTCCCCAAGGGAGATTCATTCCTCTTTTTAGGTAGGAGCATCTGCCTAATGTGCTATTTATAACTTATTTCTTCCACAGAATCCCATTTAGAGCTACAATTGCATTCAGAAATGCAATGAATGAAATTAATATATTTCTGAAAATACTTTAAATGCTTTGGAAATGATAAAAATGTGAATAAAAGGATCCTTGCATACATTAATGAAATTAAGTCAGCATAAATAAGACCACATAAAGATTCACTGGTTTCAGTGGCATTTAGACTTTGATATTGATACTGGCATAAGCAAGAACAGAAAGAGGTCTTCAATATTTTCCAGAGTTTGTAAGGACACCATGCATAAAACTTAATGCTTTTCAGACATTGTAGTTACATATACTCGCTTGAATTCTTCTTTTATAATGGCCAAGCCATTAAAAGGAGACCTTTCCTATCCCTCTAGCATGTAGCAGCATTAATAAATCAAGTGATTTCTTGCTGGCCAAAGTAAGTTAGCCTGAAAAAAATGTGTGTAATATGCAGGTTATATACCTGTGATCTTCTTTACCCTTATAATATGCTTCTTTATACTGCATATGTATTAGTTGTTTAAAGACAACATAAAATAAATATTCTTTTAGAAGACAACTTACTGTTGAAAAAATGTAGCAATAGCCATGCATGTAATATGGTTTAACAATCTTAAATATTCCAGACAGGAAAAGTTTTTTGTCAAAGTCTCTGACAGTTTAAACTTTAAAGCTTCAGCAAAACTTTTAAACTTTTAAACTTTGAACCTGTTTGAACTTCATTTGATTTATGAATTATTAAATGTACCACTGAAATTCACCGTCTTTATTTTCATCTAGTAAAGATTTTTTGTTTAAAAGCTACAGATGAAGAGTGGAAACTAAGGAAATGCAGCCTGAGGAGATTATAGCCATGTTTTATCAGAACAACATTCCTCTCAGCTGTATAAAACAAAACCCCAGTAAAATATTTAGAAGTGGGAGAGATAAAGGGCTGAAACTGGTATATACAAAAGGGTGGGGAAAATGAATGCTAAACTGGAAAGCTGGATTAGGCGAGATTTGGAAAACGAGATACCTCTAAATTAATTATTTAACTCTTCCTTCATGTTCTGATCCATTTTTCTATGTCAGGATTAAGAGAAGGGCAGCGCCAGGTTAACAGTGTCTTTAACATGAAGTCGAGGGCAGTGGGAAGGAGGAAGGCATTACTTTAGCGAGTTGCTCTGGAGGAAACAAATCTCTGGAAAGGGAAATGCCCTGAATGGCTCCCAGAGTCCTGCGCCAGAGTGCTGGCTGTAATTTATGTCCCGGCTGACAGGGAACCTACCTAAATCACAGCGCTGACACCATATAGGTATAAATGGAGAAGGTAAGTGGTCAGTGCCTCTGCCGCAGCAGCACTCACACGCTGCTAATCACAGCCCTCAGGTCTCGTCCCAGCACGGTCTGGGCACTGCACACGGATCTTTCCAAAAACCTTTTGGAAAGGCTGCCCTGGAAGAGGCACCCAGGGAGCGTGGCGGCAGTCTGTGCACAGGCAGAGGGTATTTATAGCCTGTGTCTGAATGAGCCTGCACAGATGCCGTTTATCTGGGAGTGTTAGATACTGTCTGCATGCTGATGATCCCTCGCCAGCAGGACAAAAGGAGAAATAAATAGAAGGCAAACCTGCCCATTTGCAAAAGTCTGGTTTTTTGGGCTGCTTTGGGGTATCCTTAACAGGGCCAGCTGAGTTCTCCAAGGAAGGCACACATCTCCCTGCCAGGAGCAGAGCTGAGCTGGAAAACTGCGTGGGAAGGGGGCAGGGGAGCAGCACGGGCTCTCTGGCTCTCTCCTGCTGGGGTACAGTACCCGTGCCTTTGCGAAAGCAGCGTTCTTTCGGCAGCCACCGGGAAACACGGGTTGCTCCAGCCCTCCTGTACGTCTTCCAGCAAGTGTTGTCACAGGGCAATCACATTAATAGGGCCAAAGATAAAAGGGATAAAGCACATAGGGAAACCTGAATGAAACTGGAGCTGCATGAGTGCTGTAATACCCAAACTTGGCAAACATGTAATGTCAACAGCATAAGTTACAACTGAGCTTCTGAACCTGCAGTGAAAGAAATAGAAGACAAAGGTGAAAATGGGGAAAAATTGGGGAAGAGGGAGGGCAGAAACATGGTATTCCTCAGCCTTGCGTGCAGTCATTACAATAATCCAAGCAGCATCCAGCATCAGGTTATGCACTGAAAACAAGGTCTTAAATGGGAGAGAAACTTGGTACGCATTTTTCTCTAACAAGGAGCTTTTTGTCTGTTTGTTTCCTTATACCTCATTCAGGATTATGTCTTCTTACATGAGACAAACTACAGTGATTTTACCTGCTTTCAAGTGGAGCACAAAACCAAGGCTATTCACCAGTGTGGTGAACAACACTGGGACACTGCACACGGACAGACGCCCTATGGTGTGTCTAAGGAAGGGAGAATCAGGAACCTTGGGATCTGATTTAAATCAAAGCACTTCAATCTATCTCATTTTGAGTGTGTTTTACTGAGGGGTTGCCTTTAAAATAGGACTACTTGACATTTTTTTTACTCTGGAGTGTATTTACTTAGAAATCTGAAAACTAGAAAGCTTATGGATAAGGAGAACTGTAAAGAACTGCAAAGCCCAGCTATGGGGCACAAAATCACAGACAGACAACTAGACCAGTAACCACATTATTTCTGTAAGGGCATTCATGAGTATAATGGTTACAATCACAGAACTGGGCATTTGGCACATATTTGCTAACATTTCCTAAGGAGAAAAAAAATAATGCCATTCTTTTACAGTGCCAATTGAGTTTGCTCTTTTGTCTGAAGCCGGAGTCTAGAGTCTTTTCCTCAGCAAATATGTGCAGAGGCACTGGCTCAGGTAAATCAGAGAAAGTACTGGACAGCCTGCTAAAGGTGCCGTGGTTGCATCCCCTACACAGTTGAACCTCAGCACCCCGTGACTCTGCGGGGCTTCAGAATCAAGCTGCCCTATGTGGTTACCAGCCTTCAGCAATGCTGTTCTAAAAAACATAATGCAGGTTTGAATGCTGAGGACAGTTTCTTGACTTCAGAGAAAATAAAACCATTCAGCCATATCCCAAGACCTAGGTGGATTGGGCAATACTTGTTTCCCTTGTTTTCACAGCCACTTGCACCTGGCCATGGCAGAGGACTGACTGGGTACACTATGGCAAGATCCTCTGTAGCCATTTGTTCCACCACATTTCTCTTGTCCTGTCTTAAGGGCTGCACTAAGACAATAGTAACTCAAGACAGAAGCTGAGTTTAAAATCTGTGTTTTCTATAGAAGGTGAGAAAGAGAAAAAAATTAAATAATGCCTGGTTCCAAAGCTCAGGAGATTGGCAACCTTCTCAGCTCTCAGTGTGGAAAGGCAGCTATCTCACATGCACACTACATCGCATTCTGTGAGCAGGCTCAGATAAGGCTTGGGTATAAACACACCCCCTCCAATCCCTGACTGCTCTGCGATCAACTTCTCGACCATCAGCATCATTCCAAACGTGGGCCTGTGAACCAGCATCAGAGGCTTACAGACTGATCAATGTGTGAGGTGTGCAGGGTTCGGCACTTCCATCGCTGAGGAGATGCTCCACACAGTTTTACCCATAGTGCCATTTAAAAAATAAATTAATTGTCACTTTGGCCTCCCTGCAGCCTCTCTCTGTTTTGTGCACAGTCTAAAATTTCCATTGGTGCCCTGACCCAGCCAGAGCCAGTCCAGAGCAACCTGGTCTGTTGCTAAAAGCAAGCCTGTACTTCAGGAAACAATGGGACTGGAAAATTAAAAAACAAAAAACAAAAAAAAAAAAAAAAAAAAAAAAAAAAAAAAAAAAAAAAAAAAAAAAAAAAAGAGAGAGAGAGAGAGAAAAGGCTTTTCTCTGAGAATTTTCTGTGAAATCTGTAGCAAAATCCAAGGAAACTGTGTACATCACAGGCATTTAAAAAGAAATATTTAACAGTGGAATTTATGACTCACAGAAATGCATTTTAATAGTTCTTCCCCAGCACAGAGGAAACCACAGAGTTGGGGCAGGTAGAGAATGGCTGCTGCTGGACTCATCCACTCCGGCTTCCCCCTTGAGCTGTGGCAGAAACATGGATAGCAGGGATTAGACAACACTGCAACAACTTGGAACTAGCAAGGCTGAAAGACTCTGACAATGTGAAAATTTGACTCATAAAGTCCTTTTTTTTGTAACTCTGAGACCTTTCACCTTCTGTTTCCTTTGCCTTTTATAACCGCGTAAGGTTTTCTAGGGATCCCTTCCCGTTTCTTGCTCAAGGAAGCTGGCACCCACTGGGACGTGCCCCCAGCAAAGGTGATCTAATGCACCCATGGGTGCACGGAGGGATGAAAGGATGGGATAGGAAAGCAAAGGGACCAGTGGCACCCAGGGATCCCGGTTCCCAGGGTGCTCCAGGCACCCCACCCAAATAAGCGTGAATTTGGACTTCAAAAGGGTGCGGATGGACGAGATGGGAGGGGCTGAGGGGGCCGGGCAGGGGCAGGCGGTCTCTCCTCCCGCAAATTTTGGCCAAGCGGCCTCTCCCCCATCTCCATCCCAGGAAGCATTTGAAATATTTCCACCCTGAAGTGGACCCAGTTCCCCCGCCGCTTGTAGTGCT
>VWZT01013985.1:57251-94223 GCA_013397055.1 Pachycephala philippinensis
TGTGGTATGTCTGTGTAAACATCATTAGCTCCTATGAGCTGACACGCTGGAGATTTTCATTTCTTCTTACAAATCGCTCCCTTCCACAATAAAAATACCACGCATATTAGGCTGGATATGTTCGGAGGGAAGATGGAGATGTTTATTCTCCTTTGATCTCTCAGAAAGCAAAAAACAGTTTTGGCAGAAGAATGGCACTGGAGACGGGAGAGGGTCTCCCAGAGGGCGCTGGGCAGCCTTGGGGCTGCGGAGTGAGGGCAGGTCCGATGGCCTCGCCAGGGGCACAGCGGGATGAGCCAGAGGTGTGAGGCTCTGGGGGCACCATCCCAAACTCCTGCCAGCCCAGCCAGGCCCTGGCCTTCAGCAGGGCTCTACAGAGGAGCCCTGATGGTCTTAGTGAGGCAAGCCTGTTTGTGAAAAAACTCATCTCCAGAGTACATCTGGGAAAAATCGCCTTTTTTTTTTTTTTTTCCTTAAATTCCGTGGGGTGTCCAGCTGCCAGTGGGGTTACTCCACGCAGGGAGCTGTGCACGCGCTCGGCTTGGCCGGGCTCCGCACAGCAGAGCAGAGCCCACAGAGCCCAGCAGAGCCGAGCCAAGCGTGCTATCTCCCTTGATCCACTCCTTATCTCCGGGAGCAGTTGTAGCAAGCAGGGAGCTCCAGCAGAGAAACTTCCCTCATCCACTTCCCCCTTCTGTCTGTTTGCCCTGGCAGAAAAGCAGCGTTTTAGTAACCAACAGATGTCCACACCCTTCTTCTTCCAAAGCCCTCTTCATTTTCCTTGCCTTGATTCCTTTACTTGCTTCCTTCTCCTCAGTAATTTTGGGGTGGGGGGGCAGCAAACTTGGTGGGATGTTCTCTGTGTAGCAACGATAGAATCCATTATGTACTTGCAACTGATTTTAGTATTACAGGTTTGTAGGTAGTTCTTTTTTTACACAAAGCATGAAAATGGACAATGTTAGGGACGTGGAAGTCTGAGAGAGTCAGGCCTTTCAAAACAAGACTGAGATGTGCTGTGCTCATTTCTCCAGCTGTGCTTTGCCCAGCTCACCAGGAGAAGGCAGCAATCTCCGCTCAGCATGCGGGAGTCCTCGCAAGCCTTTGTGGTGAGACTTCAGCCAGTTTTGCTAAATCCTAACGTCCCAAAGGCAGTTTTGGTCCAGAGATCCACCCAGATCCCAAACATGCCAGGCTTTCTGTTTTTGCTGTTGGTAACGTTTGTTTTTGCCTCTTTCTAGTGGTGTGTGTGTACAGAGCTGTATGAACAGCCATAGCCCGTGTAGTTAAGGCCGTTCCCAGAGGCCGAGAGTACGGATGCTGATCCGGACTCTGCTGTTCCCACCTGATGCCCCTGTAAGAGCAGGCAGCCCCGCTGTGTAGAGTGGTGCTAACACAAAGCTGGCAAACTCCAAATGTCAACCTCTTTCCCTCCACAAGGCTGATCCCCTTCCAGGAGCATGGATCACGAGTGCTACAGCGCAAACCCATTCCTCAGACTGCATTGGGTAATCTTTCCCATTTGTCCTCCAGCATTTTCTTTTCATACCTCAAACCTGCTCTTCATAAATCTCTGGGATGAGGGTGTGGGCAGAAACCCCCTTGTTCCCTTGTTCTCTGCCCAGTTCCCCCAGTTCATCGGCTCAGTAGCTGGGTAGGGTTGTGTCAGAGCATTCAGCTCCTTCCTCCCACACGCTTACAGTGATTTATCACGGAGGGCTCAATAAGGGACCTTTGTTGGGATGCTGTCTTTTCCCAGACAAACTGGAGTAATTTGTATCAAGAGCAACTCGTGAGAGGTTTTCGCAGGTCTCCACACATACATGGTTGTGTGAAGTGGAAAATCCTTGGCTGCAAGATAGCAGGCTGCTACTGCAAAGGAGTTTTGCTTTCAACTCTACCTATGTATCTGGCGTTATTTCAAGGCCTTCAAGATCTCTGTTTTAGAGAGTCAGCTGGCTAACTAAGGACAGCATTTTGCTTAATAAGTGTTAAAAGTCAGAGGTGAAATGTAGCAATCACTTTTCCAGTGTCTGAGAATCTAGCCCTCATTCTTTGAATACATTTATATGCCATGTGATTGCAGTCGCAGGACCTATAGGCTTGGAGCCCAAATCATGACCAAATAGTGAAGGAGTTAGGAATCCACATTTCTCAGCCAGACATGAAAGGCTGGAGCCTTTCAATCTGCATAGAAAAATAAATTATGATAAAAATTCATCAATTAGGCAGAACAAAGTCATGAATTCAAAAGCCTTGTTGAATTCATGTTATTTCTTTTATCCAAATAAGTACAAATGAAGATCTCAAAATGTAGTTCTCTAACCACCCAGAAGGAAATGCCCATTTCCAAGTTTGGAAGATCTGTTCTCATGTGGCCAAACTTGTGATTCCTTTGAAGATTCTCCTAAAGGATAAGTGTAGTCATTCCAGCATCCCTAATACATTAGTTGTGTAGACAACGCTGATGTTTCTGGGCTGTATGATTTTAAAGCTTCTGTTTTATAAGGCCAGATGGTTTCCTTCCACCGTAGGGCATGGGCTGTGACTTTACTAACCTGGCTCTTGCACATCCCACTGCTGGTGTCAGACTGTTCAGCCCACTGAGTGACCCCACGAGCTAAATGCCTTTACAGCAGTGATACGATGTCAGTTTTTCAGTGCTGGGCATCCATGAATGACATAATGCAGAAAAAATGTACCCTCATTTTTATCACCAAAGATGCCTGAATATCTAAAAATTATCTTGAGTAAATAAGAAGTGTTCCCCCCCCCCCCTTTTTTTTATGGCTTCTGCATTTATTCAATGTTAATAGCTTAACAAATAGGTAATTAGTACAAGTCTGAAACAGTAAATTTTTTAATGTAGTATTGATGGAAAGGCAATTTTAAATTCACTTATGCTGGCAATCACAGGAAAATAAGACAATATTTAATGTTTCCTAACTTGGGCTCAGTGAAATGAGCTGTAAATCTTTAGGCCGAACTACTGAGATCAAATCTTGGATCTGCAGTAGAATCACATTTGTTAGTATTTGTACAAAGCAAACTTTCTTAAACCATACAGAAAATGGTTTTGAATAAAGGCTCTTAAAAATCTCGTAACTCACAGACTGAATTAGCCAGGCCCTCTAGAAAAATTATTTGCAGTGAATTCTTTGCCTAAATGTAATCCTCTTCCTTGTCTCCTCCTCCTCTTCCTCCAGCAGTATTTTAAAGTGAACAACCACAGATTTCTTGGGTTTTCATCTCCAGAGGTTTGAAAAAGAAGTTCATAGAAATAAGCGCTTTTTTCTCCGCTTCATTTTGTACATTACTGTGAATTCCAATAAAATAAATTGTGATTGAAGTGGGCTCATCAGGCAGCGCATCTGTCACTTCTGTTCCCTGGATTAGGAACCACTGGCTGTTTCCCTTGAAAGGGTCACTAGTGTGAACTTTTCAGGCAGTGGAAAGTCTTGTGGGCAGACTTGTGCTGGCCACATAGCATATTGTAAAGAACTAAGAAGGTTTTTCCCAAGGCTAGCTATCAGCACATAGCTTACAGAACACAAAAAAATTATGGGACAATCAAAACTAAAATGGAACATTTTAAATGTGATTTTTTTTTCAAAATTATAAGAACATATGTCAAATATGAAATATGATAATCTTTTCAATGCGTATGTGAAAAGCTACGAACGCTCATTTAGGGAGATGCCTTCCAGTGACACATTTCTTCATGTGATCAATGTAGATGCAGAGAGGCTGTCATACCATTTCCCCTTTATATTCTTCGAAAACCTTTGATTTGGATAAACTATGTGTAGAATTTCAGAAATCACGTAGGAAGACAATGATAGGCTATACAATATATACCATCATCATATGCAATCAGCACCATAATAATGGCCTTTCATATTGCTGAAATAGCAGCATTGCTTTGTGTTTACTGAGCAGGTATCAAAAGCAAACCTTAGAAATATGGTGCAGCATATCTCACGTGTAAGGTAAAACCTCACAAATGATAGGGAGAGAAAAACTGCACTTTTCCACATCTGCCTACCAACATCTCAGAGCAGCAGCTGAGATAAAGCAAGCAGGAAAAAACCGCATCCATAATACCAGGGTGTGCTTTGGAGATCTGGGTGTGACACTTTCTCCGTGTTTCATCCTGCAGATGTGATACCTAAAGAGGCCAACCTAGAAACAGAGACTAGACAGGAGGAAGGGAATAAAGGTGGGTATTTATTTGAAAGGCCTTCAGAGGTACACCCTGGGCAGGCCAAAGGCTACACCCAAGATGGACAATGAGTCACGAGTTCTTCACACTTTTATAGGTTTGGTCCATTTGCCTATCAACCCGATTTCACCAATTAAACTTTAGCTAATGATGTAATTTCCCCTCAGCTTGCCCCCCTTCTCAAGATGCTGGTTTACACATTTTGGGCCTAGGACAGTCTGGATGTCCTTGGAGAGCAGGACTGGAGAGGCTTTGTTATGTCTGTCTTAGCATGAGAGAACAGCAGCTCACAGGCTACAGGACACTTTAGAGTTACACACTAGGAATACAGAACTTGAAAAGTATAAAAGCTAAAACGTAAGGCATCGGATGCACAGCCAGTCTGAGTGCTCAGCTGGAAGTGGGAAAGCTCTCTGCTGCAAGCAGATCCCTTGAAAGGACCCCCACATTGTCCATGCTCGGGAGCTCTCTGCAAAGATCATATACCACAGGTGGGGCTGTTTGTCCCCAAAATAGACATGCTTGCTTCCTCCTACTTTCTAAAGATGGCGAGAAACATGCTCAGGAATTAATATCAGTTTGACTTTTTGGGAAATTGATGAATTCACTGCATTGGTGCAATTGCTAAATACAATTCTTTTCGTACCATGTACACTTTGTCTTGCCCCTATGTGACTCTGGTCTGGTGTCAGACCCATTAGGCTCAGAATGGAAATATAAGGTGGTGGTACCGTTGTTGGTGATGACAAAACTCCTGTGCACTTTGAAGGTGGCAAACGGGTGAGTTTTATTTTCATTAGCAACATTTGTCAAGGCAATCATCATTTGGGATTGCTGACAGCATTGTCTGAAGTCAGTCCTTTGGGCCCCGGTCTGGGTCTTCTACTTTGCAATGTCTGGCTAGACCTCATCACTGGCGCAACAGTTTCTAGACACCCCAGATTTCCCCATTAAATGGCGATAATTGGTACTTTTCAGGGCAGGCAGCGCTCAAGCACCTAGGAAACAGCTGCTGGCTGATACCCTCAGTGTGTGCAGTGATTTGCATGTCCACAACAGCCCCAGGTAGCACTGCACCTGGTGCTACTCCAGTCTGAGCGACAGCCCTGCTTGAGGAGGTGTGACTTTTGATTTAGCTGCCCGGACAGAAATGGTAAGTTACTCCCTGAAACTGCTCCTACCCAGATTCCTCTCCAAGCTGTTATCTGGACTGCTGGCTGCAAACACCAGTGCACAAAGCATGGCTTGGTGGTCACCCTTCTTCCCAAGCTCATCAATTTTTTCCCTGTAAAATTTTGCTCATATGTGAGGCTGTTTTAGCATTTTAACTGTTTTAACATTTTTCACTCCTTCATGGAAACCAGATAAATGTCATGTGCCAGCTATACTCGGAGGTGACATCTCCTCCTGTGGAACTTCCCTGGCATGGCAAGATTTGGGCAGCAGAACTGACCCACAGCCACCAGAGGCAGCAAAATGCCCCAAAACTGGCTCTGGGGCCGTTTTCTACCAAACTGAAATCTCCTCTTGGTGTTTCACAGCATGGCTCTCCAGGTGCAAACAACCTGGCACATTAAGGCAAGCTGGCAGAAAGTGACATGCAAGCGCAACACACCGCTGCTTCTCCGTGGGGTGTGCCAGAACAGTCACATGGGAATTTAGATTTAAACTCAGCTTTCACCAGTTTTCAGTGACTTATGGCGATTTTAATGACAATTTGTTTGATTTGAACTTATCATTTCCTGGGTTTTCATTTCCAAAAGCATGAGAATTGCTCTTTTGAGGAGGACAGAATGCATGTTTTTATAAATGGCACTTGAGGATGGCACACGGCAGCCACTTTTCCTCTCTCCTGCATCTGCTTCCCTCTGTGGTCTCAATGATGGCAGCTTAATGCTTGTTAAAATATTATTTCCTGGATTGTTCCAAATGTTGTCTCCCAGGGGAAGAAAAACTAAAATAAATAGAAAATGTTTCTTTAAAAAACAAACAACATTTTCAGGCAAACAAACACTAAAATCTGCCACATTTGATTACTCAGACAATGGAAAAGGGAAATGCTACAAAAGTTTAAACTAAATTTTGAGCAAAAAAGTAGTCCTGTAGAAGGGCTGTAAGCTGTAAAACAACAGGGCATCTCGCACTGTAGCAAGTTCAGGTCCAAGTGGAATTATTTGCAAAGGCTATGAAATGCCTCTGCAGTTAGAATGAGGTTTTTTTCCACAGCAGAATCCAGGCAATAGTCCTCCATCATTAAGTTTTTCTAAATTCCCACAAACAATTTCACTGCGAGTACAACACAACCTTGAGAGCAGTCCTGGAAGAAATCCGAATGTCCAGTTCTCAAAACAAGATTTCAACATGCGTCACTTCCCTCCTTGGATTATTTTGGCCAAGGGTGACAGGATCAACCAGAATTCCAGGTTACAGTTCATTAGTCCATGACAGCTAGATTATCACTGTCTGCAAGTGGGGCAGTTCTGGCCGTACACATCAGGATCTTTTAAACATTTCCAAGGGTACTTATCTTGATGCAATTTTTTTGTGCCTCTGAACAGGAATAGAAGCAATTAGACCTGAGCTGTAGGTGTAATCAACTAGTTAGGAAACTGAAAATTTATCAATTATAAATTCTGCCTCCAATGTGAAATTTCTGGTGTGCAAGAGAAGATCCTTTCAAGTCAGGCCTCAGAAATGCACCTTCAGATAGAGCTGGATTATTTCATACGATTTAGCTTGGTTTTGTGCTACGCTGGGGAATCAGAGAAAAAAAGTGCTTTAAAATCATCCTGAATTAGTGAAACAAATTATCAAGAGCATGGGTGACTAGTGACTGGGAATGCTTTACTCTGAGAAATGGTGAGTACTCCATTGATGTCATCAGATCAAGGCTGGACATCTTTCAGGAAGGTTTTCTGTCAGATGAGAAGTTATTGAGCTCAGCTTATGATTATTCCTACATCTGAATTTGGAATGGTTGACAAGGAACCTGAAAATGTGATTATGATATGTGAAAGCAGTTTAGTGGGGTTCCTTTTTTCATCTCTCAGTGTAATAGAATGACTCTGGGCCCGAGAGTGAATTGAGTGTTGCCTGAAGTGTGGCTGAGTCAGTACAGCTCTCCACTTGCTCTCAGCGCTGCATTGACTCAGTAGTGCTGACAGCAGTAAAAAACTCCTTTATTGATTGTCAATGAAGTATCATTTGAAAATGCAGTCTTCAAACAGAAGAGTAAAAAGATGATTTTACATCATCATCTGTCTGGCTATCACCGTGTGTAGCTGCACTGAGCTGATCCAGTTGTCTCTTCTGTTGCTGTTAAAGGTGTTTTATTTTTAAGGAAAACTATTAACATCTTAGAAGAATTAAATAGCATCCTGGAAAAGAAAGTTTTGACTCGGATAAGACTGCTGGAAGCATGACAGAAAGTAAATTCTGTCTTTTATTTAACTCTTTCATCCACATTCTCAGGGGAAATGTGTAAAGATGAGAAGCAAAAATATGAACAATATATAGAAAATGACAAAAAAGTGAAAAGAGAAACAGAAGTGATCTGTGTAATTGAAAAATACCTTGAAATGTAGGAAGAAACAAATTTTTTACCCCCCATTATCCCCAGGCATTACTCTGCAAAAACAATACAAAAACATTTCAGCCTGTTCTAGCAATGACTTTGTAGGACTGATGCCCACACTGAAAGCCAAAGCAATGTCTGGGGCTCAGATAAGACACAACAAGTCCTATTTTGAAGGCAGCCTTTTGCAAAGGATGAATTCTATTGTTCAAATAGATTCAGGTGTCCCTATCTAAGATGAGACAGACACTGTAGTGTCATCTTAGCAGCAGTGTCATGTCTGAAGATGCTCTTTCCTAGTTTTGGGTGCATGTCACCCTGGTGCATATCAGCAGGTTTGTTGTGGGGCCCACTGGGCTAGGTACAGAGCAAACTATACCAAAAAGGCAAAGCTTTGCTTGCAGGGTTTTAATGGCCTTTACATTTACACCATTTTAAATATGCAGACAGCATGGAAGAATGGCATTTGCTCTTAGTGTCATTTTCTGTAACACCAGGGCAAGTCAGTATTCAATGACAGAATAAAAAGCTGCAGAGTTAGACAATGGGCAACACATGGACTTTGTTTTAGTTGGTATAACTCCAAAATTGTATTCCAGAAGTTTCTGAATTCTTCCAGTCGTAGTGGTTCATGCTGACAAATGTGCTTGGCACACGGTTAAGACATGATTTAGAGTCACACCTCTGTTACCAGGTCTCCAAGCACATCACCTCTCATAGGTGGACTCATTTCTTCATTTCCCTGATGCAGACAGCCTATAAGAGCAAGACAGAGCCCTGGGTTTAGTTCCACTGAAAGAAGTGGCCCAGACTTCTGTGGTCAAAAGCATAGAAGCTGCATGAGCTGTCTGACTTCAGGCAGAGGAACTCACCACGTGCACCAGAAGCATTCAGAGCAATACACAACTATCACCACAGGCCAAGTTTCCAGGGGTGTGTGAAACATCTGCCTACTCCAGGGGAGATTTAATATATCTGTTAATGTATCTTGATTCTAAGGAGGTCTCAGCCTAGTCCTTCTTCACTGCTTTGTAGCACATTGTGAAAGCCCACAGGACTGCCCATGCTTCTCAAATTGTGTGTTTTGTCCACGGTCTTTGCAAGTTCTTGACGCAGTCGGACACGAGGGAAAACAACGTGGACACAGGTCGAGAAAAGGAGGGCAAAAGCTTGGGGCTCTGGGCCCCAGTTTATTTATATATGTTCTTAGAAATCACCGTGGATTGGAGGGGGAAATCAACACCCCTCAATCACACTGGTCAAAGGAAAGGTCCATCAAATGTCTCCGCCTAGGAGAAATGGAATGCAAACAACTGGCACGGTTAGCAAAACATGGCTATGTTTACAGAAAAGGCCTGTGAGAAAAGTCTCACAGAAATGACAACAAAGAGAACTGCGAAGCTCAGGGCAACAAGTTCTGCCATCACCCCTACCCAGAAGAGCATTACCAGTTAGGTGATTGCCTAAAGGCAGCAGCAGGTTTTGTCTTGTCTTCCATTTATTGCCACAGGTGATTCTACACACTCAAAGGGGCATTTGTGGATGAACTGGACTTGCACAGACCATGTTACTTCATGGGGATTTGGGGAGTTTGTATGTCTGAATGGAGTCAGAAAACTCAAAATCTGGGGTCCAGTCATCATTTCATGGATGGAAAATATATTTTAGATTTGAAGTGTAATCTAATACTCTAAGGTAGCTTTCAGAACCATGTTAACATAAATCCCATAGGTATGTACTGCTAGGGTAACGTTCTTTACATAGCATTTATGACTGCATCTCTATTTTAAAGCATGACGGGAAATTATTGACTACCTCCAGTTCTCATTCACATCGTTAGAAATGTGTGAGGAGATCCCAATGCATCCAAAGGACGTTGCATGAGATCCCAACACATTCAACGGATGCTACACGAGAGCTACACAATGGAGCCACCTCACAGAGGGTTGCACAAAACAAGGCCAGGGTGCTGCTTGATCTTAGTCCTCTCCTAAACTAATTTTTCTCATTTTTTAGTGTTTCTCCTCCCACAGCTTTGCCCTCTTTACTTTCTGAACTCTCACAGATACTTAAACATTGCCTTTGGTATGGAAACTGGGCCCTGATCTTATGTGAAAAAGAAGGGGAACCTTCTGAAGGGATAACTTAATTGTAGAACCAGATAAATTAGAAATGCTCTCTGCTGTCATTCAGCAAAGCCATGTGCAGACAGCAAATTTTCACAGCTATTAAAAAAAATGTGCTATTCAGTGCAACCTTGCCATCTGGCTCCTAGTGCTGGATTCCACTACAGTGTGCTTCTTGAGATTACACTCATCTGCCAGCCTCCCCCTCGCCTCCCAAAGCACTTAGGAAAAACTCTTCTGGGAATAGAAAGTGAATTATTTTATTCCAATCACCATGCAGCTAACTATACATGGTAATTAAACAGGGAGACATTCTCCTTCTGCCATTGGAGGCAGAGGTTTTCTTGCTAGTCATGAATAATGAGTGTTCATTGGGAAAATGAAAAGATATTTACTGAACAAACTGGGGTATGTAATCACGCTGATGGCCAGGCAAAGATAATCAAGTATAAAAAAGAAAACAAAGGTAAAGTATTCAAAGCGCAGGCTTCTTATGCCATCTTTATTGAATGCATTTGTTCCAGATAATCACAAGCATCTTTAAGCACAGGAGAGAGAGGGAACATTTACCTCTGATTTAAACAGCCATGAAGCCAGCATACTGCACTGGGAATGATTGTGGTTTGAGGGAGACCTCACCTCCTATGGACAAGGGCATAGCTTTAATAATCCCAGTGGCCTCAGGGAACAGTGACTTCAGTGTAAAAGTTTGCAGGATGAAGCCCTAAGAAGCAGCAAGGTGGGGAGCTTTCCTGTGCAGTTCCCGTTGTGTGTCTGGGAAATACCAGCATTCAGGCAGAGGGAAGTGCTCTCGCTTGTACCAAGCACCGCTGACTTCAGCTGTGGGAGACCTGCAGAGTGCAAACCTCCCGGGGGGCACCCACTCACTTGGCAGCTGCCCTCTCCTGTCTGCAGTCCCAGATGACTCATGCTCTCCTCACGCCCTCTCTGCTGCCTCCTCGATACTCCCTCCAGGCTCCAGACAGTTTGCTGAGCTAGAAATTCCCAACAACGCACCACGGTTCATGCAGTTCTGACCCCAAAACTGAAATTCCCAGATGGCTGAAGCACTTATTTTTTCTGACCTGAAGGTTTAGCTCCCTGATGACTCAAATGCACCCAGTCTTTTTTTAGCATGCATTTGAAAAGCTTTGATAATTTTCATTCACCTGCAGCTCCTGTCTCAGTGTCAGGACTACCAGCTGTAAATGACAAAAAACATCATAATGCACATGCTCCTAGCTCTGTTCCACTCTGTAGTCATTATGCTTATTTGAAGAATATAATCAACTTTTAATTTAGTGTTTTGGAGCCTTAGAATAAACCAAAGCTATGCTTCCAGGACCTTAAAAACCCAAACAAGCCGCAAACCAAAGAAACCAAAGATTTTGAAAAATACCCAGTACTCCTGGAGCTTAGTATTTGGTTAACCATTCAGTTAACAGGAAATTGGAAATTTCTCCTTAGTTCAGCTGCTTCCCATTTAAGCTTAAAACTACATCATAATTTGGGATCCCAACTTGAATCTAAAATTTGATGACTCCCTCCTGCTTTCTTGGTGGCCTTCCAAAGTTTTCTGGACCTAAAATTTCTTATGTATAGCTCCTAACGGAGGAATTCCTCACTGAGTCTTAAACTCTTGCTTGGGTTCTCAGTTGACTCCAGTTTTTGCTCCCGAGACTGAATTTATCTTATTTCACAAATGGAGGTCTCTACTGGCTCCTGCTCATTGGTCGACTTTCCTCAATAGCTGACACTCCCCCATGGCTTTGTACTCTACTTCTCAATCTGCCAATATATAGCATGTTATTCATAATTCCATACATGTGTTTTGATAGACCAGTTCATTGAGTATCTTTGGTCGTGCTGGTCGCAGATCTGGTATTTTGTCAGGCAAACAGTCTTCCACTTGCCAAGTCCTCAAAGTTTAATGATTAAAAATGCATTAGGAGAAGTGTATCTCCTTGAATTATTTTTAAACTCCTCCTTTTGCTGGAGGATACAAAGTTTTATGAATTTACACCAGCTGTAATTTTGGTCTCTGGTGAAATGAACTGCCAGAGTGGGTCCATCTTGTTAGCTTGGTGTGTTTCTAAGCTCGTTTTCAACATCAGACTCAACCACCTGTAGCATTCTGAGTCCCCAAGATTATGCTAAGAAACCACCAACTTTCAAAGTCTGCAGAAGAGAAAGCTCAAGTCTGCTTTATGTATTAGGGCTGGAATTCCCCCTTTTTCAAACAACTTAGCTCCACCAGGCTCTACAGCTTCGTCCTCCAGCCCATGGTCTGACCTCAACCACTGCCAAGCCCAGCAAAATGCAGTGACATGGAGTGGATCCAGGCTACAGGCAGCAACAAGAATGAAAAGCAAGGGGTATTGCTGGCTCTGGCTCCTGCTGAAGTCTACCCTCACCACTTGTACAGCTGACACTTTTCAGAGTCCCTCAGCTAGCTGTCAGCATCGCTCTTTCCGTGATACCCCTGCCTACATGACTATGTTGGGGTAGAGCAGGAGCTAAGAGCAGAGACCAGACTGCTGATAGTCCAAACTTGGCCCTAGTCTGGTGCCCTGTGATTCACTCCCACACTATTGTTGCCTATTAATAATATGCTTTTTCCAAGACACAGAATATGAATTACTCAAAGATAAGACACTGAAAATAAAGTCTTGTCAGCACTGTATATTTAGAAAGTGACTGTGGGACAAATCCAGGTCAGTCCTCCATTCAATATAGAGTTAACACCTGAAAGGATTTGCTTGCTGCAGGGGGCAGTACCCAGGAGCAGTCACCGCCTTTCCCTCTTGCCATACACCAGCTATCTGCACCCATGGCTGCAACTTCATATAAAATTCCACAACATGGGAAACAAAGCAGACAGGTGAGATACCAACACTTTTGATGTTCTCATTCTGACCATGGACAGTGAGTTTCCTGCAGTAAGCCAGGAGTTTCAGAAGGTTACTGATGTTTTCCCGGACTTCTGCTGACCTCTCTTCCTTCCATTGCTCTCATGTTCCTTCTTTCCTCCTCTAGGAGGACAGAGAGGGAAACAGGATTTCTGTATCTTCAGCACCAGATGTCTACTGAACTGATTTTCCCCAAAGCTTATGTATGGGTTGACTTTCAAAAGCAGCATTTAGAGGATTGTTTTTTCTTTTCAGAGGACTCTAGAATTTCTATCAGAACACTTGTCAGGGATCACAACTCTATTTTCATCTCAATGTGGAGAATTTTTCAAATTTACTTCTCGACTAACTTTTGAATCATGCCAAGCTGCATCCAGGATAAAACTGAATTTCTGGAGTCTCAGATCTGCATAAAGTCTGTGCATCAAGGCAAAGGGTACATGAGCAAATGTAGCACCCATACTGGTAGATCTTCTGGGCTGATGGTACATTGAGATTATGGTGGAGATGTGAAAATATCAACTGGCCCTCTAGATTGCAACTGGGGACAAATTTCAAGTCAAGATAGTAAAGTATTAATGCCATTTATATATAAATGAAGAAAGTAAGTACCATGAAAGGCAAATATCTATTTAGAGTAAGCAGTAATGCTACTCCCTATGGCTTTCCCTGCAGTAGGACCAGATCCTGAGTATCTCAGACTGGGCCAACATGATAGGGTCAGCTTCAGAGTCATTGTTAAGTCCAGATGTGCTGAGTGCTTGAGCGTCAGCTGAACCTCCAGGTAAGAAGTTTGTCCTGCTTTTCCTCACTTCCCAGCCTGCCCATCAATCTCTGTGTATGGTAGATTTTGCCCATCAGCAGCAACCAACAGCTCTCTGCTCCTGACTTCTGGCCCTTCAGCATGCCATTTCTTTCCTTTAGCATGAGCGGTGGTGACTGACCACGACCTCACAAAGTCTTTGTATCCAGAATAAACATATGGCTCCCAGACTTGCAGTGCAGCCTGCTGTCTTTTGGCACCGGGGACAACTGACCACTCTGCTGCTTCAGCCCCAGGTGTAAATCCTGCTGACCCACCCCATGTTGCAAAACTAATGTTAAAAGGCTTTTTTTTTCAAGCATCCCTTTACAAACAGTCAAGGTAGATGGTGTTCTGCTCACCATCCATACCATTGCATAGTTTCCCTTCGTACATGACGAGAGATTGACAGTGTTTTGACATTATGGATTGTTATTGTGACAGCACCTAAAAATGACAGCTTGGTTTGTATCCCAGACAATTTGCAAACAATAATTGCAGGATCATACAAGAATCATGTGCTGTATTTACCAGAAAATGTGAAGAATCCTTCTAAGATCAACATGCTGTGAGTAACAGATTCCTTCAGAAACAACCATAGAGTGTAATAAGAGTAGTGTTTCTGACAGAAATGCAATCCCTGGCAATTGTGTCATAGAAAGTAATGAAGCAAGGCTGGGAAACTGTCTATTTATGAGTGAAGTGTCTTTCCAGTGATAGTGGGAACACTGCAACTTAAAAATAAAAACTACATGCAGAAACACCTCACTGGAATGTATTTTAATTTAGCTTGAACTAAACTGGGAATTCATTCCTGCTGCTTCTTCGATGTAGCAATAGGCAAGTGAAAGAATGTTCACAGTTTATACATTCATCTCTGGAAGAGGCAACCCTAAATTCCTTGTGAAAATAGTCTATTTTTGCAGTGGGAAATCCTTTTTCTCCAAGTGACTACAAAATTTTCTTTACCTGGATTTTCTGTCTATCGCACGCACAGAAAGATCTAACATTCATATAGATTAGAGGGACTTTCACCTACCCATGGCCAGTTGTATGTGTGCATATGCAATGCCAGCTCCAGATGTTGAGCCTGGGAGCTTTGGAAAGGAGATGCAGACCTAGTGCTTGTGAACTGACAGGGAATGGACAGCCAGGGCAATCCCAGGAAGTAAGCCATACTAGGCACACAGACCTGTCCTAAGCAGGCATGAGCTGCTTCTGTGACAGAATTATTGCTGGAGTCCTTACTTGAGAAGTTAAGACCTTGAGCTGTAAAAGTACTGAGACACACCTGCCTCTTCAGTACCATGGGCAACACCTTGGCACCTCAACAGACTCTGTTTCATCCAAGCTGTTGTCAAACCCTGCAAGTCTCTGGATCCTTTAGGTGCCTCGATGACCCTTATGTCCCTCATCTTGCTCCTTTTCAGGTGACACAAGAGCACCTTCATGCAAAAGACATCCTACAAAAAGCTCTAACAAATGGTGATTTCTGTATCCTCAGCCAGTGCATCCAGTCACATTAGCCATCCTCCCCCTTTCATTTCTGCTACACAGGGTGGAAAAGAGGGATGTCCTATGCAAGCAGCTGACCAGGCTTAGAATGCAGAGGATTTCTTGGGAATTCAAGATGGGGGAGGAACCATCTCTGACTAAATAAACCACACCACAGACTCCCGTCCTGCTTCTTGCTTAATTTTACTCTTTGCTTAGGCAAACACTCGAGTCTGTTCCAAAAACTCTTTATTGCATGTGTGTGTGTGTGTGTCTCCTTTTTTACACAGGAACAGCAAGCACTGATTCATGACTCAAGTGTAAACAGGACAGACACTGTCGTGTCCCTGAATCTGCACCACTTTTCTTTGTCATCCAAGGTACACAAAAGTCACCTGCTATGACTTTAAATAGTGGTGATCACCTTTTCCATATCCAGGGGTTTTCCATGGTTACCTGCCCAGGCCTCCACCCCACAAACAGTACAATAGCCTGCCCACCTACATGCAACATATTTTGGAAACACAGACCTTATCCTGAGCACATGGCTCTGAGGAGCCACCAAGCAAAGGTGGCATGAACAAGATGCTCCCGTCTTTCCCAAAATTTCCCGGGGGGCTGAGTGAGCAGCAAGTGTGTGTGAACAGTCTGTGTTCACTCAGAAAGCCTTTATTACCCTGCCCAGGTATGACTGATACTCACCTGGAAAGACGATGTGGTCCCTTCACAGAGATGACCCAAATGCCCTGCCTTACAGTAGCCCACCCGAGCCCCTTGGGCAGGAGGCATAAGAATCAGTTTTAGCACTTGTTCTCAGTTGTCAGCTGTCTCAGCTGTCTTCAAATGACCCAGATTACCCAGATTACTTCAGATTCTGATTTAGGCAGACCTTAGACTTCTGTCCTGAGACAGAAAATAAGGTCATTTCAGATTTTACAACACAGAATCAATTTAAACCTGTATTCTGACAGAAGCAAAGAGACACTTCGTTCAATGTCATCCTTTTCCATGTAAACCCCTCCCTCCAACCCAGCTGCTCCAACACTCTTTTTCTCTGAAAAAATCATACAGCGTGAGGGAATTTCAGGTTTCTGCTCAGTGGATTCTCAATGACCTCCAGCTGCTGCCTGGTGTTTTGGCGAGAGGTAGGAGGGTTTAGGGTGCTGATTGCTGCTCCTGAACTGGAGCTCCGTGCCGGGCTTCCACAGGGGAGCACTCAGGCTGTGAAACAGCCCAGGGGACAGAATGACAGGGGATGCCAGTTACAAACCTGTAGTTTCATCAAAGCTAAACAGAAAAAAAAAACCCAAAACCAAACAACAGGATAAAAAAAATCTAGTGTTTCCTCTTCAAGTTCTCGCTGACACCAATAAATTATTAACCTCGGCGATTAAATTAACATTTAGAAGAGTGCACTAAAGCACTAAAGACGGGCTAGTAGCTGGCAGACCGTTTTTCCTCATTGCGCATCCCCTCCTTCCCGCGGGTTTCCTTATTGCGCATCTCCTCCTTCCTTCGGGTTTCCTCAGTGCACATCCCCTCCTTCCCGCGGATTTCCTCACTGCACATCCCCTCCTTCCCGCGGGTTTCCTTACTGAACNAACAGGATAAAAAAAATCTAGTGTTTCCTCTTCAAGTTCTCGCTGACACCAATAAATTATTAACCTCGGTGATTAAATTAACATTTAGAAGAGTGCACTAAAGCACTAAAGACGGGCTAGTAGCTGGCAGACCGTTTTTCCTCATTGCGCATCCCCTCCTTCCCGCGGGTTTCCTCAGTGCGCATCCCCTCCTTCCCGGGGGTTTCCTCACTGCGCACCCCCTCCTTCCCGCGGGTTTCCTCACTGCGCATCCCCTCGTTCCCGCGGGTTTCCTCACTGCGCATCCCCTCCTTCCCGCGATGCCAGCCCCGGGTGAGCTCCCGGCGGGCGGGGAAGCCGTGCCGGGGCCGAGCCTGCTCCGAGCGCCCTCGTGTGCCGCTCCTCGCCCCGCGGGGCCGCGCCCGTCCCATCTCGGTTGATTTGGGTCCGGGAAAGGAAAATAGAATTAATAAAGGATAAAGGCAAAATAAAGCAGTAAGAAAACCAGCCCTCCCTTCAGCGTGAAGGAAGAAACCAAATAGCAGCTCTCTCTGCTTGCAAACTCCTCTCCTGGTGCTGCAAAGGTGGGCTTAAAAGATCAATTTAGTTAGAGTAAAATTCAGTTTCATTCACACCTCCACCCCAGCCTTCTCCGTGCCAGCAGATTTATTTGCAGAATAAGCATACAGACTGTGACTATTTTTCTTAGGTTTGTTTGAATTTTTTCACCTTGAAGAAGGTTTCTTCCGTTGAGCATAGACCTGCCAACACACCCATCCAGCAGAAAAAGGTATGAATTTTTTGTTGTTATTAGCAGCTTTCATATTAAAATCACAGCAAAGCAAACACAAACCCCAGATATGAAATATAAATAACAAACAATGCCCAGATTGGAAACTTTCTAGAGATTACATTAGACCCTGGCAGGGCCCCTGACTCTGTCAAAGAAGTGTTATCTTGAGATTGCCAATGCATGCTTCAGGGTAAGAGTGACTTTGTCCCCAGAGACCCAAAGGAACATAACAAGTGACATCAGTCATATTTTGGAGACTGCAGAGACTAGTGTCACTAAATGTCACTAAATCTCTGTACATGGCTCTCTTCAAAGAGTCATTCCTGAAGTGCTGAAAGGTGAGAGGGGCTAGCTAAGCCAATTAAAGAAACATTTACTAAGTACGGGAAGGACAAGATGATGTACAGACCAGGTACACACCTATTTTGTTTTCCTTCAGTTTCCATCAAGACCAAAGTGGGTGGGAAAATATTCCCCTTTACCAGAGGTAGGGCATTAGCTGACGAAAGGCAGGAGCCTTATGCCAAAGCAAAGGCCATTTCTTTTCCCCCTAGAGCTGATGTTCTGTCTGTTCCACCTCAGCATTCCTCATGAGCCAGAGACAACACATCAGTCTGCCCAAACACAAAAATAACGCACCAGACAGGCTTCTTTGGGAAAAACAATGTTACATGTGAAAGAGGAATTGCAACTGGACTTTACAGGAATGCTAGCAGTCATGCCATCAGGTCACATCCTGATCCTACTCTCTTAATTGTAGATAAAGAGCAGTCCTGGGGATACACCAGCTGTGGCAGCTCCTTATTAGGCCCTTTATTCGTAAGTCTGATCTCTTCAGAAATAATTAAGTGGAGAGACATTTTATGGTATTGAAAACAAACTTTTGTATTTTCTTGGTGAAACCAGTGTTTTTCCTTTTGCAGAAACTGACTCATGTAAAAAGTATCCACAAAGGAACCATGCGAATATACTTAGGGATACAAATAGACTGGGCTTTGTCAATCGGTCCCCTGTCGCTTTACAGACAGGACACAGTTCTGCTTTGGAGCAAAGCAATGGCATAGGTTTGAGCACCACGGAGGGATGGAGGCAGAGGCCTTCTTGCAGGTCTAGCTGAAGCAGTTAATGAAACAAGCCCTTATCCTCTGCCCCTGCACTGGGGGTTACCATTTCCACATCAGGGTCTGGTTGGGAAAAGGGACAGGACATCCGGAAAAACCCCCAGTTCTGCTCAGTTAACCTAAAGTGACTTTGCTGACTTTACACTGAAGCTGATTAGCACCAAGTGCGTTCCCTTGGCTCAGCTGACGGCATGGCAACCTCCCACGAAAAGGCACCGGCAAAAGGGAGATAGGCAGTAACATCTAAGTTTAGGAAAGCCCCTTTTTGAAAAAATCGTGAATCTGAGCTTTAAGGGAAGAATTTGCGCATGGCATCCTTATCTGGGATCTGAGTTCAAGGCTGTTTTATCTCGGGTGTTGGTTCAGTTGGGTGTGGAGATAAGTCCAAGCTGTGAAGTTTGAATCTGGACCAAATTTCTCCATGATTTGAAAGTGTTTGGTTCCATCGTTTTGGAAAGGGCCTGTCACTAGGCCTTTTAAGCTTAGCAGCAGATACGGACATACTAAAAAGAGAAATACACATTAGGAAGTCACTGTAGGTGCATCCGGCTGAACCCCCAACACTTTACAGAGTCACTAGTTTACAAAGAAAGAAGGAATAATAAAGCATAAACAATAACTGAAACACATCCAACATTTCAATCAGAACAGTGTACTTATTGTGTGGCCACTATAAATACATTCTGCTAGCGCAGAAAGTTTGTGGTAAGGCAAAAGCAAAGGCAATTAGCTATACTTGTTGCAACTACGAGACACTTGACAAAATATTGCTTGATATTTGAAAGCGTATAATTTAAAAAGATTTCTATCAAAACTGTTTGTTTAGTATGATGAATGTGACTATCTATCCATCTATCTAACCCTGTGGCAACACCACTCCACATCATTGAGGTATAAACCACAGATTATAGGCAACTTCAGGCAACCCAGGAGACAACAGAACTGGGGTAGAAAGTAGAAAATACGGAGAGAGATGAAAGCCAGAGTCAGCCCTGTTTAGTCAGTACACACTGTGAAAATAAAAGATAGGCCTGGTATTTGGAGTCATCATTTCAAAGGGCCCTTCCTACCTGGGCCTGTGTAGTAGGAGCCTTTTGGGTCAGAAACATGGGTATTCTTTGGGGACATTCATAGCAAATTTGGCTTCTTGTGATAAACACCTGAGAAGTTTGGCCCCAAAGCTACAAATGTTAAGCAAGGGCAAAAAAAATTTAAACATAGAGTTTGTTCCTGAGCCTGCTGAATTCCGTGAAAGACTTTATCAACATTGTCTGGCTTTTGTTCAGGCTTAGAGTCATTATTACAATTACTGACAAGAATGTAATACCACAAAGCAAGGTTTTGCAGGGGAACAAGTGCTGCTAATCTTTTTGCTGCATCTCAGCCTTCATTCTTCTTCTAGGGATAACTTTGCTATGCAATCATCTTGTTTCTCTTGGTTGACAAAAAAGTCAACTATTGGTCATACTCCATATTACACTCTTTATTATGTTCATTTTACACATATATTGGCATCATCCAAACTCAGTAGGCAAGTGTTTGGCTTCATTTTAAGAAATGTTAAAGTGCTAAAATGCAGCTGAAACTGAAAGTATCCAGACTGGTTATTTTTTGACACTTCAACAGTAGGTAAAACGTGAATGTGAATTGTAGCAAAATAGCAAAATGAAAATCTTAGAAAAGGAATACAGTAGCAAACCCAGCTAATCTCCAGTACTACAATCTTCCCAGAACTGTAATATTTCAGCATCTCATGAGCTTTAAATCATTTATCCTCTCAACATACCTAGGAGGTAGGAGAATAAAAGATCTTTAGGTGTCAGGCATTGCCCAAGATGTTTGTGGTTGAAGCCTGGTCTCCAAAGCCCTCAAGCAAGGCTCTCGTGGAGTGCAGTGAGGATCCTGGAAGAAGTGAAGGCTGCATCTCACTGCTTCTTTTCACTTTAGGTTAAAGCCAGGGGAGAGAGAGCTTGCAGGGTAGCTGTAGCCTGGACACGACCAAGGCCAGGAGGGAAGGAATTATGGAAAAAGAACTATTGGAAAGCTTAGAGAAAACCTAGCACAAGCATGCAATTTCTGTTTTCCTTGCCTGCATTTGAAGCAGAGTTGAGTGTTTCATTCTTCTACACGTGGAGCTCTCCCCATGCTGTACTTTCCTCCACAATGATTTACAAACTGCTCTCCTCTACTTCATTCTCCTTCGTGGGGAGATTGCCAGTCCTGTCAGCATTATCCTCTGACACTTTGGTGCAGAAATATTTCAGGATCAGACATGCTCTGCTTGCTTTTGCTGCCTATATTTCTGGAAGGTTCATCAACCAGACAATGCTTCGCACTTGATGGTCTGATGCCAGCGCCAGGACAGGGATAAGTTAGCAGCCACTTTATCTGCAGAGTATAGTACCAACCTCACTCTACAAACAGTAGCAAACCTGAAAATCCAGGGAAACAGGAAGCCTCCTGAAGTGCAAACTGTTCCCTTATTCAGACCTTCTGGCTGTAGCTGCTGATGGAAAGGAATTTGCAGTGGGAATTGCAGATCAACCTAAATCTCCAACTAAATATAGCCTTGCACTGGCTGGGGGGGAAGGAGGGGAAATATGGTGGGGAGGAGAAGAGCCAGGAAACCTATGTTGAGAGTAGCTAGGCATAATTAATTAATGATGAGTTTTAATAGTGGGGTTTTATGTGTTTAAATTCTCTCTAAGTAAAGTTGGAACATGGGAGATTCTGTATCCAAAAGACGCGTTACATAGCTGTGCATGTTACAGAAAGAAAACACGTGTTAAGTACCAAATATTACTCATTGAACAAAAATAAAGCGAATGAGTCATATAAAACAACTCTATAAACAAAAGTTGCAAAATGCCTGGGAAGACTTAACTAATTCAATTGCTAGGCATTATGTTCCACTCATGTGGTATTCCTCTAGCAGGCCTGAAAATGGGATGACAAAGGGACCTTAGAGTGAACTGCAGAGGAAGAGCATGCAGTGTAAGGGCTAAGTGTGCATGATAGTGTCATCTTTTCCCCACAGAACCTGAAACATCTGAACAATGTGGTTTCAGCTCTCTCATCTCTTAGACAAACTTGCTTTGCAAGGAGATGTAGCCAAAATCATGGATTTCCTGCAGATCTTGGGCAGGAACAGGCTCTGGGGAAAACTGGAGGACATGGGATTTTCATTTTAGCTTGTGCCAAAAGAATCAGGAACAATAAAAACTGATTTCATTTCAGTAGAATAACAGAGTACCATCTGAAATAATTTTGCAAATATGTGACTGACGTTCCTCTTGACAGGACTCAGCTCTGCTTAATCCTATGCATCATTTGAAACTACTTCCGGTGTCAGTGCAGGGTTTGGAGAGTCCTCAGGGGCTAGCAAAGGTCTCAATCAAACTTGAACCTGGCATGGCACAGTTTCAGGACTGGAAGACCTCCAGAGTCTCAAAGTTTTTCACTGTCTCCCTTAAGGTATCTTCATGTATCGTCTCCCCTCTGGTGAGACCCCACCAGCCCTCTAAAACTACCATGTCCTCCTGGACTGTGGTAGATTCATTCTGTGAGAGGTTTTACTGGAGCTGCTGGGTAGAGGGCTAAAGTCCAGAGAGTTTCTGAAATGCAAACCCTGCCTTGACATGTACATAAGTGCTAAAAGATACTTCCATCTCTACCTTTTCCATGTCCATTTAGAAAAAGGGAAAGCTCCCTCAGGCTCCTCATGAAGTCTAGGGGACTTGAAAGGTGAATTTTGAAGGTTTGAGCTAGGAGGGGTGGGTTGAACTCAGAACCAATCTGACTTGTGCATCACTTCAGCGCTTCAGCTTCTGCACACCACACAAACGTAAACCCTCACACCAGTGAGATCCGTGGTGGGAATTACACTGGAATTCAGACTGTCTAAATTTGAAGTGTCAGAAACTGTGAGTCTAAAGGTCTTACACAAGTAATTTTGCTGGCAATGTGATGCTCAGTATCTGCTACTGCAGACTGCTTAATGTGAGGCTCAGCTTGGCGCAGTGATATGAAATATAGTAAAGGTGACAAAGTTATCTCTGCCTTTGTTTATTGCCTGAATTCAGTTCCAGTGTTTATAAGACAAAGAACAGTGTTCCAAAAGCAGGGGGAAAAAAAAGATATTTAATTCAGTAGTGCATATGAATAATACTTGAAAAGACAAATAGTGTTTGGTTTAGTTAATATATTGCTCATTAGTGAACCACAATACAGACATTTTTTAAAAGACTGCAATCACCATGACAACCTGATAACATTTAGTCACATCATTTCCGAATATGATTATCCTCCTTAAAAACTTTTCTTTTTTATGAAAACAGAGGGCAGATTTCAAGTCTGTGGTCTGTTCTTAAGATAACCTGTAAGTTCCCATTTTAAAAAGTACTGCAATTCAGTGGGAAAAATGCAAGGAGAACTGAAAGAAAGATGTAACTAGAAGAGAGGGAATAAGTATTAAAATTGTAATCCCAAGTTCAAGGAAAACCATGCTGTCCTACCCTGTAAAATGCATACAGAGGGAGTGATTTGCATATATAATTTAGACTTCATGTGTCAACTTTAATAGGATCTTCATCACGGTGTCACGATCCCATGATGGAATGAGGGATCAGCACCAACTAGGCAGATGTCACTGCAGGACAAAAGGAGATGGAGACCAAGATCTTTGGGCACACTTATCCTTACAGTCCTTCAGTGGCACAGCAGGGAAACCAGCTGCTAGGGCAGACCTGCAGGATCTTCTGGGCAGGACTGTCTGGTCTTCAGACTGACTTGTCCCTGAAACTCTGAAGGACTTGAAATGCCTCGGGGTGCTGGGCAACAGATCACGTTGGGGGGTGCAAAATGTGTTGCTATAATGGAAAGAGTGGGGAGGATGTTTGCTCTTTCTGCTATGAGCTGTATCTGGTCCTGGTGATGGTCACACACGAGGCAGTGTAGCTGTGGCCCAGTGTGTGCAATGCTAACACAACAGAGGCAGGTCAGCCCGCCCCAAATTCACTCCTGGGATGAAGGGAGGTCATGCTTCCCTGTTTTCCTGAGAACATTACCTACTTCATTTTCTGAAGCAAACTACTTTAAGAGCACAGTAGCCCATGTCTGCTTGCAGCTGACATAGCAAAACGACGTGGCTTGATAAATAGGTTGAATTTTATCGGTAACCTCTGCTGTCTTACACTGATTTACTATCATCATCTCAGGCACTGCCAAATTATTATTTTATTGGGAAGGAAAATAGAGGTACCACAAAGTGACACTTATTCCTAAGAAGAATTTGGCAGGCAGCCGTGATAAGAAGGACTCAGTGGCCTGAGTGTGAGCCTCCCAGTGGGACTGCTGCAGTGTGAGGATTCCCTTACTAGGATACAGCGGGAGCGGAGCCTGAAGCCCCCTTTGGCAGGCATCCATGGCATCTCGGTAGGTTAACACTTTTTGGATAAAAGGTTTGCAAACTTCAAATGTGTGCAAACTTGCAATCGCATGCATAATTAATCGTGATTTCCTGACAGAAATTATTACAATTAGTTGGTTAAGTACTCCTGCTTCTGGTCCAGGCAAGATGACTGCTGGCAAAGTCACTGGTCAGGAATTTGCAGAAAGCCAACGAGAAAGTGTGCAAAGTCTGTCAAAATAAATTTGGCCTGGGAGTCTGAATTAATTGAATTAATATTCAAAGGGGAAATAATGTACTTTTATTGTCCAGATGAATATAGATAAAGGACCCAAACCCATGACTTGAATTCAGAAAGCTTTGGATTTAGGGATTTGGCTTGATTTATGAAGACATAGGACCAGACATCTTGAATATATTTGGCACTGAGATTTTGCACCATAATTCCTGGCTTCTCCTATGCCTCACTGAGCAAAAAATACCCCCAGACCTTGTTTTCATGGGAACCCAGGGTGTGATTCCCCCTTGAAGTCAGCCGACATTGGTGCAGGGCTGAGCAGCCGCTCCAAACTGCTACCCTGCTCCATGCCTTCCCTGCTTTCTCGCTTTGCACAAGAATGTGTGGGATGGGGAGATTTCATAAGGACTATTAATAATGAAGGTGATATATAAGACCTTCACCATTATTATCCTGACTGCAAAACAACCCAGTCAAGATCTTGAACAGGAAAGGAAAATGGTCCTGAGCAAGACAGTGTTGCCAGGGGTCAGACTGAGAAGGAGCTCTTTGGGGAGCTCAGTCTGAAAAGCACAGATCTCCAACAGGTTTGGTGGGTGTTCTGCAGAATTCTGCAGATGTCTTGTGGGTGCTGGGCATTGCCCCCACAAGACTGATCATTCCTGGCATAGCCCAGCATCCCATGTCTCAAAGCCATTTAACAGATGGCCAGCCCATCAGATTTCCGTGGCAGGAAGAAAACACCTGCATATAATCTTCTTGCTGCTGTGTGTGCTTTGTGGAGAGAGCATGGCTCTGCTCAGATGGCTGTAGCTCAAACACAGCAGCAATTTTGGCACAGGGAGCATTTGCAGACCCCTTGCCTTCAGGTTAGCTGGGGAGACAACACAAATGCTACAGACCCCCAGGTCTTAGGGGCTGTGGTGCGCCCAGAGGTGTTCTCAGTTGGATCATGCTGCAATATGAGCACGATTAAACCATGACATGGATGGTGTTTGTCAGAGATGGTGGCAGAAGGCAAGCAGCAAACAAGGTGCTGTTTCCACACCGGCCTTCCTCACAGGCCCTGGTTTATACTTTTTGGTTTATACTTTTGGGCCTAGGACGGTCTGGGTGTCCTTGGAGAGCAATCCTGGAGAGGCTTTGTTACGTCTGTCTTAGCAGGAGAGAACAGCAGCTCACAGGCTACAGGACACTTTAGAGTTACACACTAAGCAATACAACGTTTGAAAAATATAAAAGCTAAAACCTAAGGCATCACTGGCAGGCTGCTGCAGCGTGTTTCCTGCCCAGCACTGCTGGTGCTGGGATGGTGTTTGGGAGTGTGTGATCTTAGGCAATGCAGTGCTGCACCAGGCACCAGCCTCCTACCTTTCAAAGAGTTGCTGAGCTCCACTTGGCCCTCTGCACGATGGGAGTGGGGAAAAAGGGCCGAGCTTTCTTATCTCTTATTTCATCATTTTATTGAAATATTGTGGCTGATTAAGTACTTGAGAATGACTCTTCATGCAATTTTGGTTTTGCAAGCTCCTTAGGGGCAGGTCCTTGTAGCCTGTGCTCTCCATTTCAGTATGAATAAAGGAGGCTATTTTAAACCGGCCTTTAGGAATTACAATTATGAAAACCCCATAAAATTATTCAAGATTCCCCTCCATACACTCTTAATGCTGTCACACTAACCTTCTTCTGTTTTTAAATGATAAAAGTCTTTGTTCCTTAGCTAAGGACAAGGATCCAGCCCAGAACTACACGTTTCATAGGAGTTATAAACTCCTCAAGACAAGTGGCTCTAATGGAAACAAAAACAACTCTGTAATGGTAGCAGGTGCAAAATGAAACAGTACATTAAAAATAGCCTGGCTGCATTCTCCAGTGGCATGAGTTCTACAAGCATATCGCTCCAAAATAATCCATTTATCCTTTCTCCCCATGGTTGCAAGAAGCCAGTCCGAGCTGTGTATCCTGAGGCTCTGCAGGCACGGCTGTGAGAACTGAAGCAAAACCACAGCCCGCCAGCCAGGCACTCCCCTCTGCCTTCCTGTCAGCATCAGAACATTTTCCCTGGCTTCTTCCTGCTGCAGGTGGGGAAAAGACTTTGACAAGCCAATGTGTCTCTTCAGCCTCTGATAAGTGCTGACTTTATTCCTAGGTTGAGTTCATTTGCATTTTGCTAAGCATGAACTTGGCGCTGGAACTGATTCTGTTGCAGTGTTTAGTGATCACAAGCCACCCTGGAGTTTTGAGTGCTGAGCAGTTTTTTGTGGAAAAAGAAGCATATTTCTCCTTTAAATTGCCAGCATTTCAGGAGCAGAACTCAGCTTTCACAGACTCCATCCAGCCTTTCTGCAACTTCTGCCTGCAATTTCTTATTCAGACCCAAACCTTCACTCCATTCTAGGCTTTCTTTCCATTAGGACTGATTTTTGGTGTCATCTGGTGACGTCACAGGATATATTTTAAGAATTCCTCTCCATGTTTGCATTTGCCAGTCAGATATTTGAGCCAGCTGACTCAATAGCAACAATGAATGTAAATGCTGCCATGGTGCTAAAATCACGGAAAACAATCTTGGAACCTATGGATACATTTTGTGGGCAGTCACCCAGCTTCATCCAAGTGAAGCTTTTGTTTGCTCTCTTCTTTGCTGAGGGCTCCTCTGGGTCTTGCTTGACTGCAAGAATATTCATTTTGCTAATGAGTGGAAACATCTGAATCAAAAATTTCCAGGCAAAATTTAAACTTCCAAATAGTTCATCCTCATGCTAGTTGTTAGGCAATGGGAAGAGCTAAAAACCACGATTTTAATATTGTTAAGAAATATTAACAATATTTCTTCGGAAGTTGCGTTGTTGATCGCTCACAATCGTTCTTTTCCCCCTGGGTTGGTTCTCATGCCAGATTTGTTTATCTCAGCAGACAAGGTTCTAACACCAGAGAAGACCCAGAGAAGACACAGCCCCAGGAATTTTAGTGGGGGCAGGGCCTGTGTGTAGCCTTCCTCCTACAATCCAACTTGTGTCTCTGCTGCTCAGTACAAGGTCTGACAGGCCGTGCATTCAGAGGATGTCCATGATGTTCATCTGCTGGCGGCTGAACATTATTTTATCTAGATAAATGTTTCACAGGGCATTTTCCAGCAGCTTCTGAGCTGCAGTCAGTGAGCCCAGAGATATGAGGCCCTTACTGCAGTTGGTTTGTACCACCCATCATAAATCAACTCTTCCAGCATGAATCAGTTTGTCACAGCTTAGTGCAGTCATGTTATGCAGGCCTGGGTGACTTGCTGTCACAGGGACTCACCCATGAGGATGCAGATGTCCTGGGTGCCTGGAGACCTGCTCTTGCCCCTGTCCCAAGGGTGCACACAGCAGAGATGATGTCCTGGCCAGCGTGAGCAACTCACTAGCGGAGCTGCACGTGGGGACACTTTCACCTGCTGAGGTTTACCCATAAACAGCAAAAATAGCTAATTTGCCCCAAATTATATCTGTCTTTCAAGGCAAACATGCCAAGACCCACAGGAAGGCCTGTTTGACTCTCCGTTAATCGACTCTCTTCTGTGTGGGGCTGTTCTCCTCTGATGGCTGGACTTCGCCTGGTGAATTCAATGTTTAGGATACCCTACAGTGGAGAGGAGAAAAGGCTTTGCCTGCCCACCTGCTACAGCCAGCCAGCCTCACCTGCAGTGCACATTTTTCAAATGTTCAGGGGCTCCAAAGAGAATTACATTGGTAGAGCCAGTCTTGTCCATCAGCACTTGCAGCCTTCTGGAGGCACCAGCAAGTGACTGGGGACACTGGCAGGCACTTGGTTAGCCAGGCTTTATTGGCAGATGTTTAACATAGCATAGCCCTTCCCCATGGCTGAAGAGTTCTGTAAGCTTGGAGGCCTTGCTCATATTCCAAATCCATGCTCTGTTTATATTTTCTTTGTCCCGAACAAAAATTGGCCCCATTGTGTGGGAGCAACACTGGAAAAGAAAAACAAGAAACATCCACTGAGGGAAAATGGATATTGTGGGAGCTGAGGAAATGCACATACTTTGCTGATTCCATTTTCTGATGATGTCAGAGTCAAAGAATATCTCTTAAAAAAAAAACCCTCGGCAACTTGGAATCAAAAGCTCTGTTCATCACAGTCTCTTGTTAAAAGAAGAAATGTAAACACTCTCCCTTGCCACCCCCCTCTTCCCCCCAGCCTCCAAGAAATTAAATCTGGCTCCATTTGGATGGGCCCTCAGATGGAATCAAGAGTATGTCTCCAGGGAGGGAGGCGTTAATGTACCGGGGGAGGGATGGAGCGGGGGGACAGGAAAATTTGATTGTGCTATGTGAAATGCAGGGATTCAAGCTGCTGCTTTTCATGGAGGCTGAAGAAGGGCAGCCTGACACTTTACAGATTGGGTGTAATACACAGGAAATTTGTCCTTTCTGCCAGAGCAGTCTAGGGATAGGGCTACCCACACCCCTCCCCAGCCACTTTGCTTGGCTGGTAAAAGCTCAGGAGAAAAGGGTTAAATAAATGTTTGTGATATGATAAGGTGCTTGTTTATTCAAGGGATGACAGATTATTGGCTCCCAAGGCAGGGTTGAAAAATAGTACAAAGGAGCTGGCGTTCCCTTCACTGATGTGATTTCCTCCTAAGGTTTTGCTCTTTGGTAGGAACAATATGCGCTGGGAATTAAGAGGGATGACTTTATTTCAGACTGGAACAGACAGACTAAGAGCTGTTTTCTGGAGTCACTGACTCTGTTTTTGTTTTTATGGGTTGCTTTTTTTTTTCAGTTTTTTTTCCCTTTCAGCTGAACTACTTCTCCCAAACTCTTTGGAAATGGGGTTATCTCCGATCCGGGAGGAACACCCAGCATGGCAAGCTGACTAGAACACTTCAGATTAGGGGTTTGACCCTTTTACTTTGTACATAATTTTCTATTTTATCACCACGTCTCTAAAGCTAGCTCCTGCTTCACTGCCCTTGGATAAGAGCTCGGGTCCTTGCTGAGGGCTGCACATAAGCCAATAAATCCAGGCGTTACAGCAGAGCTGACGGCTGCCAGAGGACTACATGCACATCTTGCAGACCAAACTCTCCTTTCACAAAAATGCTGGTGAAATCCAGAGCAGCCTTCTTTTATTCAACTGCACTGAACAGACACTGAGCAGCAGGGTGCACCTGGCCAGGTGCCTCTGTGACTGTACCTCTGGGAGTGATGCTGCACTGGGAATCTGGGGCCAGGGCCCCTGCAGTTAACCCTGAAGATTGGGGCCTTGATCTGATCCTGGACAGATTTTATAGATAAAGATAAGAAAAGGTGCCACTTCGTGCCCCAGTTTCAGATGCCCTAAAATTGCCTTTTATTGTCCCTCAGGTATGGGCTGGGGTGAGCTCCCCCCTGCACCAAAAAATGTGTTATTCCAAGGGGCTGGGGAAGGTGTCAGGGAGAGGGCACCACGAAGGGTTGGGGTCTTCCTTTCTGACCATGGAGCTGCCTGGGGCCAGCGGTGATGGCAGCAAAGGCCTGACCGCTGTGAGAGCTTCTGCGCAGCAGGGGGAGGTGGGGATTTGGGTGACATCAAGTGTTTCCCATCATTTATGTCACCCTGAAAGCGATTCGCTGGCCAAATGCCTGCAGCACCAGGGTGACGCTCCATCAGCGCCATCGGCCAGGAGAGCTCCTCACACTGAAACTTCACATTATTAGGACAAATACACATTGTCTGGTCACAACACATCAAAAGGCGAGGGGAGGGTTTCTCAGCAGCACGAGGCGTGTGTGACAGCTCGTCGGCAGGGGCGGCAGCAGCGGAGATGTGGCTCTGCTGACATCAGCGCCCGGGCTGTCACCCGGAGGCGCAGCAGTGATGTTCAAGCTGCACCAGGCTGGTCGGGTCGGAGCGCCTCGGATACCGCGGGAGAGCACGCCAGCGGCTGCTCGTCTGGAAAACCAGGCAGCAGTTCCCATGATCCTGGAGTAAATGACAGTTAAGCCACACATTTGTTTTCAATGCTTGGATCTGGCACTGGATTCCTTTTTGAATGAAAACTATGCCAAACATCTTTTATGATTTTTTTTCCTCAAGCAAATATGTGAGCAATCCAGCAGCAGAGTGCCAGAAACATTTGCTTTCCTTCCTAAGAAGTGGGGTAAAGGAAAAAAAACACCAACCACACATGCACACAACAGATTTTATTTAAAGGCTTAAAAAAGGCCAAGTCACTTTAAACACTGGTAGGACTGGGCAATTGAACTCTGCTCCTGGGTGTATGTATGCATGTGCAAGGGGAGAGTAAAAATGCATGTGTTGGGGTATGCATGGAAAGATTTGAATGCTGCCTAGTCCTTTCAGGTACTGCACTGCCTTGCAAATAACTATACATGCATAAAATTAAAGAAAAAATTTTTTAAAAAAGGTCTGACTCAAGACCAGAATTTGGCTCTTGGAAGAACAACTCTGACTCATTTCATGGGTAAGCCCAGGAGTAAGCTATGGAGCTAGCAGATCCACATGTGTCTTCAGTTCTGCAACAGCGTGGGCCCAAGCAGCAAAGACACCGCTCCTAAAATCCTTGGAGCCGTACACAATCATGGCAAACAAAGATCAAGCAGGGGTGCAGGCTGCACTAGAAGGTGGATTAGTGTTCAAAGGCCGAGTCAAAGGAGAAAGGAGATAACATGAACGGCGTCATACCAAAGACAGCTATTAAATGTAGTGGTAATCTGCTGAGCCACAGCCAAACAGAGCCTTTTTGCCTTGTTGGACGTGAATAACTCAGGGACAGATGGGAGCTGGTGGGGGGAGGGGGTGGCTAGGGTATGGAGGGGTGAAGGCCTGTCTGAAGGCTTGTTCCTCAGCATTTCTAGGCACACAAAGTCCCCTTCTCCTCTACTCTGACTGGTCCTGCTGGAGCTGCTGTGGTACCTAAGTCCCCCACCTTGCAGGGGCCTTAGCTGAGCATTTAATTAGGAAAGAACTCACCACTCCCTGGTCACTCATGGATGGCATGTGGGCACCTTCCCAGCCCAAAACCCCAGGGAAAAAGAGTCTGTAAGTCTTGTTTCCCCTGCAGCTCCTCACTGTAGCCTCTGCAAACAGAACTTTTCTGTTCCCAACAGCATTTCATTGTGAACACTTAAATAATTTGTACTGGCTTTAATTTCCTTTGACCATCCTATTAAGATATTTCTTCTTAATTAGTATTCAGTTGTTAATAGCTTAAGAGAAGCTCTTTGTCAGGTTTCTGCTATGTTTCATTAGCCTCTGTTTGGATCTTGTTTCTTTGTGCAACCTTAATAGCTCTTATGATCCTGTTACATGTCTGAATGGTATTTTAATATACATCCAGCCTCTCACTGTTTCTATTCCTTCTCCTATGCTGCTACAACATTTACTAGGACCAGGAGGTCGGATCATCCTAAGACCAAGTCCTGTGCTTATTCCCATGTGAATAAAAAGGCATCAATATTTTTTTATCTGTACAAGTGCATCACATACCGTTTGAAATGCCACTTGCCCCCTGCACCCCATGCCCATGATGTTTCCATGGGCAGTTTACTGTCTGCTGTGCTGTGGGTCAAGTGCTTAGGAAGGAACAGTACCTACATATCCCAGAGAACTGTATTTGGGCAGGTATTTCTAAGGTCTTTTTGAGAGTTACCCCCAGTGCTCTAAAACTGAGTAGTGGTAATGTTTCCCTGCTTGTGGTGCGGTCCTGTCCCTGTCTGTGGAGTGGAGTCAGTTCACACCAGGGGCTGAACTGGTTTGAACAAACATTGTAAAACATCCAGCTCTGCAATGTGTCAGTAATCTCTGCCAATAGAAATATTCTTACATACGTCCTTCAGTCCTTCATCTGCCATTTATGTTTATGCACACAAAAAAGAAGAGGGGGGGGACAGAATTTTATTACATGCATATGCTCCTTCCCCAACCTATATGAACAAATTATCCCAACCCAAAAAGCAACAGTTCAGGATGCACACAATTTCTCCTGTACATGGAGAAAAATAGGGTATCAATGGGATTGCATATTTTTAGTTCCAGCTTTTGTTTTCAGGATGCTCTTTCAATTTGTGGGTCAGGTTAAGTCAAATATTTCCATTCAGTGTTTCACAGAGAACAGACACCCCTCTGGCTGCTGAGCCATTTCTCTTTTTGGACATGAAGTTGGTCTTCAACCAAGCCTGGGTAACAGGTTAACAGAAAGTCAGGGGAAGGTCTTGTAGGATGCAATAATTCTTCCCTAAGAGACTATGTGGAACCAGAGGAGAAGGAGGTTATGTCCTGAGGCCGTGTCTCTGCACTGTCCTCAGTCCCTGCTGGGGGCACCATTGGCCGAGGCTGAGCATTAGACCCCTCACCAAGGCTGCTGCCATCCAGCACTGCCTGGATGCTGAAACCAAAACCTTGCTTGCCAGGTTTGCACAGGTCGAAGAATGTGCTGGGCTATAAAACCCGACACCCAGCCATATGCAGGGCTGTTTCATTACATGGGGGCAGGAATTAAGGGAACTCTTGACTCAGCCAGTCACCATGTCTCCATCTCTCGTCCCCACGGGCTGATTTTTGCAGCCCCAAGCCCAGTTGCACCACCATCCTGCACCAAAACAGTGCCACTGAGTGTGGCATGTGCCCTGTTTGCCCCTGCCCAACATGGCACACAGCCAGTCCATTCTTTCTTTGCTTGGATCACTGTCATGGCTCACAGACCTTCCTCATCCCTCATACTCCCCACCCTAGGGGAGCAATGAAAGCAATGATAATTTGGTTGCTGATGCAGTTCTGTGATGATAGGGATCACAGCCAGTGAGACTTTGATTACGGCCTTTTGAAGATGAGGCAAAGGCTGCTGTTTACCTCATCCCCCAGTTGCTGACAGCAACGTGGCTTCCTGGCACTGCCTCTGGGGTGATGCACAGCCTCCGCTTCCCCAGCACGGCTTCGTCCCCTGAGAGGTGTCATTTTGCCCAGCACAGGGGTAATTCCTTCAGTTGCAGGGAAGCAATCAATCACATGGGCATACTGTCTCTAGCTTGGTGGCAGTAGCCCGGCTGGGAGCACCCCCAGTTCCTCCTCCCTGCTCCCTGCCGGATGCAGACAGCGCTGCAGGAGAACTGATGATGCCTCAGCAGCCCCAACTTCTGGAATTTCCTGGCTTTTCATAATCTTAACATCTCATTAGCGTTTATTTGCAGATGCATATCCTTGTTCTCACACAGGCTGCTGTAAATCACTGCTGCCTCTGCTGCAATCACTGCGGTCACCTCAGAAAGGAAAGACCAGTTCCCAGAGGCAGAGGGACTGCTGCACCAGCAGTGTCTTCATCACCACAGCCTGAGCCTCCAAGCTAATTGTGCCATCTCCAGAGGCCAAAGGACACCCCAACTCCTCATTTGAACTTTCCTTTCATCACCTTGTTGAGCACTGGAATAGGCTGCACAGGCAGGTGGTTGAGTCACCATTCCTGGTGACTACATTTAAAAGATGTGTAGATGTGACACCCGGGGACATGATTTAGTGAACTTGGCAATGCTGGGTTAAAAATTGGACTTGATGACCTTAGAGGTCTTTTCCAGCCTAGAGGATTCTACGATTCTATGATCTCACCATACCAAATTCACATAATTTCACAGATCTGCCCTTGGCTAGTTTCTACTTGGAAGTAGGGCTACCATGTCACTTTTTATTGGAGCAATGGATTCAGCCAGCCTTTTGATAAATGGAAGAGGTTTTGGCAAACATGCTCTGAGCAAGCAAATGCTTTATCTGAATGCAGAAAGAGATCATTAATATTATATGCACTAGAAAGGCGTGTAGCTTTATTTTTAACTGAGTAGGAAATACTGAGGTTAGCATGGTTATTCCAAGGTTGAAGATCAAGTGGCAAAATGGTTAAAGTGTAAACAGGACTGGAGAGAGATGAAACAGGGAGCATCTGTCTTCTCCGTATTTGTTCATGGTGATCACTTGTAGTCAATATTTTTGCTATGATGATAAAGCTGCATTTTAAATAGAGATTTGTGTTTGATGAATTGGTCTCCAGTTATTCTTAAGAGTACAATGTTGTTCACTCACAGCACACTGTGTCAATTATTGCACCAAAAGTAGATTATCAAAATGACAGGAAAATATCTTCTGTTGGAAAAAAAAGCATAACAAAATGCTTTTATAGGGTTTCATCTCCTCTTCAGTGGGACGCCAAAATACCCAACAGTGGAGGAGAGATGCAGAGGCAGAAGAGATCTCGTTGATCACTGCCTTGAACAGCAGGTGGTCATCATTGTCCAGCTCCACATTCAAACTTTCCAAAAGATCAAACTTTCCAAAAGATCAAAAAGACTAAAGCAGAAGCCTGTTGGCCAAACTGCATCCTCTTCTGCTTGCTAATGCTGAAGCTTCCCAAGATTTTGCCAACCCATCCCCTCAAGTTCCTCTCAGAGTGTGGCCCAGGTACCTGGTGACCACCTTGCCACCACCCTATCATCCTTTCCCACGGTGTGGCCAAAGCTGTACCCCAAAGAGGCACTGACACACAGAGAGATGCAGCAGCCATCCCTGCCTCCAGCATTTGCTCAGGGATTCAGACCCTCACATTACAGCCAAGGCCTCGCTGCTGAAAACTGGAGCTCCAGAGGAGCGTTTTCTACTCCACAGAGTGGCTGCCTGGTGTGGTGTCCCAGCTGCTGCACCCAGCCTGTCTGGGCAGAGAAGGATATTTGCCTCTTGTGCTCCTTGGAAAACATTCCTCAGATAAAACTGGGCTCATAACTCATCAAAATATACTAAATTACAGGAAAGCTGTAAAAAAAGAAACCTATAAACTGTATGCAGATACAAGATACACTGAAAAACGCAACCATAAATCAATATACACCTCATAAGAAATCTTCATATACTTAATGTGTACAAAATATGAAGCAAATAAATATATATCATTGTATATTCCTACAGGCTGTTTTGGTTTGTTTTTTTTTTTTCCTCTCAGCCTGAGATTAAAGCTAGCATCGCAGATTTATTCTAGTGGAAATGCTGATGTTTGTGTGAAGTGAACTCTTTCTTTGTTTATGTAACCCCAGGTTTTCAGCTACTTTATCAAGTAACTACCTCTTCGTATTTGCTGGCTGGCAGAAAACCTTAGCTTTGTTCCACAGCTCTAGTTACAGTCAGGATGATACAACAAACGTGTGGTTAAGGGGATATTAAAGCAGCAAATATGCCCTGTGAGGGTTCCAATCTCTAAAGGTGGCAAACTCCGCTGTTAGTCTTTGGGATAGATGTACCACAAAGGAGGAAGACGGAAAGTGGGAGTTAAAGACTCTCATTTGTGCAATGCTTTCCCTCTGAAAATACAATTCCTTTATGAATATGCTTTAATTTTTGGTTGGCCCTGAAGTGGTCAGGCAGATGGACCAGGTAAAGGTTGTAGGTCCCTTCCAACTGAGCTATTCTACTCTATTCACCTTCTTCTCTCTACCCTGTGTTGTAGCACAACACGAGCTCCTGAAGCAGCAGAACAGTTTTTACTTTCATACCTGTGCAGCGGCTGAGGTGGAGACTTTGCTTTTCTTTGCCACCACGTCACTGAGGCACTGGAGAGGAGGACCTGTGAGTACAAGTAGAACACCTGTGTTGCTGAAGGTGTTCACTCTCCATCCTCCCGCGTGCATCCTGCCACACTCTGTTCACAACCCTACTGGATTCAGCCAAGTGTGGATCCGTAAGTAAGGATGGTGTGAGTGCCATGGGCCAAAACAATAGAAAAGATGTTCTGAGTGCAGAGAGCATTTCTGGTTCACTCTGCCCACCAAGATAATGCACACTTCCTTTCCATTCAGGTTACAAGGGAAAGTATTATCATTTTTCTATGCAAATAGTACAATTCCTGCAGAACTCTGCAGCCTATTTTAAACAAGGGATTAGCAAGCCCTATCAGGCCAATCTTACACCATTTTTATCAACATTTATGTAAAATCACCTTTTGTGTGTATATTTATCTAATCACCACTTACTGCCCCACTTACTCAAAAGTACTTTCTGTTTCTGATTTTAACATATTTTTCCCATTTTCTTTTTCCCCCTTTAAAACAAGACGTTGCCTTTTTAGCTGGTTGCCTACTAAAAAAAATATGAAATATTTTTTCCACACCTTGCCAAAAGTTGTCCAAAATGAAACAGTGACAGGGTCATGTAAATCCAGATATGTCATGGCTGCAAGGGTAGCGGGGAGAGAAGCCTGTCTGTAAGTGGGGGGTATGATTCATTTGGATAACAATAGAGTCCACTGCCCTTTTCTACCAAATGTTTTTAGTTTGCCTCAAATAAGTCATTGTCTAACTCGCATAAATCTTTCCATCGTTTCTTGAATTATTGTTGGATATTTGGGAAAAAATATTTGGGGGTTTTTATATTGAAAAAAAAAAAAAAAAAAAAGAAAGAAAAAAAATAGCTGATTGCAATCGCTTCCAAATAACACTTAACTCCTTGACACAAGGTCAGCAAGAGGGTTCGGAGTGTTCGTGCATGTGTGTGTGTGTGTGTGTGTGTGTGTGTGTGTGTTTTCTTTCTAATCTTCAAGCTGTTCCCTGAGAGACACATTGAGAACTGGGGCTTGTCTGCTGACATGTTTTACACAGCTGATCCATTAGGATCCTGCTCTTCCTAGCCTCCCTGGCACCGCTTTGATCAGCGACATGTCTTAAAAAAAAAA
>VWZT01013985.1:94243-114850 GCA_013397055.1 Pachycephala philippinensis
AAGAAAGAGTAAAAGGCACTTCTCTGATCAGGAATCCCTCCCCTCCACTAAATCATCCCGGGCACTTTAAAGCCATAGGAACCACTGAGGGACCCTTCAGCTCTGCGAGGCTTCACGACAGCTCTACGCTAAAACATCCAGACATGAGCCAGCAACATCTTTTGCCCAATGGCCTCTTCTGCCTGGCTCTGCGATTAACCTCTTCCCAGCCCATTGGGAAGCCCTCTGCCATGTCTGCCTTCCCAACAGGATGCATCCAGAGGGGCTTGGTGCCCATCACACACACACCAGGCACGAAGAATAAATGCCAGCACAGCTTCAGTTCCCTGCCTGTTTGCAAAAACTTGCCTCACCTGGAAAATTTGGCTGCTGCAGGATGCTGGTTCTACCTTTCCATTGAAGAGGAGGAGTTCATTTAATTTTGCTGAGCACCTTTACAAAAGTTAGTCAGAAAAGTATACTGCCGTGGGAGGTCATGGTGAGGGAAAAAGGAGAGAGAGGCCACTATGAACAGGGATGAATTCAGATGCGAGTGCTTAGCCTGCCACTCTTCTCCAGGCCAAATATGTATGAAAATGCAGTTGTAGAGACAACCTCACAATATATCTCAGCCAGACTAACATCTGGCAGGAGGCACCAGGGGCATAGAGATTATGGATAGGCTGTGGATGGTACAAAGAGGGTGAGTGGTGCTCTACCCATGTGGAAGCACCTTCTGACAACACACAGGGCAGACACAGCCAGGCTGTGGCCACGTCTGCACTGTAACCCCTTTCAGCACACACACAGAGTGCGAGGCAACACCTCACCAAGGGATGAGAGAACCCTTGTGGGTTGATCCCACTGGCCAGAGCTAGGACTTTCCCTGTCCAGCTCAGCATGGTGTCTTGCTCCGGGACAGCTGCTCCGATGGCACTGCGAGGCACCAGATGCAGCAGTGGTCAGAGACTGCAGACAGATGTCACCATTTTGCTTTGTGGCAAACCCTGTCTGATAGACACCATTTCTTCAGCTGTTGGGTACCACCTTGGAGTGTTAAAATCCCAGCATCTTCTTTGGAAAGAGGAAAGGGGGGATTGTTGTACAGAGGGCCACGGGTCCCTAGCAGTGAGTGGCGAGGTGAGGGCCATTGGGTGTGCTGCTGCTGCTGTGAATATGCAGATCAGCTTCCTCCTTATCCCTCCTTTTTAATATCCATGAGCCTGGTGGGGTCTTCACTTTGATCATGTGCCGGGGCAACTAGTGATAAACATCTCATGGCAGGGAGGGAGGAGACCAACTAACAAAATATTCATTGCTGCCTTCTGAGACAAAATGAAAAGTCTTCATCGTGCTTGTTCTTTGCCACATTGACACCTCAGTGGGCTGGAGAGTGAATGAACCCAGGATAATGTGTCCGTTTGAATCCTAAATAAGTACTCTGTGGTGTTCAGCAGCAGCAGGTATAGTGCCATGGTGGTACCAGCACGTGGTGGTACTGATTGCTCCCCCTTGTTCAGGTCTACAAAGTCACTGCAGTTTGCAGGAGATGGAGCACATACCAGACATTGCAGAGATCCAGATCAATTGTCCGCTGCTCAAGGAAATCCCCTAAACTACATTTCTAGCAGCTTCCCTTCTCCTCACCCATCTCACCCCCCACACATTAATTCCTTGCCTTTTTTGAGCATTTTTCACTGACTTGAGTGATGAGAGGAACTTTTTTGCTCTGAATGTGCAGTGTGCCCTCTTTATTTGGTTTACAGAACAAATAGGGATAGTGTGATGGAAGATGTGCTTTTGACAGCCTTCTTGAGATTGATATTTTGGCAGCACAGAAGTTGAGGAATCACTGAAATGTACTTTCTTTTTTTCCATACTCCTGCTGCTGGCTCGTACACAGCTCTGCGATTCCCACATCCAACTCTGCAAAACATCTGGGTATAGCAGCTTCTCTTTAAGGCAGATTTGAGAGTATAAAGGAATTTACCTTTGGCTTGAGGCATTTGCAAGAGTTTGAAGGTGCTGTTATTTGCCTTGTTCCAGGAGGCTTTACAATGTCAAATATTGGTAGTGAGATTCCCCCTATTGCTCACATTTCAGCTTGAAGTCCCTGCAGCCTGGTGGGCACCCCTAATCTGCGTCCCCACCACCCCATTTTTATCCTACAGGTCCTGTCTGACATGGCACTTGTGTGCTTTGTTAAGCAGACCAGTCTTAACAGAGTATTTTAAAAAAAGCACAAATCCAGTCTCAGTTCACTTACACTTCAGTTCAGACTGCACTGGAGGAGGATCTCTTCAGCTCTAGGTTTTCCTCACAGTATAAATCCCTGTGACTGGATCCCATAAAACAGTCTCATAAGCTCCCTAAGAATTTGTCGGGATGCCAGGTCTGGCGTGCCTAGCCCTCACAAAATGGGGTAGCTGAAAGCAGCAGAGTGAAAATAAGCCAAACACCTTAGTAAAAGCAAGGATTAAGGGGGAAAAAAAAAAGCCACATTAAAACAACATCCATTTTTTTCAGGCCATTTGCAGATAAATGACCTCTGTTCTTCTAATTAAAGAAAATGTGCAATTAGCTTAATCAGATCTGTGGGAAGAAAAGCAGTCACTGAGTCTCAAAAGGCAGGTTCTGAGAAACTGCAGCCAACTTTTCCTGGGGCCGACTGGAGACACTACATCAGAAACAGCATGAGCCCTGCCAAAGACTTCTTCCTGTGAAAAATGATGTTTCAATTTAGGCTCCTGTATATTGTTTTCCTTAATCTCCCTCTCACTTGCTTACTCACTTGATCTCTCTTGCTCTTTGACACTCTGAATAGATGCATGAAGAGGTATTGCCTTGTACTGATAGGGGCACTGCATCCTAATTTCCCAACGAAACAAGATTGAGTTTGTCATCTCAGCTCCCCATCAGCCTTCATGTTCTTTATGATCCTCAAATGGCACACAAGATCCAAAACCATTCAGGGCTAGAAATTAGGACTTTCCTCCAGGAAAGGAAAATAGGACTTGTGCAATGGGGAAAGGTCTTGAAACCCTTAGTGCTTGTGGGGGTGAAGGTCCTGAAAGGCTATTGGAAACCCTTGTGAGGGAGCTGGGCTCAGAGATCAGTCCCTCCTCTCTAAAGACAAAGTGGGAAATTGTGCAAACTGCAGGGCCAGTGCCCTTAACCCTTTGCCAGTAACCTCCTCTGGCTTATTCCACAGGCATTCAAAGAACAGAAAACAGGGAAGGAAGGAACAGACACCACATTAGGGAAAAAAAAAAAGACAGTTTTAAAGCATTATCTATTCAAATAGTTTTAAAGTCCAGTCTTCTTTCTAAAAGCAGGGAAAATCCCTTTTAGTCAGGCAGAGCAAAGAGCCAGCCCTACAACAATCTTGCCAAACCCACAAATTTGGCTGCAACTAGGCAAATGGGGACACAACTAATTATCAGAACAAATAGCCCTTATTCTGTCCATTCCGTACCATGCATTTCCTAAGGGTGTTTTCAAGTTTGTTTTCAGCCATCTCTGCAGCCACGCAGGCATTTTATATTTCTCTGGTGTTGCGCCTAAGAAATGAGAGAGGGATACAAAGTCCATCTGTCCTTTTCCCCCAGTCTCTCCCACCCTTATATACCTGCAGAGGGTCGTGTTTGGATCAGGGTTTGCTGGCTCTGCTGCACTCCCAGCGCAAGAGATGAAGACCACATCAGTGACTATGGCTCCTGTTTCATTCTCTTCTTCTTACAGGATGATGCCTTGGTGTCTCGCCAGTAACCACCACTTTTTCACAAGTGCTTGCTCCTCTTCATGCCCACCTGCAGTTCAGCTTGTTCTTAACACGCCCCACAAGATTCGGGCTGATATTTCATATGGGAGTTTTCCCTGTCACAGCACTTGATAATGTCCTGGTTTGTCCAGTTCAGAGATCCCTCTTCTGTCCTATGGGAGTGACCTTGACTCTTCAGAGTGACTGGGTTTCGTGGGAAGCACAATTTCATCTTTAAATCTGTATCTGCAGGTGCAGGTGTGAACTGAAGATGTGCCTTATTAAGTGTCTCCATGACCTCCACGTGCTGGCAAAACTCTGGTTGCTCATATGCAGGCAGTAAATACCCCCAAACCCAGACTTTTTGTCTTATTCTTGGGGTATCTTTGTTTCTAAACCCTTCTGTCCCAAAGGTTTTCAGTCTTTCTTACAGACATTTTATAGAAAAACACTTTGATTTTTAAATGTTCATGTTATCTTTTTGTTTGCTGTTTGAGATTCTTTTTTCTTTAACAAGTAAATGCTTGGTTTTTCAGTTATGGCTTGGGTTTTGTTTTTGTTTGTTTGTTTACAATTTTCCACCTAGGCAGAAGTTAAATATGCAGTTCAAAAAAAATAGAGGTTTCCTTGCTCTTGCCTGTGCTTTCTTGCTGTCTCCTAATTTTTTTCCATTGCTGGATAAGGGGAAAAAAGTCAGGGTTAAAAATAAAGATGGGGCCCTAAAATATCTCCAAACCAACAATAGGAAACGGATGTGTTTAGCTTTTGGTTGGTTTCCAAAAATCCGAAGGAGGTAATACTTTATGTTAAAAATATTTATTAGCTCGGGTAATGAACACATTCAGATAAAGAGCCCCTTGCCTGAAGTGTGAGGCAACAAATAAGCTAAACCTTGACTATTCTACATCATGTAATGGATGTTTTGGTGCAAAACCAGAACTTCTTGACCAGTGAGGAGGGAAGAACGTGCAAGTCTGTGTCACACAGTGCCACATGCTGAGGATGGGATGGATTCAGCTTTGCTTTCACCCCCAGGTTCATTTCAGGGAGTTATGGGGTACGTAGCAGGGGCTGTAGCCAATGCTGGCCACCGAGTTTTAGCAGCCACCAGCCTGTGAGGTGGCTTGAGAGAGCAGGGCTTGTGCCTGCATCCACGGGTCCCACAGGACCCCTGGGTATTTGCCTGGTGCTGCAGGGCCAGCGGGCTTCCTGCCAGCAGCTCCAAAATGTCAAGAGCTGGAGGCTGGCCCGAGTCTCTGAAAAACCCCATCACTAACATTTCTGACAAGATAAACTGCATTTTGAATGTGGAGATGACCTTGGTAATCAGAAATAAATCAGCAGGATAATCAAAATTGATGGGTAAGTCAAATCTAGAAAATTTATATACTGGAGCCCTATAGAATAGCTTGGAAATCCCCATAAGTAGGGTCCTGGCTGAAATTTTGGTCCCTTTGCTGCAATAATTTAGACTTTTCTATTTACTTTGGCACTCCGCAGTTCAGTGACTTGGCCTGATCAAAATGCTTTGATATGTCCAGCAAAAATAAAAAATATAAAAGTCCAAGGGTAGTATCTTGGTTTAGGACAACTGTGAACATGAAATTTAATCCCGGGCTTTGCAAGAGGGACTCTCTAGAAGGTACTGGAGGGGAAAGCAATTAATACTGCATTAAAAAAAAAAAGAATGGTCCTTCCTTTTCACTTTGCTTTTCAATGTCCTGTAATTTGGGCCAAAGCAAACAGTGCTTACGCCACTGCTGATGTTCGAAGTTCATGTACCACTGGCGGTGTTACGTACATTAACACAGCAGTCACTGGAAAGGAAAAGCAAGTGTAATTTGTCCAGAGCGTGGACAAAAGGGGAGTACAGAATGAAGACAGTCCTCCCATTACTTTATTTTATTCCCTGCTGTTAATTGCTTTCTCAGTACACCCTTGCTTTTGTCGTTTTGACACGCAAGCTACCAGCACACTGCACAGCTACCAGAGCCGAAATTGCTCCAAGACTCATTATCGCTTAAAGAATCTCAGCTCTGGAGGCGCTGCTCTGACACTCTTCTAAAACCTATTTACTGGCTGCAGGGTAGTTAGTCCTGCTTCGTATCAGTGCAGGGAAAGTAGAGTCAGGCCAACTCTCTGATCTACTCAAGCCTGACATGTGGCTTACACTGCTTTTATATCAATCAAGAATTTGGCCTTGAGATCTCCACACTCTTGGTTTGACCCAGAGTTAAAAAAAAAAAAAACAAAACACTTCCAAATCTTTACCTCTCTTCTCTGCCTTTTCTTCATCCTATCCAGACCCTACTGCATACGCTTCATGTCTGCAAAGTTAACCAAAGTCCTGGACTTCTTACAGGCCATTTGTTGCTTTCTATTATACTTGGTACTTGAGTTTACACATATCTGTCTTCTTAAAAACATTTTGGAGAGAAGCATCATTTTTTTGCAGCACTGGTAAATATTTTTCCACTGAAATTGCTCTGAAGTAAGGTTTATTTTATCTAACAAGAGAAGATGTTCTCCATAAAGCCTGCCAGGGATTAGTTTCTGTTTTTCATTGGCAAAACAGGCCTGAGAACTGTGTTTTGAGATTTCAGTGTCTGCAGTTGTCATTTTGGTGCCCAATATTCCTGTTTTCTTCTAAGGGTCTGTCCAATGCTTGAGTCATATCTTCAATGCCATAACTCCACAATCTTCTTTCAAAAGCACTTTCTGCCTGTTTACTGCGACAGGTTCTGAGCAAGGAATTTGACACGACATAACGTGGCAACTCCTTCAGAAGTTCTGTGACAGAGTTTCCATCTCAGCCTTCCTTGCGTGGGACAATATATTTGAAGATAATAAACAACATGGGACAGGGTTGTTATTTTCTGACCAGTCTACTTTCTAATTTTTTAAGCCCTTAGCGATATATAGGTAACAGTGCTTAACTTGGGCAGCTAACTAACAAACAATACCACCAGTACTAACCAGCCAGCAGAGAAGATAAACAGCCAGGAAATGAGGGGCAGGACAGGGAGAAAGGTATCAAAAGAATTACAAACTGTATTTTTAGTATGTGTATTGAAGATTGAAGATTATTGAAGATCAATTCCGAGGAGTCACGTAGCGGCCACGTGTGAAGTATCAAAGGAAGGTAACTCAGTTCACTGACAAGTGTTGAAGATGGAAGTTTAATGGTTAACAAAGAAGCTGGAAAACAGCTCAGGAAGGGGTTAAGAGAGGTAGGGAGGCACATCAGAGAAAAAAAGTCTTTGCTTCCACACCGTGAATTGCCTCTATTCCCTGGTTTCCTAACCAGAAAAGACCCTGTGAAACAAGTTGTGCTAGTGGGGAATGATACAGCTAGGCCATATGAGCATGCTTCATCTAAGTCTGAGCCATCTAACCATCCTTCTCTGAGCACGGGAAAAGACTTTTTGGATGGCACTTTGGGGAGAGGACAACCTCAGCAGGAGGTCTAGCTTAGGGATCATGGATCAGGAAGAAGGCAATGCTGCATCTGCTTATGCTGAAGGAGATACAGGCTTTTGGGAAGTGTGATAGGAGAGTCAGAAGTACAAGACTTCAGCTGCTCAGTGTGGAATATCTGACGATGATGATTATTCCTGTGAGCATTATTGCAGGAGGACCCCTGCAAAGGGGTCTTGCACAGAAACTAGATATGGGTTCAGCTACTGGACGTGCAAAGATTTGGAATCATCTCAGTCTGCTGTCTCCAGAAACAACTGCTGCCTTCAAGCAACCAATTAAAGGACTCTCTGCTTAGGATTCATCCATTTGTACTCTAGCCATTTAAAATCATTGATTAAGTGTGTCATTTCACCATCTTCTTATTGGTTTCCTTCTCTTTTATTACCCTTCACCATGTGGACTACATTCTGATGTCATATAATATTTTTCTGCACTGAAAAAATATCAAGGCATTTTTAGGTTGCTTTTTTTATCTTCCAGATACTTATCACCAGTTTAGAGAAAAAAAAAAAAATTAATTGGATGGCTCAGGACTTCAAGCAAACCCATTCCTCACAGCAGTACCCACAACTGTAAATGCAGCTTATTTGGAAATGGAGTGTACAGCAATGCACACATATTAAGCAGTTCAAATTCTGGTCATGCTCAGACAGCAGTTACTGCCATAATTTTCTGGCTTTGCATTAATTCATTGAGCAGGAGCCTTGGCTTGGTCATAGCATTTTTTCTCGTCTGAAAGATGATCTTGTTAATAGAGGACAAACACTGGAGCTCCTCTGTTCTTTCCTCTTCCCTCTTGCACATACATACACACACACACACATATATGTCTGTTATATACACACACCAAACACACACATATATAGGACACTCACATATATGTATATGATACATATCTGTAGGCACACAAATTAATCCTCATACTCTTTTCTAGAGCCAATGTGTGTGGAGACTTGAAGGGGCAGTTTGCTTCCCTGCCATAGTCTTTTGTGTTTTCATTTCCAATAATCCAGCAGATGCCCCTAGATCATGTGGAGGGGAAATAGCTGCATCAGCTGCTTCTGGGCAAACAAAATAGGCTTTTGTGGCTATAATGTAATGTTTTCCTTGGAATACGTGGTATTCCAGGCTCTCGAAGGAACATACTCTTTCTTGGAGTTCAGGTAAAGTATTAGCTATCAAAAAGCTAAAATTATCATCAGCAACAGCAAGGAAATTAGGCACATGCAAATAAAAAGAGTCAGAAACCTGGCTCTCACCCAGAAGACAATTGATTTCTGCTTTTTTTAGGAGTTACATACACTGACAGTGACACTGTCAGTTCACACATGATAACACAGCTCCAGCCCTAAGTGGCTTTCCAAACTATGGGGGTGTTGAGGGTTTGGCTGCAGGTATGTTGGGCTGGAAGGATATCGGGCCAGCCCTGGTGCAAGAGGCTGCACTCATAACAAACCTCCTGTCCCCATGTGGGAAATGCCAGAGGACCTGAAGTGCAGGGTGAGGTGCCAGCCACATCTGTCCCCATGGCACGATAGGGTTGACCAGGTTGCTGGAGCCAGCCCCTGAGCACAGCACCGTGTATGAAATAGCTGGGGCTTGCCTGAGACACTCTGGCAGCCTCTTTGCTGCCACATTACACTAGCTAGATGAAAAAGGCAAACTATTTGAATATTGTTCCAAGTGTGCCATGCAGGAGTACCTTAGAACCCAAATTTGGGCTGAAAATAAATTAACCTGGGGGACACAATTTTCTGAGCTCTAAAAGTCCAGGAACAGTCTAAAACTGTTCATGCCATCACTGGAAATCACAGAAATCAGAGCTTTCTCATCACCTCGTGTAGGAGTTTACACTGCTGTGAACAGGTGGAAACAGATGTAAAACACCTGACAGAATTGCAAAATGACTGCACCATCTGTGAGGCAGCTGAGGGGTAGTACCTGGTGGTGCTGGCCAAGGTGGAGCTGGTCACACATTTGTAAGAGCAGTTGGAGAATGCAGAGAGCTGATTTTAAAGACAGAAAATCACAGGGGGTCCAGCTTTCTAGGGGTGGCAAGAAGGCTTCATAGTTCTTGCACACTGCTGCTCTGGGAGTCTGTCTTTGGTATGATACAGAAATTATCCTGAAGGAAGAAAGAAAATCTGTCCAGAAAACTGGAGTGTCCCTGCATGAGAAGGCAAGGAAAACTTGGAAGAGTAAAATCATGTTTGCTAATGACAGTTCTGAGAATTAAAAAAAAATTTAAGTGGAAAAAAACCAAAACCCCTCTGTGAAACACTGATTAGATGCCAGTTCACACAGCTCTCCTTGGCTACTATGTATTATTATTATTTCTTTTAAAGACTAATAGATCCTATTCTTGACAGGCGCAAAGCCAGGAGGTGGGATCTTATCCAGTATTTTCATTTTTTAGGCCACAAGAGGCAATGATTGTATCAGAATATTATTTGTCTGCCCAAATCACATTCACTGTGTGAACCTCTGCAGAGGACTTCCACTCTCGGGAAAAACTGTTTTGTCAGACAAGAGTACAGAAGAAACACTCCTTCTCATTCTGGATGAGCCAGCTCAGCTAAGACAGACTCTCTTTCCCTGGGCTAAATCTCCAGAGCTAACCTTCAAACTTTCACTCACAGTTTTTTACCCGAAAACCCCTACCTACAGAGCAGATTGGACCGAGGATACGTGAAATAGCTAAGTGCTGGAATAGCTGAGTTATGTATGAAGTGGTTGACATGGTAAGGTGAGAATCAAGAGAAGGCTGATGGAGCAGAAATGTGGTTGAGCACATCTGATTCTCCCTCACCACATGGGAAACATGGCTTTCACTGAATGGGCTTTTGGGCAACCAAAAGTCAATTCGTATGTAAAGAAGATTTGACACTCTAAAACACGGAGGTGTTTCAAGAAATATGGGGAAGATCTGGGTTCAAAGCTTCCATCCCAGTCATCCTATAAAGCCCTAGGGACTTTCAAACCAGTAATAGGAGCCTACAGAGATCTTCATGTTCTCAACTTTGTCTACTGGATAACATTAAAGCAGAGGCAGTCCCAGAAGGCAGGCACTGTCCTTAGCCTCGCGCTTATCTGTTTGTGCACATTTTCTCCAGCACTTAGCATTACCAGATCCTGACTCATAAGACTGGCTTTGCTTTTTTATGAAGCTACCAAAGGGTCCTGGCACTAGCATGTGTGTGAGTGTCCTGATAAGGGTATGACAGCGTGTGGGAGGCCTGAGGCGGGTAATGCCACTGGTATGTTGAGTGGGGAATTAGTCTGTGTGTGTGGAATGACATCTTCTTACAAAACCTCTCCAAGACAGAGGCCAAGGAGAAAAAGCAGCAGTGACAGTTCAGGATTCAGTCCATCCTACCAGAACTTTCCATCCTTGTGAATGGAGCCATTCACTGGATTCTGCTTCTCGTTTTGCCTCTGTATCTTCTTCATCTTAAAATGGAGAACTTCCTCTCGGAGGAATAACTTCTGCTGTAGCACAGTCCTAATGATGTCAGTGGACTTACATCAAGGCTGATGTTGATCCTTGTGTCTCACTGCCAGAAGGTTTTCTGGAGTTAGACCCCGGGTAGTACAACTCTGAGAAGCATTTGCACCATTTTGGTTTCAGCCTGTTTCCTCTCAGAGCACAGAAGAGGATTGAAAAGAAAAGAGAAGAACCCATGAAAATGTTGCAGTTGTTTCTGCACAGAAGACTTTAAAATGGAAACACATTTTATGGAATTTTTCACACACATCCTCCCTCTCCCTCAAATTTCAATGTTCCCTTTTCTTCTCTTCTCCCTGATTTTGACATATTTCCACTGACTGAAATGAAATGAGAAATAGCCAGGGGCTTGCTCTGACATTTTCTTCCCCACCCCGTCCTTCTGTCCACCCAGTTTCTTCTCAATTTTATTTTTCAATTTTTAATAGTATGGAATGGTGAATGGGAACTGTAGGCTGTGTGTACTCATTTGCTGTAACACACCCATTCTGCTTTTCTGCTGTTCCTTGCCACCTTTCTTATCATTCCTTCAGCATTTTTTGGACCATCTGAAGCTGAAAAAAAAATTAAATCCCTTGCCTGCAGATTCACTCTAAATTGACAGGGAGGGGGAAATCTGGCCCCAACATCTGAGATCAAGAGCTTTATGGCCTAGTCCTGCCTAATTTTAAGGGATTTTATACAGCAGAATTGGAAAGAACCAAGAGACACTTAGAGCAAATGTTCTGAAATACCAAGAATAACAAAGCACAGGCTTAATGAGTTCCAATGTGTATGTCTGCTGTGAGTAATGATGCTTAATCCTGCTGCAAAATAATTCCTTTATATGTTCTTCTGTTTTTTAAAAAATGCATCACTGCTGCACTGGGGTCATAAAAATTACGAATATGTTTTCCCATGGCATGAAGCCATAGCATACTGTAAGGCATTGTGCTGGCCATTATACACAGCCTGTAATCAGAAACAAATGTATTAAGTGAGATGATGTGATGTTACATGAGAAAAGTGAAAATAGAGCAGGGAAGTGTGATAGACAGTGACTTGGACCACAACATCAGCCCTGAACAGCCCCTTTCTCTTCAGAAATCAGAGGTTATGCCAAAAGAAGCTGTGTTTCTAGATACTGGTCTAGAAAACAGAGACATACTTCTTGCAAGAGGGGGGAAATAAAATTTATCTGAGAGCTGGGGTAGGCAAAAAAAACCCTGAATTTCCCATTCAGAACGACGAATACTGCTATGCTAGTGAGAGTGGTTTTCTGTGGGTTAGCACAGGCTTGGTAGTGGTCTCAGAAATGCAAAGAAGCCCCTCTCTCAGATCCTCCAAATTACAAGTTTCTTGCAGGGGTCCAAGTGTTGGCTGTGACATGGTGAGATCTACTGCTGAAGGAAGTGCTCTCATTTCTTCGGAGTTTATGTTTCTGAGACTTTGCACCAGTACTACTACTATCAGCTTAAAAATTAAACTTGACTCAGATTAGGAGAAATAGAGCAACTCATTTGTCTCTTTGCCAATGTTTATTTCCCAAAAAAAAAAAAAAAAANGCTTTCCTTTTCAGGAGTATACCACAACTCTTTGACATCAAAGCTGGATTTTAATTTATTGACTTAACTTTGCAGAGCACGGAGCAAAAGGTCAAGCAAAATGAGACTCCTTTAGAAAAATGATAATTGCTATTAAGAAGCGTATGGGTCATTTGGATGCTCTGACACTCCATTCCCAAATCCTTTAGAAATGGCCCTTAAAAACTCCTAAGGCTCAGCCAATCCTGCTCTTTGGGAGATGTGAAGACTGGGCCATAACTGCAATGTACCAGTGTGAGCAGTCTTCACCCCAGCAGCAAAGCAAGTTATGCTCCTATTCCCCAGGTGTGGGAAAAGCAGTGGTTCCTAAAATGAGAGTAGTGCCCAAAACGACCTCTCCTCTATCCACCGACATTTCTCTCTGCTGGCTCTCCATGAGCCAGGATCCCCAACACACAACACGTAAGGGTTTTCATCTGATTCAGGGAAATGCTTTATCAGCCATAGATCCCCTGCAAGCCAACATAAGAGAGAATGAGACCATCAAAACTCAGCATTGGAACAGGCTGCACAGAGAAGTGGTGGAGTCACCTCCCCTAGAGCTGTTTAAAAGGTCACATAGAAGTGGTGCTTGGGGGCATGGTTTAATGGTGGGCTTGGGAATGCTATGTTAACAGCTGGACTTGATGATTTTAGAGGTGTTTTCCAACTTAAACAATTCTATGATTCTATTGTACTGTGAGGAGAGTAGTTCATAAATTATCTAGAAAGCAGATTGCTTGATAATACTGCTTTCTGCATTCTCTTTTTCCTTAAAACTGTCTGGTTTTATCAGCAGAGTAGAGCACAATAAAGAGTACCAAAGGACCTGGATAAATAAATCCTGTCTAATTATTTACAACCATCTCAGGAATCGTCTCAGCAGTAATCTTACAAAAGGTTTGGATTCACTGAAATCTACAAGACAAGTGGTTGCTGCTTCTATGCCTTCTGCAGGAAACAACTGCTCAGCAACAGAGGACTTGCCCCATTTTTTCCTCTGTACCATACAAATAACTGATAAGATCAGGAGAATTACACCCTAGGCATTATAAAGCAGGGGTTTTCCTTCCTAATTTCTGGATCTCTGAAGATAGAAATTAATATCTTTGCAATGAAAGAGAAGTTTCTCCGTATTTGATGCTTCTGGACTGTGCAATTCAAATGTGTATTTATGAACCACATCAGTGAGCCAGGTGACTATGTTGTAAATCCTTATGCAGCAGCATTTGCTTCTTTTCTATCCCTGTTTCTCCTTTATGAAATTGTAGGGCTACTTTAATCCATAAATAGACACTGTTAGGGATTTACCATAAAGGAAATCTGAAGGACACTCTCAGCTATTTCCAGTTAACTTCCCCTTTCCATGAACAAATCCCCTTAGTGGATGAGCCCCCGTGCACGTAAAGCTCTTGAGACTCCCAAACACAGGAGACAAACCATATACATTGTGTTTGTTTGCTTTAATGAAATGATTGATTTATTGGTCCCGAATTCCTCAAAAACATTTGTTTTGATCCCCTGGGTTCCTCTCAGAGAGCTCCCAACATCAGTCAAAATCACAGCTGTCATTCGCTGCAGCGAAGTGCAGCTCAAAGGCTCTCCCAGGGCTCCCCGTTGGTGAGGAGCCTTCCCCTGCCCTCCAAGCATGTCCCCTGCCAGGACACTGACATCCCCTTCGTCCTGCAGTTGTTTGCTTCCCAGAATAGCTAGATTTGAGGACGAGAGCCTTCCTAATGGAGCTCGAGTGCATTTGTGGCACAATAGGTCATTCCTGGCTCGCTTGCTTTCTTTTCAGCTCATGGGACAAAAAGGGACACGCTTACACCATTTGCTTACATTGGTAGGTAAAGAAAACCTTAAATGTCGCATGAGTCACTTGCACTCAATTAATTTCTGCTTGTGTTATTTATTCACGTTTAAGATATGACTTTTATTCTATATGTGACCTTCAGCAATGGAACTGATAACAAGAACATTACTTTGGAAAAGTGAAAGGTTAAACATTAACCAGAAAAATAGTTCTAAGACAAACATTTTGAATGTTTTTTCCTTCATATTTGGAAGTAGCTTGTCACTTCCCCTCTTAGCACCCACCCTCCCCTCATATTACTGTTGTGCTGCTGTTCCTGATACTTGCTAGATGCAGTAAGCACTGTACCATGATGTGATAACCTCCTCTTTGCTTAAAAAAAATCACATGGGTCTTTGAGCTGGCTGCAAGCTCTTGCCTGCCTAGCTTTTCAGTAGCAATTTCTAGGCTTTCTCATCTTCCAAGAAGTGCACTACAGAGAAGCCCATCAGCTCTGTGCTCCCCCTTTTACTCCTTGTTGCCCATGGTGTGTGGAGAAAAAAATAATAGATGAACAGGGGAACAGGCTGAGGGGTTGCCCGAGTTTCAAAAGTAGTGGAGGAGTTTGAAGCACTGATTTTAGCAGATGTCTTTTTCCTCCATGACCCACAAGCTTCACCTGGGAACAACCAACAATCTGAAATTTATTCTACAGTGTGATGGGGGAGGGTGTTGTGCAGCTTTGGTAGTTCAAAAGTCTTCATATCAGTTTAGAAATGAGTAAAAAATGAAAAATAGTCTCTGCTTTCAAAATTGAGTGCCTATTGTACCTGTGTATCAATTTATCTTTCTTATGTGGAGACACACTTGTGAGCTGCAACTCTGCTCTGAAATTATTTCAGCTTTTCTGCTTTAAGGCAGTCGCAAGCCTCAGTCACAACAACAACAATTGTTAAAAAAAAAATCTGTAAATCAATAATATGACTTCTGCTCCCACCCATTTTTGAAAGCCCAAGACATGAGACATGCATATATTTTACTCAGTAAAATAGCCTAATTGCCTGTTGTTTGGTTAATTTGGGTAGCAAAAACAAACCACCAAAAGTAAAGATGAATGAAACAGCTAAGATAAAACCAAGGCCAAACAAACATTGACAACAACAAACTAGGTGTCTGGAAAAGAGTAACTCCTGCTCTGGGAGTCATTCTGGGTGGTCGAGGCTCTGTCTCAGTCCACAGCAGGACATGGGTCCCAGGGCATGGGGCTGCTGGACTGCAGGGCAGCAGAGGCAACCACCAGCCCCCTTTCCTGCTGCCTCCCCTCTGCCCTTCTTGCTCAACTTATGCCCCCCACCATGTCTCTGGACAGTTCATTTTGCCTTTTTCAGTGCAAACATTGGTCTACTGACAATATTTTGATCCACCCAGAACAAAAAAAAGCAGCAAAAACTATAACAAACTGTCAGGCAATCCCATCCCCTTTATTGATCTTTATACAATGGATTGGTAAAACCCTGCTACTTGTCCATTTATCTCACTCTCTATTCAGTCCCTCAAGACTTGTAGACAAAGTGGTGTCTTGCACCAAAGAATGACACCAGGTTAGACTATGCTGTATCTATAAGGATTTCCTTTCATCAGTTCATCTTTTGCCTTATATCAGTATTTTATTAAACGTCCTCTTATCCTTTGCCATGGAACAAGGTGAACAGAAACCTTCTGGTCTTCTTCTTTGGGACCAATTATTATTTCATAAGATTTTGTCATGTCTCCTCTTATTTACATGTCCCACAAGGTAATCTGTCCTGGGATAACAGGCTGCTCCACCAGTGTTGCTGACACAGCCATTGCCAGAGAGCACCAGAAGCCTCCCGTCATAATTCCTTTGTGCAAGATCTGCAGCCAGGGTCACAGACCCATTAGGCAGGCTTGGCTTAAGGCAACTGGGGCCTGAGCCTACCACAGTGAGCCTTCTCCCAGCCCTCCCAGTCTGGCTCCTGCCCTTCCCCCTCGCTCAGCTCCCCACGGAGCCCTTCTTCCCCAGACAGATGATCCCTTCCTGTCTCCTCCCTGGGATGGACTTCTTCATTTTTCCTTAGCCAGCTCCCCTGGACAGACTCTTGGTTTCTCACTGACTTGTGCTGTTGAGGTTTCTTGGCCTGGGTCCCAGGGTTCCTGCCTTAATCCATCGCTTCAAAGAGATTTGGATAAGTCTGGATAAGCTTCCAAGCCTCTGGATGCTTATTCAAAGTGCAAGGCTGGGGGAAAGGGGGAGCATCCCTGAAGGAAGCCAGAGACCATCTATGTGCAGTCAAACAACTTTTTTTTTCTTAATCAGAGATACCTCCCCAAATCCCTCAGCACCTGTGTGTCAAAATCTGCATTCACTTCAGTGAAAAAACAAACCCTGGCCTCTGCATCCTGAAACAAAATGCCTGGGCATTTAGACACACTGATGGGCCAGCATCTCACCAGGGTGTCTGTTGCAGCATTAAAAGCTGGGATTCCTTCTTTCAGGAGAGCTTGGGCATGTTTACATACCACTGGGTATTTTAGGGGTGACTCACTACAGAAGTCCTGTTTGAAAACAAGAAAGAACAGAGTTTTGAAATAAAGTGCACTGAAAAGGTATGAACACAGCAACAGATCACAAAAAAATGTGAGGCTGGATTCTCCAGCCTGCAGGAGTCCTGCTGGGCTGCAGTATGGAGGGGATGGTCCTGATGGAGCACAAGAGAAAGGGTGAAGCAGTTATAAGAGCTGGGCCCAAAAGGAAACATCTTCTGTACTATCCGACCTCCTCCTCGCTTCTGATGTTGTGGATGGATGGAGAAAGTGATATTTGGAGCTATTTCTGCACGTGTTTTGCATGGCTATGGTCTTGGTTTTAAGTCACTGGCACCTGCCATGAATCTAGGCATGTTTCCCCAAATTAGAATCAGATTTTAGCCCCTCTGGAATCAAAACCAGCATTTGCTCGAACCACAATTGGTCCAGTCCTTCCCGCTAGCCCCTCAGCATTCAAGATACATTCATTCATAGTTTAGTTTCCTGCTCCAAACATGTTCACTTTGGGAAAACTGATCTTTATTTTCCATCTAAATGAAGCCCAGTTGTGTCATGTCCACCAAAAGAACAATCTGGCTTAAGGCAGCTTTAAGAAAACCACTATCTGATGTCAGTAAATCTCTGTCTATGCCATAACTGCTTTAAGTCAGGAAGCAGTGGGTGTGCTCAAAACAACACATAAAGATAAAAAATTTCCAGTGCCAGGAACGTGGATGTATTTTGGAAGAAAACACGGGGGGCATAATGTGCAGGAAGAGATGAAAACATGCCTCAGCCTGTGGAGCCCGCCAGCGCCGCAGCTCACACACGCCGGCTCTCCGGGGAAGCCATGTCTTCAGATGGAGAGACAGAGGCACTGGAGGCTCCTGTCCTTGGCACACACACAGAGGGAATGGCTGCTGCTTTAGTCTTTTCTTTGTCTTGCAGCAGAGCAGTCTGTATTCCTCTGTCCTCTAGGAGCTGAAGGAACACATCAGAGAACAGACCCCAGCCCCTCCTCTTTTCCAGGGATGGATGTTGAACAGTTCCTGGAGGTGGGAGAGGATTTGGCCATCTGGCCATGTTGCACTCCTGGGCTCCCATGAGGATCTACCCTCATCCTCTCCTGAGCAGAAAGGGTGTTGCCACAACCAAACCCTTACACACTGGCCACACTTTGACCCTGTAACAACCCTAGAAAAGCCATTACAACAGGTGATGCTGGAATAATTCCATCAAGGCCAAGGATATTTCTATCCCTTGCCCAGCATGCATAAGTTGGAAGGGAAGAGAGGTCATTGCTCTCTGTCAAGGGTATATCTGGTTATCAACCTACTTCTACACCTTATTGCTAGTTTTTCTTTTATTTACAATGCAGAAAAAAAATTAAAACACACACCAAAAAAAGAGAAGAAAACTAAACAAGACCAAAATAATAATAATATAATAAAAGAGACAACCAAACCCAAACAAAACAAGGAAGTATATATCCACTGGAGCAGTCTTCCAGGAGATATCACAGGGTACCACACTTACAGGAAAGAGAATCAGTCCTCTGAGTGGCTCCTTGATTAAAAGCCATAACTGTTTTCAAGCCATGATGATATGCAGGGCAGTAAGTAACCGGTTTAGAGGGTATTTTGACTCAGAATGGTAGGCACATCACCTCTATCTTTTACTATCAATGCTACTTACACAGTTTCTTTCATCCCAGAGTATCCCAGAGCTAGTCATATAGTAAAGTGTTCTACAACCTGAGTTCTACAGCCCATGTATTTTGTCTGCCATTAGCCTTCCTCAGACAACTTCTCTCAATCTTCACAGTTGTTTTGGGAGGGAAGCAGAAGGAACAGGGAGAGCTGCAGCTCTCCTGTCACCCCTTGCCAGAAGGGAAAAGGCAATGGCAGAGGGCCACAGCAAAGGGCATTGCTTTAGCTTGGACAGCCTGTGTCCCACGCTGTGTCACTGAGAGGTTGCATGGTGTTAGCAGGCTGTGGTGGCAGTGTGGAGAGACTGCACCTTCTCTTGCTCTGGGGAAATGGATGTCCCAGCAGTGTCCCCAGGTCACCCCTTAGGACACAGCCATGATTATGCACAGACTCTGCCTTTCAAAAAGTGGATGGAAATGCTCGTGCTTATGAGAAACCACTGGAAATCCTGTCCACAGTAAATGCATATTTTTTTAAATTTAATTATCAGAATAACAATGGTTTTGTGTGATCTTTGTACATACTTGTTGTCTCTAACACAGGTTCTAAAGGCTTTCGACAAGAGCCTTCTGTGCTTGCTCTCTCCTACTCCATGTCCAGATCTGCCTGTGATATGATAAAACCATAATGGATTCAGACAGGCTGGCCCAAGAACATCACACTGTACCCAGCATCTCTGGGGGAAGACTGAAAAGCAAAAAGGTCTTTCTGGGCACAGCACCTGCTCTCTGGCCTCCCTAAAGTTACCCATTCCTGGCTGCTAAGCAGTTGCCTTTCCAAAGCCAGAGAAAATAAGTTATGCATTTAGGGACACTTATGCAACCTAAACAATGCAGCATAATTCCAGTGAGCACAGCCACGGTACTGACTGCTGCCAGGTGTCCAGACAGAGTAATTAACAAGCACAGGAGAGCAGAGCTCATGGAAGCAAGGGCAGGCAGTGTGTTAAGACACAGAACTTAGCCTGACTAAGCCTGGCTCTTCCCTAAGAGCGAGAGCAAAGCACTGTCCCCTGGAGCCTTCTAATGCTGAAGCTTACAATAATGAAATCTCCATGGGCCCAAATGAGCCTCCCACACACATCTTGGGTAGGAGCTTACCACACAAGGAGTCCTGCTGAAAATTATGGGCTGTGTGTGGATTACAAGATGCTATTTGGAATAACTGAGGCTGACCTCGCCGATATTTTCCCATTGTTGTTCCCATTGTCCATTCAGTATACCTGGCTTTTAATTTAACTGTGTCTCTTCATGAAGGAAACGAAACACAGGGAAGGACAGGGAGGGAAACATATTTCTATGGAGAAGCATGGTGTAATGGCTGAACCAGAAGACTTGGTGTCCAGCCTTGGCCCTCCCATTGACTCCTGTTATCTGGATGCAGCTATCCCATCTCAGCTCTGCCATCCATCTGTCAAGCAGAGCCTGTCAGTCAGGCATCTTGTGTGATTTCATGTCACAAGGGTGACACGGGGCTGGAGAGGATCTCCCAGGTTCCCACTGCCCGTGCATCGCTCCGTGCGGGTACAGTCCCTGAAAGGGGTGATGTGGCTGTAGCTGCGAAGGAGGCAACAGCAGTGGCCTTTTCCTGTTTGCTTTATTCCCAGGGGTTATTTCTGGGCTGGAGGGAGGCTGCACTGTGATGTCAGTGTGTAAACAGGGAGGTGAGTGTCGTCAGGGCTCGGGGGCTGGAGATGAAGGCACGTCTGGCTCCCCGGAGCGGGGAGCAGGAAAAAAAATCAGCTCAGATAAAGAAACATAAGGGAAATGGCAGTGGAGCCACAGAGGAGGCGGCGGAGGGGGGAGAAGGCTGCCGTCCCCATGCAAATCGTTTGGGAAAACAGTGCACCGCCCTCCGTTAATTCCCCTGATTAAAACCGCATTAGTTTGTAGGTGTCAGGGACAGGCAGCTGTTTTCAAGGAAGCCCTGGCTCCACCAGGTCCTTCCTCGCCGGGCAGCGGCGGCTCTATCTGGAGGTAAATGTCAGCGAGGCGCGGAGCTCGCCGGCGCTTGTCCTCCTCCTGACAGGCCCTGGCCAATGTCCTGCTGCTGAGGGTCGTGGTAATTTACGTCCCTTCTGTGTACATTAACTTATCTGCAGCAGAGCTGGCGGGGCTCTTTCAGCCAGGCTGTCTCCTCCGCAGGCTGGGAGACTTTTCCTGCCTGTGGGACCCGGAGCGAGGACCGGCTGCGCGCCCCTGCCAAGTTCCTGCACCGGACCAACAACAACAAAAGCGCCCTGGAGCCGGCGGCGCTGGCCCGGACCCCCCCGG
>VWZT01013985.1:121211-139243 GCA_013397055.1 Pachycephala philippinensis
TTTTTTTTTTAAATAAGAAGTCCATGAACCATGGCCTGTCTTCTTTATTTTAATTTCCAGAAAAATAATAGAGCGTATCACTATACATATACAGTATAGCCATATATATAGCCAGAAGATGAGATGACAATCAGACTACTTGGGACATAATAGCTGCACGGAACATGGTTTTCTCAAACAAACACTAGCTCTCTTAAGCCTCACTCAGTTTTCCTCTCTAGCAGGATATGGGCCTTTGTGAGCTGAGTCACATATCTGGATGTTAGGAAGGCTTTTGACACTGTCTCATGTGACAGTTTCCTAAGGAAATTATAAGAAAACACAAGCTCAAAACTATTGTAAGGCCACTTGGAAAACTTAACTCAGCAAGTAGCTGGAAACAGGTCATTGCCAGACTGCAAAGTTTCTTTTGTAGTTCCATGGGGCTTCCATCTTGGGTCAACATTTTTATTAAAAACTTGGAGAATATCAGAAAGGATTTCTCACTTCTTGGAAGAAGCTGGAAACATTTGGGAGGTTAGATTAGGATTCAAAAGATCTTTACACATTGAAGAAACAGTGTTTAAAACAAAATTATCAGTAAGGACTAGAGTAAAGTACTACAGCTAGAAAGACATTTTCAGCCAAAATGCAAGTGCAGGGAAGAACTGAATAGGCAACAGTTCTTCCAAAACTGAACTAGAGAATGTGGGGACCACACATTAAGGGTGAGTCAATTTTATGACATTAATGTAAAAACTCATCTAAATGATGGAGATTTGTAGAAGGGAATATTTTATTTAAGAATAAAAGAAATCCCTCCACTCTGCTCAGCATCTAGAAGGCATCTGTAAAGAACTGTGCCCGTATTGAACAGACGTTTCATAAAAGACTTGGACAAACTGGGAAAAGTCATGAATAATCAGAGGTTTAGACAACATGACTTACAGAGAAAGAATGACAAAAATATGGGCTTGTTTAGTCCAGAGGGAAGATGTGATAATACATTTCAAATATATAAAATGCAGCTGCAAAGAAAGAGTAAAAATGAAAGTCCTTTCCATCCATTAGATAGATAAAATGAGAAAATGTTAGCTGAAATTGCAGTGTGGGATATTTTTCAAGGATAAAATGAACATTTTCAAATGGCAAGGGCAGTTAAACACTGGCACAGAAAGCTAAAACTACTGTGGGCTAGTGATGGTCAAAAGTTTTGTGTGTTCCTCTCTTGCAGTCCAATCACAAGGCTGATATCTTCTTTCAGTTTAGTGGTGCCTAAAGTTCTGAAAACAATGAGGAACACAAGAGCACCCTTAGTGCATGGGAGTGACTGACCAACTCTGGTTCATGCCTCCCACCAAGAGGAGCACAACTCATACCAGTTCTTCAGAAAAACTTCCTTCTCTCACTACCTTCTGGATCATGACAGGCTTTAGCTTTCAGCCAAAGCCTTTTTAGCTCTAATCCATGTATTGCTCTCCTCCAGATAAAGTCACCTTGGTCATTAACCAAACACTAAGACTGTACAACCAGAAGATGCATCAGAACTATCTGGGTGTTCCAAGAGGGCACATCATCTGACTGGCAGGAAGATATTGAATAGCAGAGGAGAGAGGATTGATCCTTGGGGGACTTGGTAAGTGCTGCTGTCTTCCAACAGCAGAAACATAGCTTTCTACATCTAGCAGTCACTGGCATCCCTTCAAGAGGGACCTGGCCATTTATTACATTGCCCTGTCCCCCTGTTAACACTCTGAAGTGAAACAGGAGTATCCTCAGGTCAAGAGTGTAAAACGTTGAAGAAAGATCCAGGAGGATGAAAATGGATGGCTGTTTTCTATCTATTGACAAGGAGAGATCGTCTGTCAATGCCACTAAAGTGGCTTCACCTAAGTGTCCTGGCCTCAATCCAAATTGTGCCATCTCTCACACTTATTAATATACCTACTAGATATAAATGTACAGGCCATACTTCATCTTTCCATCAGATACTGGCCTGAACAAAAGGACATTTATTCTGATATACAGTATGCCTATAGTCAATATATGCTCCCTACTTCTTTCTCCCCATTGGATGATTAGTTTTTTATAGAGTTGATGTGCTAACACGACTTATTTCAGAAGCAACATATCTCCCAGTTCTACAGGGAAATTGAATTATCCTGTTGGAAATAGAGATGAACTAAATTATCCAATAAGTGAATGCCAACACTGAAATCTTTGCAAGCACTCCTAGGTAATTCCTTAAAAAAAGAGAGATCCATTATGCCCTAACCTGCACTTTGTCACCAGTGTTGTTCCACTGTCAAGGTAAAGAACCGAGGAATGTCCGCAGACTTGTTATGACATTAATCATATTAAACAAGTTATGTGAACAACAACTGCAATTAAATTGTAGCAATCAAAGTCATAGGAAGCATTTACATTTTGGAAGACCGTAAAGTGGTATGTTTTACTTAGAAATAACAAAGGTTGTGTCAATCTGTTAGATGGGAGCTATATACACACCCTTCCTGAAAACTATCCCTTTATCGGGCAAAATTTGCCTGCATCTCCAGTGAAGAGTCAGAGAGTTCAACAAGGAATTAAAAACTTGACCCCGGTACATAGTGGTATAGCCTCTTAAGACTCTAATGAATTATAAACAATCCAAACTTGTATCCTAGCATCCACTTCTCATATGGCTACCAGAAAAATGCCCAACAAATAGCCAAGGTAAATAAATTTTAGTCTCCTTGTACAGAACTATAATGCCTCCGAAACCGCTATTTCACCACTGGGAATACTAATGGGCTGACACGAATCACTGATTGCAGACACATCTGCACTGAGGAAATAAGATTTTTTTTCCCCTCAGGGTTTCACATTTCTACGTGAGAAGTCTGAACGGTGAAGTCGAGATTCCTGTCCTAATCTGGGGTTGCTTAGGAGCTCCAGAGAGCTCAGGTTTGTACTTAGGGCAAATCAGAAAATGATACTATGCCACACCACCCAAATCCTCCAAGACAACCAAATCCTCCCAGACTTTTAAAGCATCCAGACCTTGGGCATAATATAAGAATATTTTGAACATAAACCTTCCATGACTATACACAGCAAAATCATTGTCAGAAATACTGGACCTCTAGCTTCCAGTCATAAAGGTGATCACCAAGTATGACTGAAAAGTGCTTCACATATTCTGCTTTGCAGCATGCTTTTCAGAGATAACATTGTGAGAACCAACTTGTTCATGTACTGCTTTGAGCAACAGATGAGATCCTTACAAACAGGAATGAATAATGTGCATATGGCTACACTTAGACATGCATCTGTGCAAGGCATCTGTACGAGAAAAGAAACTTTTGAAACAGGAAGATTCATTAACTTCACTATTGGCATTTGATCTGGGAAGATGCTTCCCATTACTCCAGGATTTGGCAAATTCAGGAGGAGAGCATGTTAAAATTTCATCTGCTGTGGCCTCCTGTCACCAAAGCTTAGTTCTTTTCTTTACTATACTAAATAATGTTGAATGCACAGAGCAGCAATATTCCAAAAACGATAATAAGTTCCTTGGCTCTCCAAGGCTCAGTAAGCACACAGTGCTGTAGGTACTGACGTGGTGATTACAGCTGCCTTTCAGCCACAGGTCAGACAGACCTGCTCAGTGGAGTCACTGCTCTCTGGCTCCCCAGCTTCAAGGACACTACTAACAATCTTTTTCTCTGAGGTTGAGCTGGCCTACTGCCACTGTAAACACAAAATCTCACTTACATGGTTGAAAGATTAAATATCTGATTAAAATTTCTGGCTGCTAATTTGTTGAACTTGGCCATAGGGGTATGTTCAATGGTACATGCTCAGGAGTAGCGGGAGAAGAGAAAGGGGGATGTCATATTTCATGAAACAGCAAGCAAGTCACTTCTCAGCTGAAAATAAAGATGTAGGATATGATTTGGCCGTGTCCAAAGCACGAGGTGAATTGCATTTGGGCAGGTTGTCCTCCTTGGAGCAGCCTCTGCAGGAGTGAGGCTCCATGGAACCAAACCATGGTGTGAATTCACTGCAGCCACTTTTGAGATGCAGTGCCTGATTCCAGCAACATGGCTGTAAAAGCTTGCCAGAGGCAGAATTTAGGGATAGACTGTAGTTGAGGCTGAATTCAGCATGGGATGTCGATGGGTTAGATCAAGAACTTCTTAGTCTCCACGAATAACTCAAGGTACCACCTGAGTCCTGGTTCATGACACGTAGGAAATCACACAGGGGTTTCTGGGGGCAGACATTTCAGTCTCCCTACCCAGTTTCTTTGGGGTTTGTCCATAGTAAAGAGACCTGGACAACCCACTCCCTTGGTCAGAGTCCTTGAAGGGGTCAGAGTGTGCTCAGCTGGTAGCACATGCTCAGAAACTTCAGACAAGTTCTACAGGTTATACTAAAATACAAGGAATGGGTTTGGGTTTTTTCATTACAGGGCCCAGGCAACTCTTGAACAAATTTATTGCTTTTTCAGAGACATCAAGCAGCTCCTTCCTAATTGCAAATCTGACCCTTGCCAAATCTCTGAAAAAAAAAATTGGAATTTTTTATAATGGGAAAAGTTAGGCAACATTAATACAGGAACGTTTGCTGCTCCTGTACTAAATCTTTATTGTTGTGGCTTAATTTGACATGATGGTCTCAGCCTTGAGCCTCATATTATTTCCTTGGAGCTGTTCTAACAGGACAGGAGCCTCAATCATATGTGTTTCCCCACAGATGTTATAATTCACATAGTAAGTATTAGAGAACACCCCGTGATCTATTTATAGCAAGGACCGCAAAGCCCCCATCACTTCTGCAACCAAAATTCACTGCTGTGGATATGTTTAGAAAACTACAGATTATATAAAAGCCATCGGTTTGTCCTGACAGTTCTGGTCTGCTTTGCCCATACACCTGTGGAGACCTAGTACAGGATATGACTCCCCAAGCAAGACTTTCCAGCATTATTTTTAGCATATTCTTAGCAATCATGTTCCTTTTGGACTCTCTTTTCACTGCAGCCTTTGCAGAGACTTAACACTGCAACAATTACTCATACCAACCGCATTGCCTCTTACTCTGTGCAGACGTGATAGGGCTGTGTTTTTCCAAATGTGTGCAAATCCCTGGCATGTGTTTTATCTCTTCAGATTCAGTACAGTGAAGATAGATCCTGAACAATCTTAGCTCAGGCTGGGCAACGACCAATTTGTCTTAATTGGCGAGTGAAAGCTCATGGCATTGCTTCTGTTCCCAGCATCAGGTTTCATTCAACAAAGTCGATGAGACACATCCATGTACTTAGAGTTAGTAAGTATGTTTTTGAATTGGGGTCTGGTTGTTCTTCAGAGCAAATATTGACATTTCTCCCCAAATTGGCTTTCCTTAGCACATTCGTGCCAATAAATGTCACTGCTCAAATGGTAAACAAATACACAAAAGTGCAAATAGAGCCAAAGCAAATTAATTCAAGCAGATACCCTCAGGCAACGTTTTGCTCTGACACCAGATGGCTGCGGGCAGTGACTGGGAGGGAACACTCTGTGCAAGTTAATGGCAAGAAAAGTCTAAATGCTGAGGAGCCGGGGGCACTAGGGAGCTCTTCACAACCACTCCACCACTGGCAAGACATGAGACTTGACCTCTCCAGGGTTCAAGCACACAGAAAAACTCAAATAAAATGAAGACCGTAGGGCACAGCTGTGGAGGTAACCAGCACACCCTTTACGTTTACCACCCACGATTAAACCTCTCCTGCAAATGAGAGAAGACAAGGGAAAATCCCAACAGACAAGTTGGGGGGCTGAACTTCTATTGCTGCTGCTGCATAAAATTAGTTATCAAGGTACGGCCCATGAAATCCTTGCAGCCTGTAAAGGCTTTTGCAGTGGTAACCCAACAGGTAGTTTCCATTTTGGTCATTTCACAAAACTAAAAGTTTCAGTTTTGTTATGAAGGCCCCAGCAGAGCATCCTACTGCTCAGCAGGATTCTGAATATTTCTGAATATTCATCAGAAAATCTTGGAGGCTCCCATTCAGAAAAGACTTCTTGCTTTGTTTTGCTTTTCATTGGCCTACATTCCTTCATAATATTGTCATGTCCTGTTACATTTATCCCAGCAGTTGCCATACCCCAGCATGGCTGGACAAGCCTGGTCTTCTATTCCCCCCCGAGATGAAAAAGATGCTGGGCTGTGCTGCTTGGAGCTCTCTGCACAAGGAGGGGGAAACCTGCAGTGGAGAGGGAAAGCAGAGCAGCAGACTCAGCATCACACTTCTGAGCAAAATATGCAACTTGATAGCCCAAAAATGTCATTGGCTGGAAGGCAGCCATTTACTTTTAAGAGTATTTAAAGTATGTTAACTACAGACGAAAAGAATACATTGTAAACACGACATAATAACTCCTCTAACAGAGGAGAGAGGTTTTTTATTTACCTACCAGAGACATTTGATTATCAAGCAAAATTGCCTTATGAAAAGAAAAGCACTCCATCACCTTGCAGCCTCAAGTGCCAGCATACCACATATAACTTTAATGTGGTCTGTACCTGTTTAGAGGTCACTTAAAAGGTAACTGTTTCAAAAAATGCGTTCATATAAATGTACATTTTAATGCCTTTTGTGTGAAATGCTGAAGTTGAGTCTTGAATGCCTGTGCTCGCGAAAGATCATGTCGTATTTTTAGCAAGATTAAAAGGGGTAATCCTGGTCAAATTCCACTTTGAATACTTACACTTGGCCTGCTTTAATTCTCCTGAAGTTTGATCTGTACATTGTGTTCTCCCTGGCTTTTTCTCTAATGTGTCAGCACTACCCAGCTATGACTGCATTTCAGTAGCACACACTCAGTGGCAGGGCTCTCCACCCTGCACAGTCTGCACTGCTCCCCTTCCCTTTTCTGACACAATTACTGAGTCCTTGTGGGCCGTTTCACTGGCACCTGAGAAAGGTCCCTGAACAAAACAGGTTTAGCCAGGCTTGATGTGCAACAAGGGAGGACATTTCACCTTTATTTTTTTTTCAATGTCAAGATATCCAGGAAAAAACAAAGTGCTATGTAAGTACGAAGGATCACTGCTGTTAATATCAACAGCAACAGTTATATCTCTATCTATATTCCTTTTCACTTAACATTTTTGGTGATAAAAGGGTCCTAATTAAAAATATAAACAGGTCTTTCGCTTTTTGTTTTATACTTATCTTCCACATGTGCTTGTAATAATCTGCCTTCTTGCCAACACCATCTTGTAAATGAGATCCATATCTCAAGGGTTTATCCTGGTTAAATAAACTGAATTCAATAAAACCCATCTTCAGATATTCCACATGTGAGAGTTATTACTATACTAACATGCTACTGTTGCTTCTGTTACCTAGTGTTACAGATGCATTAACTTCTCCCCTTTGCTTGAGTTATGCTCCACTGTATATCTAAGATAAGAAAATGGAGTGCCTGGAGTCTGTTCAGTGTTATCGTATAACAAACAGTGACTTTTTTATTGAAGGAGCTCCACGAGCGATGCACGTTTTATTGAAACTAATTCAGAGGGAAAAAAAAAATATTTAGAGATAAACGTTGAACTAAAACCAAAGTAAGTAATGATGTTATTTGCCCCCTTTCTCTCCCCTTCCCTCCTCTTTGCCCCCAGCTCATAAGCTCTGTGATAGTGTCGCACAGGGCTGCACTGCATTTCTTTGCAGTCAAAGCTCAAAGGTTACCGTGCAGTCTTATAGCTGCTCCCAGTAAAAGTTAGCATCAGCATTTCCTGCCCCCTGAAATTCATTCATTTATCAACCTCCTTTCTGTGAGCACCTCTGCTAAGCCTGCAAGCTGGATTGTGCTCAGCACAAACCTTAGAACAAAACAAACAGTAGTATTTGAGCTCCATTGTGCTGCCATATTTTTTTCCTTTTTTTTCCTTTTTCTTTTTTTCTGGATAACTTCTTGTAGCTGCCTAGCTTGAACTTCCTGCTTTGTTACTGCAGAATGATCTGATGTGCTGTGAGACACTGAGCCCTCGGTGTGTTTTCCTGACAGCATTTCTTTCTCAAAAGCACCCCAGGCTATCCACTAATCCAAGCAAAGTTCTATATTAAAAAGTCACTGCCTTCCCTCCAGAATCCTTCTGTTGTTGTTTGGAAAAGAGTGCAGTGGACAACTGGGTGTTTTTCCAAAATTAGGGTACAGACCCCTCTTAGAGCAAGATCCCAGAAGAAGAGCACAAGTAAGAGATAAGATACAGTCACTCTTCCTGGTTTCCTGTGGCCAAGCCTCCCTTCATGTCCCTTTCTATTTGGTTTTTTAATCTCATTTTCCTGTTGCCTTCCCAGCAAGGAATCTGCTGCATTACATCACAACCATCAGATGGAAAGCTTCACTGAGTTTGCAGGGACATGGACAGACTAAAGGCCTGACCCTGAGATTCACAATGGTTTTGACTAGCAGCGAGAGCTTGATGTCCAGAATGATTCCGAACGATGCATTAGAAATACAGAACCAAGGCTCTCCCAGGATGGCCACAAGGCAATTCCTGACCCATCAGAAAAATAATTAGGATGGCATTGCAAATAGTGAGGCTTCTTTTGCAACTTTTATAGCAAGTGGAGGCCTCTCAGGAAAGATTTCCAGGAGCAGAGCCAAATTCAGAAATAAAAGCCAACGAAAGGAAGATTTACACTTCCCTCGAGAAGACAGCCAATAAGATTTCAAGGTGGATTCTGAGACCTTGGCTGCTGAACTACATTTCTTGGATTTTTCTCTTTGATTTTAATGAGGTGAACTAATGTGCTTGTTTACTTAAAGGAATAATAATAATAATAATAATAACACACAGAAACAAATAACAAAGGAACATCTTTTCTGAGCATCAAGGCCCGCTTTCAGCATTTCATGTCCAACTACACTCTCCTATTGGTTTTTATTTGCCAAAGCACGTCCTCATGATGGGGTCAGGGACATATGCTAAGAACTGTTTAAACAGCATAGAATAAAGCCTTTTTTGCAGAAAATTCACAATGTCTGCTTCTGGTAGAGGAATAAAAGGGAAAAAGGAAAAAAAAAAGAAAAAGAATGAGAGGAACTAGAACTACCGCAACATTAAAGTGTAATGTGCTGGTATAAATCATACCTGGGACCAGATGAACATATTGTGTAGAAATAAAACTATTGCCATGCTCTCGTATTCTAGTTCTCTTAGAGGGTTTTCCTTTCCTTGAGCTATTTCTTGATTTTTTCTCCAAGAGATCTCCTCTTTTTCCTTTTTGCACCCTCAGCTACCTTTTCTTTGCTTGTTGGTTTCGGGTGCCTGAGCTACACTTTGTTTCATTTGTTGATCACAGGAGGAAGTGGAAGATTCAATGAATGAGTGAATAAGTATGTTAATCAGGTAATCACCTTTTTTGCTCGTAGGATTCCTCCTTATCTTAAGTAAATACTAAAACCAATATCAGGAAGAAAAGGTTTAACACCTCTGAAATATATTAAAAAAAGGATATGACAATGTCTTTTTTCTTGAGACTTCATCTATTAAACAAGAAATTACCTCAGACCTCTGTTTCTTGCATTTGTAACCCTGGTAAATAAATATGACATGATCAGAAAATGTTAACTAGTGGCTCTGTAAACAGAAAAGGCTTCCTACACACAGGCCTTAAGTGATATTGCTTCGAAGTGTTGTTTCAGGCCATATCTTCTGGCAAAGCTTAGAAGTTTTTATGTGGAAATATCACACTGGGAATTTTTATCCAGGCTCAACAGCCTGTTGTTAGAGGAGGAGCTGAGACCTGAGTGTCATTCCTGTACTGTGCCACTGCTATCCTCTGAGATGGTGTGCTGTGTTCTAGAGTAACTGGATTTCAGAGTAACAGGGTTTCAGACCAATAACTAGAACTAAGAAAGAAAATCCTCAGAAGACATTGTACTAAAAAACACCCTTTTTTGTTCAAAGCTGGTACTTGATAGACTGGTTGGACGCGAGGTCTCAAGCTGGGAGGGGCAATAACCAGTCTGTCTCTGTTCCCCCTTGCCCTGTTGCCAAGGCCTGTTGAGGCATTGGTTCCAGGTCTCCTGTGGAGGTTTCTTTTCCAAACTGAAAAGCCTTGCTCACACACTCATGGCATATGTGGAAACCTTTTCCACTCCTTCAGCCGCCTTCACCACCCTTGCTGGGACCTGCTTCTCTTCTGCTGCAGAAGTGGAGGGAGGATTCAGGCCTGAGTGGTACTCCATGCTCAAGGAAACCACGGATCTTGGTGGTGGCACCATGATAGTCACTGTTCTGTTCTTTACATTTTTCCTAATACTCCTTAACATCTAATTTGCTTTTCTGACTGCTACTGAGCACAGGGTTGACATTTTCCTGCAGCTTTTATAGCCCCAAGATGTCGTTCACAAGTGATAACAATTTGGTCCTTGGCATTTTACGTTTAGTTTCCAGATAATTTTCTCCCATTTGCATCACCTGATGTTTATTTACATGGAGCTTCATCTACCATTTTACCATTTGGCCACTTAGTCTTGTAAAACCCTCTGCAATTGTTCACAGCCAGCCATCATCTTGCTATCCTGAATAATCTAAAAATGTCCCCAGTGTTGTCTCACTATCAAGCTCCTTTACAGATCCCACATAAATATTTTTATGAAGGGTTTTAGCACAGATCTTCTGGTACTCCACTGATAACAACCTGACGTGAAAACAGACCGTGTTTTCTACTCTTTCCTTCCTATCTTCTAAGCAATTATTTATGCATGCAAGGACCTTCTATCCCATGTTTTTTCAGTTTCTCTAGGAGTGGCTTCTGTGGTCTTGCGGAAGATTTTTAAGATTTCAATAGACTGAATCAGCGGAATATCCCTATAAGTTTGCTGAGTCCTTCAGAGAAATAACATTTCAAAAATAAGATTTTAATAGAATTTCAATGATAGATCTCCCTTTACAAACATCATGTTGACTTTTGTACAGCACAGCGTATTTACACGTATTTATTAATTAATGGCCCTCATTATTGTTTCTACTACTTTGCCCAAGCATAGACGTCAGGATAACTGGCCTGTAGTTCCCCTGAAATTCCCTTGAACAAAGTTCTTTTATAGTTAGCACAATTAAAAATTCGGTGTTCGTTTGCCAACTACCAATCTTCAGCTACCAGGCTAGCTTTCAGTGTGCATTTAAACACTGCAGTTCAGTTATTTGATCCTTGGATTCCCCCACTGCCGTTGGGTAAATACCATCTGGTCCTGATGACTTGGCATTGTTCATTGTGCATATGGAGCCCATAACCTCTTCCACCGGCACTTCACTGAGAGACAGGTCCTCTGATGGGTCCCTCATAAATTCAGATCCCATTGTGGGAACCTCCCCAGATCTTTCCACACGTTCTTTTTCAGATGGAGTCTTGCATTCCTGATCTTAAATAATATAATACACTTGTGCAACACTTTTAATGACAAAGGGTCCTAAATTTTGTTTAAAAGTTTGCAAAACCATCATTTCCATCGTGGCTGAAAAGCAAGAAGGGGCATAAAAATAATTTTCAAAGTCATGTACCTACCAAAAGAGCTGCTGCCACAGTGAATCTAGATAGGAAAAAAATTTTGGTATTTATAGTGATTTTATCTTGAATATATGTCATGGACTAAATACTGCCTGTACTGTATGCACCCTGTGGGATCAGTCAGCCTCGTACACAAGGTTTTCAAACTGACAAAATCATTGTGATTTAAAGGCTAGTATAAGTTTACTTACATACTTTTATTTGCTCAAATTACACCCCTCCATGGATCAGGACTGTGACAACAACTGAACTGATGCTCTTCCATTAAAATGTCAAGAAAACCCCTCCCTCAAATAAAAAAAAAAATTTAAAAAATAGGGTTGTCAGCTTTACCAAACAAGTGTAGAAATGATCTTGTTTGGAGCAGACAGAAGCAAAGAAGGCAGTAAGTGTCAGACAACTCACGGTCACTTATGCAGAAATTTCTGAATTGCTCATGGCAAGACAGCGTGCAAAGAGTGTGAATCATAAAAAAGATCTAACACAGCTTCTAAGAACAAAACTCTTGAAATGTTTTTCATTGTTAAAACACATGAAATCACAGAAAACAAGAGGATGCCTGCTAAGGAAGCAAGAAATTTATACCAAAATTCCACCATGCTCACTTCAGGAGATGAATTGATTGTGAACAGTTTATTCTTTTGAGGGATATTTTGTACTGAGTGGTTCACGAGCATTTGTGTACATGCTGTAAGACCAAAGAAATGGTGAAAATGAGATTATGTGATTTCCCAAGATTCACTCACAGCTAAAAACACATAACTTTGTGGGACAAAAGCTTCTGTGTGTTGCCAACACCACATGCTGCCAATCATATTCCTTTTTTCAAATAATATAAAAACTAAATCTTTGATAAAGACAACAGATTTTAGTTTGTGGCCAATGACCCTCTGCCATTGTAATATCAAAATGTTTCAAATAGCTGTTGCTCACTAAACAGAGAGGGGAAATAATCTGTCGTCTGCTGGACTGCTTTCAACGAGGCACTGCATTAAAATATCCCATACAAGCAGAAAACATGCTATGATCACAAAGGTCCTTGGCTTCGTATCACTGTTTGCACTGATAATGCTTATGATAACTCTGTGAGATACCTCTCTAGCTATCAAGTAATGAAAAATGAAAAGGATTATCGACTTGCAGAGAGCTGGTGAGCTTATGTGCTGCAAAATACAGTAATGTATCGTTTAGATAAGTTACTATTTGGTCTGGAAAATTGTGAAACATAGTATTTCAACACTTTTCCTCTCCTGCCAAAAGAGCTTCAGAATCACAGAAGACAGTTTATTTCGAACATATGGAAAAGATGAGGAATGTTCTCTCGGAGATAACCATCTTTATAACCTGCAGTTGAAAGGATCTTCAGACCTTTTCCAGCTATTGGACACTGCATTTGTATATTAGGTGAGCATTTCCCACTTGCACTTTTAAATGTTTGGAGGGAATGGAGAGATATTTAAGTGACTGAATACTTCTTCTGTGTCTCAGGCAAAACAGTCTTAATGCTTTTATGATAGGCTTGAAACTGGAACGATCTGATTTTGAACGTGCTAAAGTTTATGGCATAGAAGTACAGGGCAAACTGCAACAACTGATGGCAAATTACTTATTCATAAATATAACCCTCATCTGATACCATAGCAAAGGAGGAAAAATGGAAAAGAATTTCATTCACGGTAGCACTTCAGCTTTAAAATGCCTGACTTTACTCTCCACCTTCACAAAAATTACTCTATCTTGATCTAGACTTGATTTTTTGGAAATGGTGCTTATTTTTCAGGAAATGGCAGGCATTGATAAAGGGGTAACACTTGACAAGAGGCTGGGTACTGACTATTTTTATGAGAAATACTTTGTATTGAGACATTCACAAGTGTGTGTACATATACTCTAGAGGGTTATGCATAAAGAAATGGCGAAATGTTCAAGTTTTACTTACTACTACTCAGTTTCTTAAAACCTACAGTTTATTATACCATTCCCCCCTCAAATTCAACAGTGATAAGAAATTTTTTCTCTGTCAACAGACTAGGAGACAGCCTATTGAATATGTGCTTTTAGCCAAAATTTAAGGTTAAAATTAATTACAATTGTAGAGATAAAGAATTTTTCTGATTGATTTAGATTTTAACTAATAACTAAGCTACATGGAACATTTTAAAAATATTTAACAGCATTTTAAATAACATATTGCAACTTCATGATGGTCATGATGAATCATTGTGGGGTGCACTACCCCGGTGCTGTTTGTCTCAGCTGTAAATACAGGTAGAGCTACCAGGAGTTCCATGGAGGCTGCAAAAAACATCCTGCAAAGGTGAATAAAGGCAGTTTTTTCCACCTGGAGGTCAATGACACTGTGAGCTGACTGCTAGCAATACCCAACTGAGTTGTCGTAAAACTTGGCTGGCGACATTTGAGTGACCTGGTGCCAGAAATACCCCTGGCACCAAGGTGCTCTGTGAAAGTGTCCCCAGGGGCTGTGCCCACATAGCACAATGGCTCTAATGTCTTTCCAGGGAAACGTCCTGGTTGGACACACCAGCTGTGAGGAGCAGGGCATGCATCCACAAACCATCCAGCGATGTTAGCCAAGCAAGGAGTGGCTCTGTGTGCTCCTTCGTGCCCAGTCTGAATGTCTGTCAGGTCTGGCAGTGCATTGCCCCATGCCATGGTATTTCAGTTTCTCTTTGTTCACAAGGAGCTACAGACTCCTACAGTGCTATATAAATAATATGCATTTTAACTTGCCAAGGACAAATCAAGTGTTTTAATTTCGCACTCTAACTTAAGATAAGAAAATAAACATGAGCTGCTGGGGAGTTCAGTAAACTTGCTCATGAACTGGAGGGGTGGAGTGGAGGAGGGGCAGCAGCATGTGAAAAACTTCCATTCAGTGGGAATTGGATAGAAAAGCAAATAAAAAGTTATACTGCATATGAAAAAGTCTAGGAAACAATACTGAAAATACCCAGGTATTGCTGTAAAAACCAGAAATATGTCCTGATATAAAAAATTGTATTTTCTGTTTCTGCTCCAAAAAGCTCCAGCTATCAAACTACAGTAATGCTGCTCATCATAAAAAATGAGAACTTCTCTGCCTTTCACTCCATCTTCAGGCTCCCCTAGCAATTTTTTTATATTAAACCTGGTGCTGAGGAGAAATCTGGTTGACAACACTGTGGCAGCGGTAGGTTTTGGAAGGAATTGGAGATTTTTATGCTCTTACAGGGATTGTGATGCAAGAGCACAGGCTGGGTCACAACATATTAGAAAGACATTTATTGCATTGGCAACTTTTCCCTCTTTTTTTTGGCAACTCACAAGAACCATAGAACTCTTCAAGAGAAACAAGTTTTTCTTTTCAATCTTGAGTCTTCTTAATATTTCAAGAACTCAGAATCATCTGGGGAGCTTTTCAGAAACCGAATCTGTAACACCCACTTCTCTAGCCCATGGGGCCATGAACTCCATCTCCAACAAGTGAACAAGCCAGATCTGAGGAAGCAGGATACTTCAAATCATGGAACCACAAAACAGCTTGGGTTGGGAGGGACTTTCAGACATTATCTAGTCCAGCTCCTGTGACATGGGCCAGGATCATCATTCACTGGGTCCAGTCACTCAAAGCCCCATTCAACCTGACTTTGGTGATGGGACATTGACAGCTTCTCTGGGAGACATGTTCCAGTGTCTCACCACCCTCATCATAAAAAATTTCCTTTTATCCAATCTAAACCTACCATCTTTCAGTTTAAAACTGTGGCCCCTTGTCCTGTTACTAAAGGCCCTCATAAATAGTTTGTCCCCATCTTTCTTATAAACCCCCTTTTTCTTATAAACCCTATTTAAGTACTGAAGGGCTGCTCTAAGGTCTCACCAAAGCTTCTCCTCTCTAGGTGAACAATCCAACTCTCTTGGCCTCTCTTCACAGGAGAGGTGCTTCCTCCCTCTGATCATCTTCACTGTCCTTCTCTGGACCCACTCAAAAGGTCCACATCTTTCCTGTACCGTAGACCCCAGAGCTGGATGCAGCACTCCAGGTGGGATCTCACCAGAGCAGAGCAGAGGGGCAGAATCACCTCCCTCCACCTGCTGGCCACGCTGCTTTTGTGCAGCCCAGGATGTGGTTGCTCTTCTGGGTTCTGAGTGCACATTGCTGGCTCATGCCCAGTTTTTCATCCTCCAGTATCCCCACGGCTGCTCTCAAATCAATTTTCTAATCAATCAATCAACATTTTAATCAATGAATACTTGCTGCTACCTAAATCTCTTTTTCTCAGAACGAAGTTTCTGTGTGAGACACCAGCTGTGGCACTGTTACTAGCCTAAGTGTAGTTCCAGTTTTGCTTAACTAATAGCTTCTAGTCAGAGGAAAGGTGCATCCCTCATTTTTTGTTCATACTGATCTCGAGTAACTCCGTGTCATTCAGCGGACCCTGGGGACCTCGATGTCAGTGGAACAGGAGAATCAGCCCCTTTGACTTCCATCATAGCGCTTCTGAGAAAAATTGCTGGACTCTCAGAGGTAAACCTGGTGTTCTGATATCTGGTACAAGTAATCATTAAACAACAAGCCTGTTTCACTGTGAGCAGGCCAAAACTGATGGATGGTTTGGACTGCTTCAGGGCTGTTGTGCTCATCAAACAGAACAGGCATGCAGAGCCTCTATTTTCTTGCGCATTTCAGGAACATGGTGGCATGATCAAAAGACCAAGACTTCCAGAAACGGTATCAGGAAGTGGTGATCTGTTAACTAATAAATTCTGGGGGCAGCTAAAAGTGTGAGGATGTAAATTCCTCTGGAAGTGCCTTTTCATGACACTGCAGTATTGTCTGGTCCTGTCTGTGGGTGTCTGCAGTACAAGTGCTGCTCAGGGAGCAAGAGTAATCTTTAAAGCCTCTTCTGGACATTCCTCTCATATAGGGTCCAGGAGAAAACTAGGGCATGAACATTAAGGTTTTGTTGTCTTTGAGCAACCATTCTGAGAAAAGCAACAGTTTTATTAATTGGGGATATAATTGATCATATTATTGTGTGAATTTTCATTAGTTCTGATTCCAGGGAGCAATTCATAACACTGTAAATTTTTACAACTGGACCAGATTGGTTTGCAATTTGGGAAACAGATGCTCTAAAATACTTTCTCTAACCATACAAAAAAAGGCAAAATGAGAAAGGAGCTCATCGCCTATCTTGCTTTTCAGATTTTCTATGCATTTTTTAGCAGCCACTAGATTAATAAATGCATCTAAATGATGTAGAAGTACATCATTAAAAAAGCGCAGAATCATAGGGCTACCTGCCTTGGCCATTAGGTATAAATCATACCTAATAACTAGAAAAAGTATTTTCCTCCTCCTCTATGTAGTGACAGAGCAGAAGTTGTTCCTCAGTTTTTAACAGAATGGCACACATTCCCCCTAACACTAAACCTCGTTTTCGCATTGAATTCCTCTGGTATTAGTCCCCACCTAAGACTCTCACAGAAGCTGACTGATTTAAGGCAGCTCGAAAACATCCATAAGAGGTAGCTCTGGACTATATAGCACAGGGGCACTGAAGTCCCAAATTAACTCTGTATCCCCTGTCCAAATGCTTTATGATACCACCAAGCGCAACCAGGAGAAACTGAAGGAGATAAGCATGGCTGGCTGCATCTGCTGCTCAGTACATTTCTCAGGACCAGACTGGTTTTGCCTGAGAAAATGCAGGTCTGACTTAAGGCTCTTGCAAAAGGCAGCACCAGAGCACCACAGTCCCTCCGAGTGATGTGCCAGACCAGTTACTTGTTCAGTAGTGACTCAGAAAAAAAGTAGAAGTCACCTCCTGAGTAATCAACCCCGTATCTTGAGTGATGTAAGTGTATAAATCCTCTGAGATGTCCCAGAATTTTTTCTCACTTTACGGATGTGAGATGTCCCTGCCTGAGGAATGGTGTGTCTGGGCCTGGTGGCAGGTGCCCTGCAGGCAAGGGGATGAAGATTGGCAAGAGCACGAGGACTTGGACACATCCTGCACCAGCATCCACAGGCTATGACAGGTTCTGCCTTGCCCCCAGCCTGGGCAGCAAACCCCATTGACTCAGTGGGAGCCCAGTGATGAGTCAGGAAAGCCAGGTGGAGTGGCTGAACTCTCCTGGCTTACAGATGGGACTGCAGAAGCTTGAAGGAGAATGTAAAGTTTCTTTAGGCTTTAGTAAGTCATGAGGTATCAGAGCTGGCATGCTCTGAAGTTGGGATATTTAGCTGTGAAATAGGTGACATCCAGCGTGACCCCGGGGGGAAGGAGGTCTGAGGAGACACAATTTGCTGCAGGGGATGGTATGGCTACTGGCACCTTCCTCTTTGTTGGATTGCCTTCCTTGCCCTTCCTGTTCACTTCCTGCCTCTCCAGTCATCTCATTGTTATTAGTACACCTGGTGGCCAGAAAACACCCAACACCTTTCCCTCCACCTTGCACGCTGCATTGTCTTCTTCTTTTTTTT
>VWZT01013985.1:139268-247621 GCA_013397055.1 Pachycephala philippinensis
TTTTTTGAGTAGATATAAAGGGCAAGTGTCACTGTCACATTCAGGCCAAACCACTTCTTCAGCTAAGGGAAACGATAGTAAGAGGGCATTTCATGTTCTCAGGGGAGACATCATTGTGGTTTGCAACATCCTCACAAAGGGATGCCGAGGGGCAGGTACCAATCTCTTCAGTGTTGTGATCAGTGACAGGACTTGAGGAAAAAGCATGAAGCTGAGTCAGGGGAGGTTTAGGCTGGATATCAGGAAAGAGTTTTTCACCCAGATGGTGGCTGAGCACTGAACAGGCTCCCCAGAGAAGTGGTCACAGCACCAAGCCTGACAGAGTTCAAGAAGTATATGGACAACACTCTCAGACACATGGTGTGATTTTTGGGGTGTCCTGTGCAGGGACAGGAGTTGGACCCAATTATCCTGACATATCTCTTCCAGCTCAGCATATTCTATGATTCTGTGATTCTATAATTCTTTGATAATAAACAGGTTCTTCATTTTTCTCTTTCAGAATACAGCAGATTTTTTTTTTTTTTTTTTGGGTTTATATGGAAAAACTATAATGTAATGGAAAAGAAGTTAAATAATTAAAGAAACATGCTCTAAACAGTTTGTAGCCTGGTCCAGCACTATAAATTGAAGACTTTACATAAAAGAAAACAATCTCAGTTATGTAGAAAGAATAGAAAAGTTGAAATAATCTCTCCAAAATCTTGAACTACACATTTGTTATATGGTCTATTAATTGGGGTTTTTCAAGATTTTTTATCTCCCAAGAGTCCCTACAGTTTCTGCAGTCAGAACCAAGTTCTATTTTAAGAAATAATTAACTATGAGACAACCGTAAAACTGATGTATTTCCTTGTTCAGTACACAAATAGAGTTTATACAATTCTCGAAACATAAGATGAATTTATTTTCCTGTGGACATTTTAGATGGTAACATAATGATCATTATGTTTTTTAATTGTATAAATAAATACAATTTTAAAAAATTATCATTATGGTACCATCTAAAATGTCCTAAGACTGAAATCCTCTCATGCCATTACTGCTGCTTTACTAATTCTCTGTGTTCTTTATAGACGAGAGGATGAACTGGCTATGTGAGAAAAACTGAGGCAGCACAAAAAGATAAGGATACCCAAGGAAAAGGAGACAGGAGGATACCCAAGCAATGTCACAGGTTTGGTGCTGTCTGTGCATTTAGTCATAGTTTCTCCCACTGCAGAGCAATACCTGCCCTCACTGACCACAAGAGACATTATTCAGGAGGATTACCGATGACGAGCACATGAGCAGTTCCCTCTCTCTCAGCTGCTCTGACAGCTCTCCCTCCCATTTCAGTCTCAGTGCCAGCAGCATTTCCATGAGAAAATGCTAGTTTGGCCAACTGCATCGATTCCATCAGAAACACCAAGAGAAGCCATGGTGGGTGTCCAGCCCCTCCGGCATGCAGCCTGCCTGCCCCCCTGCAGTCCCAGTGCCAGACCAGTTCCTTGGCTCCACAGTGCTTTTAAATTTCAGTTTCTCTGGAAGTGCTGGGTTACTGAGTTAAAATTCGAAAAGCCTTGCACCATGTGGAAATAGAAAATTTTCAGCAGGACAAAAGAATCTTGCTCCTGCATTATTATTTCTAACTGTTGCATTTGAGGTGTTTAATTATTTAGAAGAGCAAGATCTGAACTGGACAAAAAGTATCAGTATCCATATACACTTGGCAAACAACAAGAATTTCAATATTGTCACACCAGTAAGACTAGTGATAGTTCTTTAAATCATCAGTTGACTGTTACTTGAAAACCACTGTATCATAGAATTCTTTAGGCTGAAAAGATCTCTGAGATCACTGAGTCCATAGGTACACAAAAAGGTGTACAACAAGCCATGTATCAAATAAAGACATGCTGTTTATTTTAAGAGAAATTAATCTATTCAGGTTTACTGTTTTGAGAGTGTTTCAACCATCCTGTGATGCGTAGATGATTTGCCTGCGAATCTGCTTCCAAATTAGACTTACTAAATTGAAAACTGAGTTCCTTCTCCACTCACTCCATGGATTCTTTTGTTTTTCTTAATTCCATTGGCTGTTACGTTACAGTCTCAAACAGCATCTCCCAACTGCCTCACTGAGACCAACTGAATTTATTATATAATCTCATCTCCCTCTCCAAAAAATTCAAGATCAGTCTCAAAGAGCAGTCTTCTGAACTTGGCAGACACTCGTGTGGGAAAGTGTTTAAACAAAAACAAAATTGTTTATGTGCTGGGAGAAGGAGCTCCGCAAGAAGATAACGTGTTGTGAGCCAACACTGCCCTCAGCAGCGGAGCTGGGGTGGCTCCCACAGTGCAGTGTCAAGATGCTGCAGCCCCTGCACCAGCTGCCCCCTCCACAGCCACGCCCCAGCTCCTGTCGGGCACACAGGGACTGCTTTTGAACCAGGGAAGAGGCAGACTGAGCACAAAATGCGCAGCCAAGAATGCCTGGAGGGTGAAATTGTTTCGTATAAAGTCGCTTTGTATTTGCGGACTTTGAAGACAGTTATGTAGGACTTACTTTTTTTCCTCAGAAATTACTGAAGCTTGTAGCACCATTGGCTTCCCATGAGGTTTAATCCCAAATCCCCCAAATTGGGAACTTTCTTACTTGCAATCTAATCCCAGTTCTGACAGGACACACAGTCAAATTTTCTGGATGGAAAAAAGCCTATACCTACTCTGGGTGCCAGCACAAGAAGAATCCCGAAGTCAATTCCCACAAAAGTGGTGTTTAAGGACTTTCGAAGTGGGTCTGTATGATCTACTACACTGAATTAGCTAGTCCTAGAGATTTTGATTGTGGATATTTTCCCAAATATGCACATTATTACCTCTTCTGGAGAGAAAATTAAAGAAGTGTGCTCTTGTGACATGGCTGAGAAAAGATGACCATGTCCTAGCAGGTGACCTGTGCTAGCAGGTAACAGTGTTGTAGTGAAACCATAGTCACCAGGTACCCACTGCTGAGCTGTGGCACAGACCACCAACACAGGAACCATGCACACACATGGTCAGTGAGGCAGACAGAAGGCCTGCCCCAGGTAGTTTTGCTCACTTGAGACAGAGGAATAGGATTAGCAGGCAGTGAGGGATTTGCTAGACACGAGGACTATTTTTGCCTCTTGCATGCAGGCGTCAAAAGGCACTGCAGTTTCAGGGCTATGCAGCTATCTCAGATGTACAGATGCCACAGCAGTCACTGCTGTGATTGCAGGGTACAGATATCTTCTGTCCCACAGGTTAGGTTTCCTAGCTGGTTACCAGCAGTAGAGGCATAACTTCTGAATGATGTGATGTTAAGAGCTTTACATGAGTAAGAGTTCCAAGAATCTAAACCTAAATCGTCTAAACAGTCAAAATTTTTATCCCAAGGGACAACAGCTGAACATCTTCCAAAAAAACCATATCTTCTTTGATTAGATTTTGGTCCAGTCTTGATTGGTCTTGTTGTGAGAGAAGCTGATCTCCTCAAAATGCTGTGCCATCTTGAAGCATGGGTTTGTCTGGCAAAGGACCTGCATGTAGCTGGTCCTTCGAAGCTGTGGCACTCAATGAGCCCATGAACATTCCAGTGAGAAAACATGGAACTTTATTGTAAGCAAAATACAGATGTCCCCCAAATCTAGCTATCCATTAGCATATTTGTCATGGAGCTTTGTAAGGAATCCAGTTCAACTGCAAAGGCAGTTCCCTGAATATGAATCAAATCTATCAGAAACAAAAGTGGAGCTGATAAGCAGTGGAAGGTATGAAAATGGAGAAAGTACTTGCCTGGAAAAAAAAACAGTGTCCAAGAAATTCTTCTATTTTATCTGTTGTCCAGTCAACCATAACTAAGTTCAGATGCTCTGAACATGACATGGAGGAGTGACACAGTCAGGCTGCCTTGACAGAAACTCAAAATATCCAGTTTTCCAAGCCTCTCAAAATCATCACTAGTCACACACAGATACTTTCCAGACTGCCCCTGCACAAGTGCTCCAGAGCCATAATCTCACAGGAAGCCAACACGTGCATGTGCTAGGATCCATTGGACAGCACCACCTGAGGCTGGTACCTCTGCAAGGAAGAAGATAGCTTAATTAATGAATGAATAAAGTGATGCATGAGACTGCCATGGAAAAAAGGCCCAGAGACACCTTGTGTAGACAGTTGACCAATGCGCAGAACCTGCACCGTCTCATGGAAACTAAGGGATTGGATGGAAATCACAGAGCACCTTGAAGTCGCTGGTTTTGTGGAGAGCTGTGCCAAAGGTTGTGGCATTATGGAGCCCTTACCCAAGGTGCTGCCTCACACTGCGCTGCATGTTTGGGTTGTGCTCAAGGCAGAATAAAATGGAGCCTAGTTTCCCACTAGATACCCATGCTTACCTTCCCTTGGCTAGACACCCTGACTGTGGGTTTCGGTGCAGTCCCACTCCCAACGCACCTCACAGCTCTGGGACAAGCATGGCTGGGACCATGCACTGCGCCAAGTATAGAAGGAAAAAAGTTCCTTTCCTGTGGAGCGAGGGGAAACCCAGCAAAGGGATTACGAGGGTGTGAGTCACCGTGTGCCTTCTGCATGACTCTGGGGACAAGGCGGCCTCTTGTTCCGGGGCTGGGGCAAAGTCACGGCTTCGCCTGTTATTATTGTTAGTCACAACCCCAGTTATACAAAGTCCAGCAGAAACCACACTTGCAAATGCCTCAACCTGAAATGTAAAATAAACACTAGGAAAATAGCTGCTACTTGCTTTCTCTAAACATGCCCTTGAGGCCAGATCTGCTTCCACTGAAGTCAAGTCCAGTTTTGCAATCAGCAGCAGGGGAAGTGAGATCCAGACCTTTATTTGGAAAGATGTTAATAATCAAATTGCAGTTTTAATTTGTCACCAAGACAGGGGTGTGATAAGACATTTTGGTTGCTGCTATAAGTAGCTCTGAGAATTTTCAGGGGTTGTTGTAGGTGCTAAAGACTTTGTGACATCCTGGCATGGCGAGGAAGGGATTCTGTGACTCTGGCATATGTCCTCGCTACAGAGAGGTGAAGAAATCCCCCTGGTCCCACTTTGAACACCAGGGAGGGGCAGAACTGGGTCTGTGAAGCTGCAAGAGGAATGGGCATAGAAAAACAGGAAGGTTCAAAGCTAGAGGTCAGCTTCATCCAGTGATCTTATCAATATTTTCAGTGACTCATCTGTGACTTTTTCCCTTCTGAGATTTTTATGATGTATTCACTTCCTTCATTACCATATAAAGAGGGGGAATTTAAGCAGAAAAGGTGGAAAAGTGCTAAATTAAGGCAGTCAGAAAAACATAAATGTTTTTAGCTTTAGCAAACTGCTGGGTCAAATCCTCCCACACTCATGGACTTTCCCAATGTCATGGACTTCATTTCATGGTGGTGTGTGCTGGATTATGTTGGCAGAATGGATGACACTGGCTCTAGATGGTGATTTCCCGAGAACTGTGTTTCTGTGATAAGCACACTTCAACTGCACCACGTCATCCACTGTGTATCCAGCATAGTTCTAATTGCTGTGCTGTCACAGCTAGAGCATTCTGAGCTGTTACTGGCCCCACCTGGGAAGCAGGGACAGAGGAAGACAAGAGAGGGAGAAAGGGACTGCTACATTTCCAGGTTTCAACTCCATAGGTGCTTAGGACAAACTCTGGGAGGCATCCAGAGCTGGAAGAACAGAGTCACTCCCGAGAACAGTTTAGACACAGCCTGTATGTCTTTTAGCACATTGCACATATTGGAAGTGAAGACTGGTCAGCTTTGTGATTGACTCCAGAAAGAGTCAACGTAAGTTTAGCCAGACTTATTAGCCCTAATTCAGCCCTGGCTTTGCCAGATACAACCTGCCGTTTGCACAATCTCTTAGGTATTTCTGCACTCTGCTCCAAGAGGGTGTATTAGATAATGTGCAACCCAAAGTATGTTTGCAGCACTGCAACCACAAGGATAAATTTTGCTGGAGCCAGGGCATACTTAGGTGTTGCCACACAGAGTTCAGTAAAGCTTTGGACTGGATCCTGGAACACTGTGCTTGAGCACATGAGTACTGATGGACCCCCTTGCACAGTGCCAGCAAAGTGTCAGGGCCTTTGCGGCACAGTTAATCCACAACCTGGATAAACTGCCCGTGAATAATTGAGAATTCATTGTACACCCACCTAGCACCTCTCTTTTATGGCAGGATAAACACTTCTCCATAAAAGTACTTGTAAAAGTGAATTCTACCATTATGAACACTCACATTTTATATACATTTCCTTGATGTTTGGGGTTTTTTTTTAATTGTAACATGAATCATGCCTTTTACTGCAGTTGAAGGTACAAACTCCAAACACTGTAGGAGCAGAAGCATTCCACCTGAAGAGCTTAGCTTGAAGTGCAGGGCACACCCAGGCAAGTAAGCAGCAGGATGCAAATCACAGCTTTTCAAAATCTAATCACGAGAAAGTAACTCCAGTTAATTGAAGGCTTAATTTTCTGCCCTTGGGCAGTGTCCTCCAGCTCTCACGTGTCATTTAGTTGTCAGATATTGTGTTGGGACCTGGACAGTTGTACAGGATGATTTACAGTTCTGTGTGTGTCCACTGAGAACCAATCTACTGCATATAAAAACATAAAATTAACAGCCTCAGAGGTAAAGTCCTTTGTCCTCCTTTGTCCATCCAATAGCTTTGAACTAAATTAATTGTTGCAAACTTTCCAGTGCTCTGGAAAATAAAGCTCAAAATCAGTTTGAAATCTTCAGTTGATCTGTAGATTCTGTGGAGTCTGAGCCTGCAGCCCCTCCAGCACTTCTGGAGTCAGTGACCTTGACTCCTTAGCTGCATCCACAGCATCTAGGATTTCTAATCACCATCCATTCAAATACCAAAAAGTTACCCAAGTTACTTTCCAAGAAAAGATGAGGGAATTAAGGCCAGAATGACCAGGTGACCAAATCTCTCACAATACTTGGCACCAGGCACAGCAACGTTGTCACAGCCCCTCCTGCCCTCTCTCTCTCGTAGCTGTGAAACTCCTGTAATTTCCATAAGGACCAGGAATTTCTAACTGCAATGTTGACATTGGATGGGTGACTTGGGTGAGCATTTTATGACAGCCTTTGCAGTCAGTAACAATCTGACTGAGGATTATTTTGCAATAGCTCAAATACACACCCTTTACAGATGAAAAAAAGGCACTACAAATCCTGGCTAATGGATTTAACTGGGAACAAAACATCAGTTACAGGAGCATGTCATAAAAACAAAGTTAAAGAAAAATTTCAGTGAAGTCATGAAAATATCCATGGTTGTATTGCCCTTAATATATTTGTGAAAGGGGGCTAAGAATGGAAAGGGGGGAGCAAGAGGTGGTCTTTGTCAGTTAACATCATTTAAGTGGTCATCCCCAGTCTCTGCAATTTTCTGCTCCATTTTTTCTTAGTGTAAAGATTTGCTCCTATGCCCATTTCTTCCTGCAGTGAAGATGAGATAAGGGGAAAGACATAAGCCAACTTTCCTTGAGTACAAATTGTTACAAAAAGCTCTGAAACAGACCAGCAGTGGTGACAGCCGAGGGCATGCCACCACCCATTTTCAGCAACATGGTGGATTTAATTCCTTCTGTTTACTCTCACCACTGTTCCCATCCCCACAGAAAAAATAAAATAAACGCCTCTGCTATTTGCAGTCTGCACTGAGGGCAGGCATCAAGGTTGATTGCGGGTTTATGGTTGCCAGCCAGCCTCCCTGCTCCAGCAGGTGCCAGGCACCCTGAATTACTCCCATCACGCCCTGCTCGGCAGGGCAGTGAGTAAGCTGATGGATTCTGCTCATTTCGTCTGGGAGGCAACTTGCCTCCCTCCCTCCACAAGGAACATCCCACGTATAATAAAGGTTTATAGTCAACCAGAGCAAGACTTCAAACTCATTCCTTCCAGATTCATTCATGACAAGGGTGGGGATGCTAGACTGCTCAGCAATGTTTAACTCAACAAATGCTAAAATCTCCAGAGCAATGGCCCTTTATCACCCCTGCTTTCTTTAGATACAGAATCAAAGACCTAGCAAGCATGTCCTGACAGCTTATGGTTACCAGAACTGAAAGAGAAGCAAGCTTTTAAGTGACAGAGTTTTTAACCAAAATACAGTAACACACAGTAAAGCTACTGCAAGATTCTGTAGGGGGGCTCCAGCCTTAATGTGGAAAGCAAGGCAGCCTTTTCCCAAAAAGTTGATTTTTACTTAGTTATTTAAACTATAGTCCTTCATCCATGGAAATAGCCTCACATGTCATACTCCACAAGGTGAGGAGACATCCAAGGTCATGTTAAGGAGAGTGTTGTTAATACATCAGACTCAAGCACCTGCAATGTGCAGATGTGAACCATTAAGCCTGAACAGTAAGAACCATTATTGCCTATTTCTGGCTATGAGTAAAAAGGAGTATTTTATTTCTTCAAACAAAATGGAAAGATTATCTTATTGCATCTGAGCAAGATCAAGGGCTCTCCATTGCAGAGGACCACTTCCCATGTCCTCCAAAGAGGACTTGCATCCCTTAATGTCAGTGCAAATAGCCAAACAAGCCCTTGCACTATCCTACTTCATACACCTGACATAGCTGCAGCATGTATAATTTCATCAAGTATGACTTTGGAGATTGCAAGCAGCAGCAGAACAGGTTTGAGAGCAGAGAAATGTGTTAGTGTCAAAAGGTCTGGATGGAGAAGGACCACACAGAACTGAAGTAAAACTTTACATAAACATTTTCAGAATTCCCTGCTTTTGCCTACTCACAGAAATACTACAGAGCAACAAGTGGCATGGCTCCCTCTGGTATCTATCGTCCAGGATTTTGTAAGCTGGGAAGTCTAATTAGTTGAACAAGGATTTAAACTACCCACATTAAAGGAAATTCAGGTGAGGAGGAGAGATCATCTTGTACTACTTCATATGTTTCAACTGGAAAACTGATTCACAGCTTTTGAAAATAAATTTTCAGGTGTATTGTTGACAATTTGGGGTTTTGAACCCAGAAACAACTGGTTTCAGTGTTTTCCCTTTCCTGAAACTGGCCTTTCTTCTTTCTTAAAACTCTCCTGTGTATTTGATACAGCAAAATCAAGATTCCTGAACAGTATCATGGTTTGGGCTAGCACACTGCAAGGCCCCAGCACATTTTCCATCTCAACACTTATTAATTTTGCACATTAGACATAACTGAAAAACACCAATTTAATTTAACGAATAATTCTGAAGTCCTGAATTTTGGTCTTCCGGCATGGAATACAGGGAGGCCTTGACGATGTGTCAAGAGACAACTTCCTGTCCCAAAACCACCAAGAGTCAGGGGGACTGGACTGGGGTGAAGGATAGAACTATATTCTAAAAACCGTAGCTGCACCAGGTTTCTTGAAGTCTTGACCCTGTTTCCATCAGCTCCTAGAGAGGGCCTTAAGGAAGACGTGAGCTGCACATTTTCTTGACAAGAACAGTTACTGTAATGGACACAAGTTTGCAAAACATATCAGGCTATCTGCATCAAGACTTTACTTCAATAGCAAAGGGTAGGGAAGGGTGTCATTAGAAAATTTACTTGGTTCCAATAGGAATTTCTTTGACACAAAAGGACAAGCAAACCAAGTTTCATGGTGAACTCATGAAATGAGAGATTATCACTGAACACCTATTGCAAAACTCCAAAACAATTCCCTTTAAATAAGCTGGACTTGCATCAAACTCTCCAGCGTGTTTGTGAAGGGCCATATAGGAAGGAGACAGGCAGGAATGAAAGATTTGCTGACAGATCTGGGGAACTTTGTACCAGGAGCAGTAGGATGTGGAATCAGGCCTCTTAAATGACAAAAGTGCTCCATGTGGGCTTGCAAGATGAAAGACTGTCTTAGGTACTCTCTTATTTATGTGCTTTCAATTGCTTTTAACTTTACAGTGCATTTTAAAATCACATTTTACAAGTACTGAAAAGAAAAAAAAATTATTTCTTTTGAAATTGGCAGCTGTGCAACTAGGAGAAAGTATTACCCACCCCACCTTCCTTCGTACCTGGCTCTGGGAAGATCCTGGCTCATTCCAAAGGAAAGAGTCAGTGAGTGTGGTATTACCTAGTGGAGCTATCCAAGCTGAGTCTAGGAGAGAGACACTTCCTGGCATGGACCTCTGAAGCAAGAAACACTGCTGCATTATTTTTTCCAAGAGTTTGTTAATTTTCATTTGCAGAGCACCAGGAGACCATTCCTGCCAAAACTAATCAGCAGCTATCACCCGATGTTGAAGGATACCTCTAGACTCCTCTGGACTTGGCACCCTCCAGACTGGTTTGTCAGATCCCATAAATTTAAAAGAAATTTTTTTTTAAAAAAAGAAAAATTAAATAATACCCTGCTGAACTTTTCTGTTTTGCTGTTCTTGTAACATATATGAAACAGATCTGACAGGAGAGTTTCCTTCAGCTCATATCTCAGCAGTAAGTAAGAGTATAAGCTTTTTTCTTTCTTTTTTTTTCAACAACCTTTACTAAAAATAACTCCTTTAAGACTATGGAAGGAGATTTCCAGCGATGTAAGTTCAGATGTGCCTGCGTTCATTCAGAAGGTTGATCTGGATTTAATATGCACAGCCCTGTCAATACCGTGTTAAGCCCTCTGGCACCAGAGGGTCCAGGCAGCCTCTCTGTATTGTATCCCAAGCCCAAGCATCAAGAGGGGTGTAATCCATCACATCAGCCCTTGAACCAAAACTGCTGCAATTATATGCTCTCAATATGGGCCCATTAACCTATCAAAAAGCATTTGAGAAGGAGTGTAATGTTGTCAGTTATTGTTCACAGGGGAGGAGTGAAGATAATTCTTATCTTGCAAATAGATTCATGCAAAACCAATTACAGTTTGTGTTGCTCTAATTGATTTAACCCATTTTCTAGTCTATGAAAATTCCAGGGTGGAGTGCTCACACACACACAAAAGGTAATGCCATTTCCCAGGAGTGGATTAGAGGGACAGCCTGTGCCTCTCCTCCAGGAGTGCAGAATCTAGTCAGCCACAAATAGCCAAGCACGTTCCCAAGGAAGGCAGGCAACACCAGAGGAGATAGAAACGGTGGCAAAGGCAGTGCTATTCATTACAAACAGCAGTGGATATGGTAGTGTTAATATTCACATCTCACTTAGGTGCTTCCATGCATCAGCAGCAGTTATAGGTAAACTGCACCCACAGCACTTTTTGTTTCCACAAAGTGAGGCTGGAGAGTTCAATAGCCTCCAATAACCCAGTCATCCTCTTTGCAAACAGGATGCCTCCCTGGCACTCAAAGCAGTTCTCTATTGGGAAATAATTGCTACAAGTAAGAGTAATAGTTTGCTAAGCTTCACTGAAACAAAGAGAAAGGGCTCCAAATCAGGTAAGCCTGGATACCAAATGTTCAGAAAATTTCCTGTGCTGTTTACAAAATGGGAAGTATGCCCTGTAAGCCCTCACTTTGGTGGAGATCTAGAAGAGGAGATAACTGTGATGGTGACACTCCTTATGCTTCTTGAGTACTCAAGAGAGAAGGCATCCATGTAATTTAAATCTCTGACATGATGAGATAGGGAACCTTAGAAGAAAAGTCCTCCTTAATCAAGGACAATAGTTCTCCTAAATTAGTCACCAAATAAGTGTCTGGAGTTAAGAAATGTGCATACCTGTTATCTGCACCATCTCAGGTAATCCAGGGCTCTCTGAAGTTTTGCCAATGCTGGCTCCGAGCTAATCAAAGCACTGATGGGCCTGAGTCACCCTTTCCCAAGAGGCACAGGAAAAGAGCTGTCCTCCCCAAAGCCAAGGGATGGTGCAGCCCCATTTCCACACTCCCTACACAACAGACAGACCTCAGGAGAGCTCAGCTCCTCACCAAAAACACCCTCAGCAGCACTCAGACCCTCAGCAGCTCTGCGTCCCACAGAGAAAACACAAGGTCCACTGGCTCATGTTGGACAACTCCGAGCAGCATCTTGTAAATGGAGATGACAAATTCAGATCTCTCTGTCTCTCTTTTCCTTGGCACACCATACTGCACAACCTCTTCCCAGGTGACAACCCAGCCCCTGCCATGGCTGTGAGAGGAGAGTGCATGACACAGCCTACATTCTCAAAAATAAGGTCCTGTCTCTCCTTGTGACTCCTCCCAAACCAAATCTCCTGGTGACTTTTTTTCATTGCTGAAAATAATCACCACTGGATTCATTCTGTTCTGGTGACTTACACACGTCACAGAGGATGCTGCTCCAAAAATAATAGGACAGATTTTTCTTTGAATATTTGCAGACTTGCAATCCATTTCCTTAGTTTGAACAGTGGAGCAGTGAAACTGTGTTCATCTTGTCCTTTCCCCCAAGCCAGGTTGTACTGATTGCTGTTGGAGGATTCCTGGGCTGCTCTGCGGCAAGCCTTGTCTCCTTTCTTCTGTCACTACATCCTTCCTTGCCCGTGTTGTAGCCGTGAAGGACTGTATTTTACTTTGTTTGTTTGTTTGTTTGTTTTTAATTCTAGCAAAAGAAAAAAAAAAATGCCATTCCTAAGATATTTCCCTTTGCTATGGAAAAGGACTAGAAACACACAGATTTGGAAAATGAAAGCTTGGAATCTCTTTAAATTCATCGTTCCCTCAGATGAGTGGGGCCGGTGGATGCAGACTGCATGGAGCCTAAAGGCCAGCTCTGTACAAAAGGGCAGAGGCAGTTCCTGTATGTGCTCCATAACAGCATGACACATAGCAGGGCTTTTGGACGAAGGGATGTAATTTTTATGTGAAATTGTTCCTTAGCTGTATATTTCTTTGTCCTCTGCCCATGGGAATAATGCTATCAGGCCGAGAATGAAAGACTCCTTTAAATTTCTCCATGAAAATAGGTTTGCTGTCAGTATTTCTTCCCGACTGCAGAAGCTGACAGGTTAAGGCAATATTAAAAGCTTCAGGGCAATGAAGAAGGGTACCTGAAATCTGGACATTTTTAAACACACACAAATACACACTCTATTGAGAGCTACCATTTCCAAAATGGGGTGGTGTGGGGGGAGTGTGCAGGTAAAATTACTTCAGTAATTCCTCCCTGTCCTATAAACTGAATTGATAAGATTTAAGCTGACATTTCATCTTGACATTACTAATACATGTGTGTGAGCATTCAGTTTACACTTTGAATATAGCCTGTCAGATTAGATCTGTATACCTGCTACTGAATAACAAGGGTACTATTGATTTTTCATTATTTTCAAGTATTTGTTTTCTTCAGTTGAGCACATTCTATTTATTTTGGCACAGCTAACATAGAAACCAAAGCAACTTAACCTCTTTTCAGAAAGATTTAAGACTTGACAGGCATCAGAGCTTCAACAAACTGTTTGTTCCCATAGCGGTCTGTAACAGAGAATTGTCCTGCTCATTACTTTATTCATTGTTTATTCACTTCATTTTACAACTAAATCTGCAGCACAGAGGGCAGACAGAGGTGGTCTGCAGGTTATGAAGCAACACTTTTCTTCCAGAAAGACTTGAAATGTACTGGCAATATGTTTTGTGATCTTGTGGCTCAGTTCTGAGGCTCGGCCAGGTACCCACCAGGCATCCTCCATCTCAAGTGTCATCCTGCTTTCTACTGCAAATTCATCTACAGTGAAGTGCAAAAGCAGTTTATAAAATTATTTATACTCAGTAGGAGTTTAGTTATGCGTGTTGCCAGGTGGATTAAGAAAAAAAAGGATGCCAAACCTGTCTGTTGTTTTCTGATAAAACCCACGATTTGACAATTAAATATTCTTCCAGCAGCAAGTACCATCAGGTGATGGGGCTGTTTTCCAGCTGGGTGGAAGTGGACAGGCTCTGTCCCTGTCAACCCATTTGGGGCTCACGTTGCCCAGGGACAGTGGGGACCACCCAAAGGCTACAGCAGCTGGGTACCCCCTGTCCTGCTCCATCTAACATTTTAATAGCAATATTGCCCATGGGGATTGCTTTAGACACTACTGGTGACACTGTGCATGTTGTATATTCAGAATTAAGTATAAAATGAGAACGCTACAAACATATGTCTATTTGAAAACACATTTTCAAGCACATGTACTTTTTAAAAGTCTTAACCATGCCTTTTTCTCCCTCCTCGAAGCATACATGCAGTGGTGTGCTCCTATACTGGCACCTAGTGGGGAGTGCACGGGAGATGGGCAGATGGGGAGGGCAGGCTGCGCTGACACACATGCTCACCCTTCCGAATACCTGGGACACTTTTTTTTATCCTGGTTCTTCAAAAGCACCTCTGGATTAGCACATTTTTAGCAGGCTCTTGCAGCCTTCCCCTTCTGTCCAGCAGCTATGCCGGACTCTTTCCTGAAAGGCTTCACCATGCCAAACCATCTGCTCCCAGCCAGTCCTCTGGGACCATACCCTCCTTCATACAAGCTTGCATCCCCACCTATGATCCCCTCCTCCTGTGTTTTTCTGCTCGATCCCCTCATGGCAGCCAATACACTTCTCCTCCTCCGGGTCCCCCTGCCTTGACCTGGGCCTGACAGGTCTCTCAGGAAAGCTGGCGACCACTGGTGTTGCTTCCTGCCTCGTAGCTTGTGCTCCCTCTTTGGCCTCAGAGGAAAGGGCTGCCTCTTACCCAGCAAAGGACTTCCTCCACCAGTTCCCATCACCCTCAGGAATCTTGTGTCCCACAATTGTCCCATTTCAGCTGAAACAGCAAAAGGCTCAACCTACCACTTCTCCCAAGGTCCACCCTGCGTCGTTAGAGCATCTGAAAGGAAACGTCTGGAAAGATGTGACATTCTGCCAAAAAACATTTATCTCCTTCTTCTTACCATCTATACAAAAAGGACAAATCTCCTGAGGTTGGTCTCAAATACTGAAACCCAAATTAGACCCCTGAGCATCCCAGTGATACCAGCATAAAATTGTATTTGTTCTACAGTCCCCCTGGTTTATATCACAGCAGTTAAGGCAAATATTTTCAAGCATTTAAGGCAGTGAGAGCATTTTCAAGGTCAGCTTTTTCCAGCAAGGAACTAGACAACAGTGGGTCGAGGTGAATTGCAGTCCTACAGGAGAGCTGATCACCAGACAAATGTGCTCCCATGCACTGCACTATTTTGCTTCTAAATTCAATGAGGACCAACAGAAACACCTGCTGATTCCCTAGGGTTGTTTCTTGTCCCATTAAGGATTTCCTAAACTTCTCTCACTTGAGCTACAAGTCCAGTCAGAGGGTGATGTCTTTCCTTTTGTCTACCCATTCATTTTCCATTGTGGAAGAAGTCTTTGCTTCCATCTTGAAGGAATCTTATTGTTGGTTATGTTGTTAAACAGCGCTCCATACCGCATGGCCCGTAGCCATGATTTACAACCTGTTTCTTGCTGCACCGTGATTCAGCTGAACTTTCCATTGAGCAGTTGATGTGAATGCTAAACCTATTCAAGGCTAGCAGCATTTCTGTGATTCATTCAACTTGAGGAAACACTGGAAATTTATTAGGATGTTTTTACAGTCCCGGAAATTGCTATGGGACTCTGTCAGCAACAAAGGAATAGAAATTGTTCACAGTGTTATTGCGCTTTCTCATCTGCATTAGGTAATGCAGCCTTTGTCATTTATTTGGTTTTTAAGTCAAACTCTGTCATGGGCTGAGACTCTGTGAGACTTCCTGGACCTGCAATTTTATCATAAGTTTCACTATTACTTGGTGCTTTCTGTAATGCTCCAGCTCTTGGAGCCACTTGATTTTTCTACCTGAGAACCTGGGCTTCATGAATAAACCAAAACAAAACTCCGTCCCTTGCAACGGTGAAGAGCAGCAAAGAAACATTAAAGCTACTCCCAAGCCAGGTGGCAAAGGAAAGCTAGATCTCATGTTTAAGTTTCAGGACATTTTTACACCACTGCTTTTGGCTTATGATGTCTGAATCTCTGAGTGCTGTTGGGAATGTTATCTGGAAGAAAAGGGAGAAGGAAAAGAAGCCATTTACAGCCCTTTGTCCCTCTGTTTGCAATAGCCTCAAGCCATCTTAGCACACCAGCTGAAAGCAGGCAGTGGTCAGCAAGTTCAGTCTATTTTTTTCCCTTCAGGCTCAATCCTCCAACAGAGGATTGAATCCACCTACAGAGGCAGGTGCCTGCAGAGTCAGCTACTCTGCCCTCTCTGCAATGCTTCACGCTGGACTTCCCTCCCCTGACGGCTGCCAGAGCAGCCACAGCCAAGTGGCAACAAGGCTTGGGATTAAGGTAGAAATTTTTTTCATAGTTTGAAGAAGAAGAGCCTGGCTTATGCAGATGGCTACACCCAAGCCACAGAGCACTGGGGAACTCCACCATGTGTGCTTTCGCCCTTATCTCTCCCCAACAGCGCCGTGCTGGGTGTCAGTCACACTGGCGCCAAAGGCCTTCTGGCTCCTGACACCCAGGGACAGATGTGGGGAGCTGTGAGCACTGACCATGCTGCAGGAGACAAGGCACAGCAGGAGGGCTCACACTTTGCCCTTGCTGAAGCCCCAGATCTACTCTAACAAACGCCCAGTGTGGGAAGGTATCCTTGCATTTAGCCAGCAAAGCAGAAGGGGGTCCCATCACCACCTTTCCCTTCCTCACTCTCACTAGGAGCTGGCGCACCCGGGGTGTTCCTGCCTAGGATACACGGTGGGTAGGCAGGCTGTGCCTTCCCTGCACAGGTATGGTGAGTGCAGCAGCCCACCTCCCACGAATTTCTTCTCTGCACGGTGGGGTTTAGTTCAGCACCGCACACAGCAAGCGAGGAGAACATGAAGCAGCCTTAGCAGCCATGGCAGGGAGCTGCATCATTTACACCCCTCAGTCAACCAAGTGCTCAGGAGAAAGGTACAAACCACATGTCAGTTCTGGGAAGCGCATCCTTTCTGGTGACTGGTCTCTTTCCAAAATACTCATAGCAGTGATATCAGGGCCAGTAGTGCTTTTGTTAAAGCTAAAAATTCTTCTAGAGCAGTGCATAGTAGCCCACAGTCTTGGCTGAAAGCACTTGCTGTAATTTAATACAAGATGTAACAAATCGGTGTGACATACAAAGGGAGGGAGCAGCAGAGATAACACGATTGCACTTTGGATATTTATGTCTTGAGCTTCACAGCTATGAATCCTTCAGACTGGGATTTTCAAATGGACTTAGGTAGTTTGACTTACAAAAGTATGGACTAAAAAAAAAAAGGTATTACCCTGTTTTTCCCTTAGTATTTTACACTATCCATAACCTTTTGAACCCTCTACTCACGTTCATGACTACTTACTCCAACAAGGAGTCATGTTATATGCTGCAAAAAGAAGCCTGCTTGTTTTTAAGACGTGTGGTTGTGTTTCAAAATAGCATAAAATCTTCTTAGTTGCTGATAGAGAGAGGCCACAGTCAAACAAAAGGACTGATGGATTGGAACTCAAAGGGAAAACTGGCCTTTAGGGACACCAAGCAATGTTCACATAGCACTGTTATGAAGACTTCATTATGTACCAATTTAAATTTATACATACCAAATGTTCTTGAGTCAGCAAAACAAGAGGGACTGCCTCATTCCAGTAGATCTTTTTTCCACCCTTAAGATGGATTTTTTAAAATAAAGGATCATCAATAACCATGACAGGGTTCCCTCAGAGGATGGACATCCCAGCATGCCATGAAGTTGTCTCTCCCGAGAAGAATTTCCACAGGCTTGAGGGAAATCATAAACTATTTAGGAGGAATGAGATTCACACAGCTCTCCCAGCCAGCTGCATCACTGCTTGTGAGCAGGTCCTGGAGGACAGCTAAAGACACTAGAGCCTATCAAGGAAAGTCAACAGCCCAGAACCTTGCCCAGTTGTGAACAGATGGGAAAGACAGAGGAGGAATCAAAAGACAAAAGAGAAGAGTGGGGAAGTTAAAAACTCCTCATGCCTTCTAAACATTGGCTTTGGAAATACGCCATGTACATATATTGCTTACAATATAACAATACTTGTGTCCGAAGCTTACAGAGGCAGTCACCGAATAAATTGAAGGAAATTTTAAAAAAAGGACAAACTTGCAGCCATGAGGAGCCTTTGCCGGGGAGCTGCACCAGCTAGGGGTGGTTAACATCTCTTACAGGTACTGCTGTGCTGCATTAGATATTGCACCACACCATCAGCAGTGATACATGCTAAAGTTTGCCCAAAGCCTTGACGAGGGGGTACAGCAAAAGAACTGATCTAGGTTGGGGCAGACACAGTTTTAAAGACTTAAGACAAATGACCAGCTTGCCTCTCTGATTTTGAACGTAGAGAGGATTCACTTATGTGTGTGTGTGTGTGTGTGTGTGTGCACATGTGTATATGTGTATAAACACTCTGGAATTGCTTTGTGTCAGAACAAGAGCAGTCTGGCAGTGGCAACTCTCTCCCCACCATTTCCACCCTTTGGATTAATGTCTGTGCCCACCTCTGTCTACCGCTGATCCCTCCACTCACATAAGCAGCAACAGCTTGCTGATAAGATAATCAAACTGAATGGTTTGTATTAGATGGCACTTTAGTCCATCTTTTAAAGAAAGCCACTCAGTCAGGCACAAAAACAAGCAGCCTGTTTTTCAAGAACTACTAAGCACTAGGTATGTGCCCTGTATACATCCAGCACATATATATATATATGTATGTATGTAAATATGTATGTGTGTGTGTGTATATATATATACACACCCTGTCTATATGCTGTTTAATTTCAGGGAAACTATAGGTCGCTCCTCACTTTTGTGAAACAGGTCCTTGGGTAACTAAGAATATATTTTGGAAACTAACTTCAGGCACTTTTTTTTTCTCCTTTTCTTTTTCTCTTTTTTATTAATCTTGGCCATAAATTCTATCATGAATGAGTCAAAACCCCATCTGCTCTAAATTTACACTTGATTTCATGCACAAATAGGGTTCACACATGTAAGTCCTGTCATTTGTGTGCTCCCAGAGGCAGTGCATAAATTACCTATGCACAAAACAAGAGGTCGGTCAGCTTTACCTCGTGTGCTGCTGAGTAAGTGCACATCAAAGGGCATATTGTGTTCCTGGAAGGAGAATGAGGAGTCCTGACATGGGTCTCCAACTCCACAGAGAAATGCTGCTTTCCTTGGGCACAAAGAAAGCCCCTAAAAACTTTTTAAAAAATCTGCCAGAACTATTCGGCCAGCGGAAAGTTCAGAAGGAGCCAGGGTTTGGGGTAGCACTAACTAAACAGTAGATCTCACAAAGTTGTTTGAAACCTAGTTTTGGTCTTAGAACAGGCAGTAGTAGGTCTTCATTAGAAATTATGTCCATATTATAACAGAGCTGTGAGAAGTTTAATGTGAAGTTAAAATGCTTCTGTGTGATCAGTATGAAAGGAGGTAAGACACATTCAAAACCAGTTAGATGGAGACCATCAAATTCTGTAAAAATCACACAGTAAAAGCACATCAGACAATGTGAAGTTAAATACAGAATGCTCCTGCAAAAGTGCTACCTGCAAAAGGGTGTTAGGAGCCCTGGGGGTGCCATGTCACTCCTTCTGTCCCTATTCTAGGTGAATTTTTGTTGGAAGACAAGTGCTTTGAAAAATTTGGCATCTCACTTTGGCTGCTTTATTCTCCAGTCATAATCGGTACGAAAAGCAGGATCTTAGTGAGAATTGGGGAAGGAAAAACACTGACTCTGAGTGGATCTTTCCCAGATAAATAAATTTAAAACATAGTAAAACACAATGACTACCACAGCTTGTAAATTAAGGGAGTAACTGGTGCATAGTGAGGCACTGATGTATAGCCTGGAGGAGGAACAACTTCATCGAAACTACAAGCAATTCATTTAAAAAAAACACTTTGAAGAAAAAAAATTGTCTCCAGACCAGCTTGTGAATAAAGCACACCAAAAGGCAACTCTGATACTCCATTAGCAGCATAAAAATGGAACTGTCCCCTAAGTCTGGCATAAAAATTAATTCCTTCTTCTTAGAAATATAGTTGTTTTGACATCTCAAGCTAACTGCTCTAATGCTGCTTGGGCAAGCATGGCTCAGGACAGACTCTGCACCAAAAAATACAGTGCCCTTCACAGGCATCTGCAGTTGTGAATGGAGCCCAGGTCAGGCTCTGCTCCGAGCCCTGCATTGCTGGCAAGGGCCATCAGCCCACACCACACTTCTGCTGCCCCAGCTGAGCAATCCTGACCACCAGGCAGCATCTCCAAGGTGAGACATCCCAGCTTTGTCAGAGCCACCTGGCTGTGTCCGAGTGGTGATAACCCTGTGAGGTGTCATCTGGCCATGTGGGCCGTGGAAAGAGGGAATTAGTTTTCTTTATCTTAATTTCATCCATCTCTCCATTCCCAGGGCCAAAGCCACCACCTTTAAGCCAGCCTAGCAGGGTCCCTCTGGCGGCCTGATAAAAATGGGAGTCACGGCTTCAGAAAATGTGCAAGCAACAGAGCTACAGATTCACCAGATTAAAGGGCAGGGAAAAAGGGTCCCACATCTCTTCCTCCAAACTGGCCACAGCCATTTGTGTTAAAGCAACAGCGAGATTCCCAAAGTGGTCACAGGAGGCTAGGCACAGCCCTAAAGGCCTCCAAGAAGATTTCAGTTTCTGGATGTCTTTTTTGGAAGTAGTTTTTTATTTCCCTGCCTCACAGATGTTCCTTTCTTCCAAAATCCTGAGGGATTTTATTTTCCTTTTTCCCCCCCTTTCCCACAAGGATAACAAACAGTCCCATTTGCAGTTTCCTGTTACATTTTATGTTTGTTACTTCTAAAAGATACAGCAAAGCTGTCTTCAAGTCTTACTCAAGATCTGGACAAAGTTTCAACTGCTTTAAAAAACTAGGTTTTGGCCTAAACTTACTTCATATTAAGAGTCAGATTGGTGATTATTTAACAGTAAATGTCTTGCTTCCTTTATGAGCAAGATTTTTTTGAGAGCTGCTTGAACAACCACATGGGTACAAGCATGAAAGTCCATTGAGACAAAGAGATTTTACAGAGGCAAGTGTATGTCCAGGTAGGTTTTTTTAGATGTCCAAGAGATATACAGATGTAACATATACATGTGCACGATGCAGGTAGGTAGTACAGTCAAAATCTACATCTCAGTCTTACTCAGAAATAAAAATCAGAGAGTAATAGGCAGAACTTGGCCAGACATCTTCTGCAGTTCAAGTAAGGAAGACTTTTGACAAAGAATGCTCTAGTAAAAACATGTCTTAAGACTTTTTTTTTTCTCTACTTCTTCAGTCAAAATACCAATAGCAAATCATTTTTTAATCACTTCCCTGACTTTGTAATACACTGTTAGCTTACACTGTCTGTGTGCTAGGAGCTCCATGTACAAAAATGATTGATTCTTCAATCATTAAGAAAACATGCAGTACCAGCATTAGCTTGTAACTTTTCAAATCTTGGCAGAGCTTGCATTCAACCTCTCAGCTTCCACTCAACTTTCTTGTCTTGTTTTTAAGTTTGTTACTTTTAAGCACAACTAAAGGAATTTGCTCTCCCTCCTCCCCTCCTCAAAACCAGACTTTTGCATCAATCAGTCTCACTGGCACCTTCACCACTAGGCTTCATATATTTCTGTGCTCTGGTTGCAGATAAGTCCTTTAAAACAAAAACTTTTAAAAATCTAAGTTTAACAGCATCTGAAGGTTAAATACTGTGCAAAGCGAGAGAAGACAGTGGCAGGAGAGCACTCAATCACCATATAGTTTCCCATCCCAATGAACGCATCCTTTGAGAGTCTGCCTAGGTGCTGTCTAGCTTATATGATACAGTGCAGTGCCCATCAGCACTTCTGTTTGGAAGTTTGCTGCTTAGAAATCACCAGCAGGCTCATTACTAATAAATCAGAAGAAGGCTTTCAACCAGGCCTGGGAATCTGGAGACACTGCATGAAGAGGGAGCCCTGTCTGCTCCACGGGTTTCAGACCGCAGTGGGGGTTGGCTTGGCTTCCTATCCTGGTGCATTCAATCAAGTGAATTGCACAATCATGCTGCTTGGCTCAATTTAATGTAACGTTTCCTGAAGTGCCATTTGTGAGCAGTACAAGTTATGGTTGTTGGAAGGGGCAGGGGGTGTCCACAGTTTAATAATGTACAACAAGGTATCTAAGGGAGAAGGGAAGACGGGAAGGTATTCTTACCATTGGATAGATTGAAAAGTGCCTACGTAATTAACATGGGGTTTTTGTCCCTGCAACACCAGGTGGGAAGTATCTCCTTGCATCTAGATGGGTTCCCACTGATTTTAGGAGTCATGGGGTATCTTGCTGGCTGCAGTCTGATTCTGCAAATCTTGACCTTAGAATTTGCATCCAAGAATTCTTCTTTGTTGATATTTAAATAAGTCTCACCTAAACTGAAATACACCCAAGAGAAGAAAACTTGGGGAAAAAATTCTTGTCCTCAGAGGCTCTGGAGATGCCTCATACCATCTCCTTTGACAGGACAGGGATTGAACAAAATAGATTGCTTGAGGTCTATCTTTCAATATGACTTCCAGAACAGGAATTTCTGTGGATGGATGAAATAACATTAGTAATAATCCCCTCAAAGGATCAGGATTTCAGACTCCAAAGCTGTCTTTCCAAAGAGAAAGGTCAAAGCAAATGAGTATTGGTCCATTTTGGATGTGCATGTGTAGAGACCAAAAATACAGTCTCTAAGTCAATCAGTACACAACCCAATTTAATATGTCGCCTCTGTATTTCAACCACTCCAGAGGTTCCAAAAAACTGCTGAGGCCAATGGGAGTTTTACAGTGACATCAGTGTACTTTGCAAGAGGGCATTCACCTAAAAACCCAACGGTAAGAAGCTTTCTTGTTCTTCTCTTATCTGCTGAGACAGACAAGATCAATTTTAATGCTAGTGTAAACAGAGATGTAGTTGAGGAGCATCAGTAATTTAAAATACCAAATAACTGGCTTCCGCCTGGGAGGATTATTATATGAAATACACTAGTGATGTCTCCAACCTCTCTTACCACGGAAATGCTGAATAAGCAAAAAGTAGTGAGTTGGGTAATAGCATATTCCCCAGGGAGAAAAAGCACTGTTATTCATTCAAATCCATCAGCTGTGTTAGGAAAGGAGAAGGTGGTTCATCCCAACTCTTCTCTGCTTCAGTATAAAGCAGCCAGTTTTTAATCATCAGGGATGTTGTGCCACTGAAATAGACTGCTAGCTGGATTACCAAAAAAAAACCATGCCAATTAATTAATTGAGCTCCATATAGCCAAAAAAAAAATAGAACTTAAAAGCCATTTGGCCTGTTTCTCTTGAGAATGGACACCTGTCTGCTCTGGTAACTATGGAGAACTAGAACCTTGAGGAAAAAAAATGCCATATATTGACTGATGACTGTGCATTTTGGAAAGTTCACCGGCTGTTCTTTATATTCTTCACAGGTTTCGGCCTTTCAGTCTGTACTTCTATGAGACCCTCACATAGATTTGGATTCACTAAGCTGCCAGGTGAATTATTAGGGCCACCTCCAGGTACAGTTGCTGTTAGCAACCAGCAGTTGAGGCAAACATGTTTCTGCTTTAGAATAGCATAAAAAATACTATAGCAAAATCATGGAAATTACTAGTAGTCAGTAAAAATGTAAAATAATTGGGTACCACAATACATTTCTTTTTCTGTATTTCCATCCATATAGTTTTTCAGTAGGTAGTGGGAATGTGCCATCTTCTTCCTACCATTTGCCATCATCATAGCATCACCACAAAATCTGTAAGCATGGACAAGACAACCTGTGTGTTGTATGCCCCACTAATAAGGCAAAAAGGTGTTCTTGGAGGATGACAAAGGTGATGCTGGGTATTTGACTGCTCAACTGCTGTACCTCTAGACTCATTTTAAGTCTATGTGGCCAATAATCCACCATGTTTCAAAAGTGTTCTGCTAGAAAAGAGGGCGTATTGGTAAATATTCTTCTGTAAATTCTGCAGAGCTGGGACCGCAACTTCGTATTTGCTTATTTAAAGCTAAATGCTTTGACTCTGAGTCAGTTTCTGAGAATCATTAGTGAAACAACCAACAGAAATCAAATGTTACTTTAGTAACAGTGTTTCTACAAGAATAAAAAGAGGCTGTGCCAGTTCAAGCTGGGATAGAGACAATTTTTTTCATAGAAGCTGGTAAGGGGCTATGTTTGGGTTTGTGCTGAAAACAATGTTGGTAACACAGGGATGTTTTAGTTTACTGCTGAGCAGCACTTGCACAGTATCAGGGCCTTTTTTGCTCCTTACACCACCCTACCAGTGAGCAGGCTGGGGTGCACAAGGAGTTGAGAGGGGACAAAGCTGGGACAGCTGAGTCCAACTGACCAAAGAGACATTCTATACCATATGGTCAGCATATAGAGCTGGGAGAAGGAGAAGGAAGGGGGAACATTCTGGAGTGATAGCGTTTGTGTTCCCAAGTCACCCTTAAACATGATGGAGCCCAGCTTTCCCAAGGATAGCTGAACACCTGCCTGCTCATGAGAAGTGGTGAATGAATTCCTTGTTTTTCTTTGCTTATGCATGGGTTTTGCGTTACTTGTGAAAATGTCTTTATCTCAAGCCACAAGATTTTTCACTTTTGCCCTTCCCATTCTCTTCTCCATCCCACTGTGAGGGGAATGAGCAAGCGGCTGCATGGGATTTGGTTGCTGGCTGGGATTAAACCATGACAGAGGCAAAGATTTGTTTTATTCCTTGGGTACCTTTTCTGTGTATCAGTCTCTCTTGGTGGGTTTTTATTTACTGTCTCATGTGACTTCTTTGCTACTGAAACTTCCTTTGAATCCATACCTGGGGGAGAATAAACATCACTCCCTACAGCAATTTAATTTATATGTACGAGATATAGTCAAACAATGAAGTCTAAGTTGTTTGCCTTTGTTACTATTGCTGATAGTTCTTAGAGATGTTACCTGGATCAAAAAAGATGTCTGCTCTGCACTGGATTTTTAAAATTTTCTTACTGGAAAAAGTTAAACAATTTGGATGCCAGATGAAGGAAATGATTGCTGTCCATGTTCACTGGTTTGCCTGAACAAGAACTATCTTCAGTGCACTAAAGAGAAGCAATGCCAGGGTAAGATAGAGTACATCTTGCTTAGTCAGGGTCTTCTGGTATGTTTTATAACAAAATAGAGTGCATGCTGCATTCAGCTTGCTTTAAAAGCACAGTCCTGGTCAAGTCTGGGCTGGAGTTTCCTTGAATCAGTGTGCTCTTTGGAGCTGAGCGATGTTTTGCTTGAATTTCATCCATTTGATTGATAGAGTGTGTTTATACCCCTTCCCTCTTGTTTGTGGATGGAAACAGATCTGCTGAACAACATGGGGAAATGGTTTCATCAGGGACTAATACTATACAAAATAAAATGTGTGTATGAGAGAGAGCATGTGAGTGGGAAAAAACACCTCCTTTTATTTCCTGTCAAGCTGATGGTGAGACTGGAGAAGACCCAATTCCTCTGGGGAGTTTATTTAAACTGTGATACAAAAGATACTCTGAAAAGACAGAGGGATCTCTGACATCACTCAGCTGTTTTATTGACTGTGGCAACAAATTTGCTCTTGGTTTGAACTCCTGGACCAAAAGGTAGCTTGAAGAAAGAATCTGAGTTCGAGGCAATGCTAGAACTTGGGGAAGGATTTGGGATAAGGAGAGCTGCAGCTGACATGAAGTTCAGTGCTACCCAGTGGTTAAAACTACCATCTCATGAAGCATTTTGCAGTCTGGACACAGTGGAACTGAGATTCTCAGTCTGGGGAGTGTTTTGCAGATATATCCTTCAACACACTGAACTTCACATACGTCTCAAGAAGACGAAGAAGTACAACTTTACCCACAGAAGGTGCAAGAGAAATGCAAAGCCAAAAGGAAGCTTATCTATGAGCTTGTGGATTGTCCTCCTGCAAGTGAGGACTGAATTTTTATTGACTCTCCATCATCATATGGACTTACAGCTACTTCTTTACTGGCCAGTAAAGAAGACCCACAGCTCTCATCTGGCCTGGGCTTTCAGTCAGACTGTCTTTGCTCCTGACACACCCCATTTCAGGAAAACTTGGCCTTGTGCACATGTCTTCTGATGGGAATGGTCTTGTCCCAGGTCCCTGAATGAGGCCTGCATGTTGTCTGCACAACCATCATGGCCAAAACCTCACAGGGACTGTGAGGTACCACAGGCAGGGATGTGCCAGTGCTGAATTTCTGCCCGGACCCTGTTCCATTTGCTAACATAGGTGTAACATAACAGATGCCATGCAGGATGACTGATGTACAATATGCATGAGAAAAGGGGCTCAAAATAAGTAGTTTAGCCTAATTTGGACGAGAATTTCTTATGCTCTGTACACAGTCTGTATCCCTTTCCCATTCATCTTGAATATGTTCACCAGCAGGTTAAAGATGACTAACAGAGTTTGTCAGTTCCCAGAAGCTTCATGACGAGGAGAGCAAAGAGGGGCAATGCAAACAGCTAAATCGGGGTTCACGCTGAGATGAGACCACGATTTCAGCCTTGTTTGGAGCCAAAGGGTCTTTCCAGCAAAAACATCTTACACTTATCCTACTATTTAGGCTAAAATTCAGGCCTTCAACCAACAAGTGCAATCATTTTGGGATGAAACTTGAAGAAACTATGCTTACTTAATCCCAGTTCTCATGCAAATATGTATCTGTCTCTGGTGAGCACATGATTGCAGGGAAGTTTTGTGTTGTCTTGCTGCAATCTTAAAGTTCTGTTGTGGGAGTGGAAACCCCTAAGGTGGTGACCATCTGAAGCACTGTGATAGGGAAGAGCTTGAGGTAATTGCTCCCAGCAAATTATCAAGGTTAAAATAATTGCATACAGCCTCAAAGATTGGCAGAATTAAGTTTACAGGCAGGAGATGTGGAAAAGCGACTCAAAATGTTAGTTCCAGCTGAGAATCTGTTACTATTTTAAAAGGATTTTTTCTGATAGCAGTCTGGAGTGAAGAAGTCATCCACAGGAAGGACTATATAATAGCCATTTATTTCCTTCAAGATTTAGAAGCTTGTGACTCTGCATGAAAGGCAACAGTAAATTTGAATATTTCTTGAACCTGGTTTTAGATGAGGTTGTATTAACTTTTGCAGCTGGTTGGTAGAGTTTATGATAATATTAGGTACACAATGCATTTAAAGTTATCATAAAAAATTTGCAGGTACTTACTGCAACTTCTTTTCATGGTATTTAGGGGATCTCACAGTCTGAGCACCCCGGTTATTTTGCCCATGGTCCTTCCAAGCACTCCAGAGTTAGGTGTGAGATGAGGAAAATCCGTACATCAGGGACACTGTAAGGAGAAGCAGACACTTGCATTTTGTGAGACATGGATGGGAGGAGACATCTTTTCTGAGTGTGGAGTTAGAAACCAGTTGGGAAACTATACCTTGATGGTCATGGTGCTGCAGTGCTCTGTGTTGGGGAATCAATTTAGGAGGTGGGAAAAGACCAAAAGGAGAAGGATAATGGGCAAGTCTAGTAGTTTAGACAGGGCTGTCTGACACAGGAGGTCAGGCTGAGAATAAGGCAGACACCCAAGCTGAAGAAAGGTTTTATCATGCCCAAATTCAACATGTTTTGGAAGCATCAAAGGAAAGAAAGTTTCTAAGGAAAATACTTGAGCTGTGGTAACTGAGAGGGCTTTGAGCAAGTCTGAATAAATTTCTATAAAGCTGGACTACTTCATCTGTCCTGAGAAAATGCTGTCAGCAGGTGGAAAACTGCAATAGCAAGGGCTAGCAGAAATCTGGAAAACAGCTCTGTGTCCTTGAGATGGCACTTGGGGACCTCAGAGCAATGGAAAGTTTATTTTTGTTCCCCAGACCGGACTATTTTCAGGCAACGAGGTTTGTAAACTCTACACATCCGTTATTGGTGGGCAAGGCAGCACAACCTGTACTGCTGACAGATTTCTGCTCTTCTAGTGGGATGGACAAAGAGGTGAGGAAAGAAGTGTTTAAAAGTACAGGTATTTATTAGTATATTAACAACTGTTTTGCAGCATTACAGCGATCAGCAAAGTCAGCTGATGACGTGCTAATGATATCAGAGTTGAATAATTTGAAGCTATTTCTTCCTATGGATACTGCAGGATATTTTGTGTCATTTTTGAAAGAAACCCACAGAATTAATTATCTAGAAGAATATTTGGCATCTACTCAGCAAGGACATGTGGGAAACTCAGTAAGTTGAGAGTGGGCAACCTAGTCTCCCTGGTCCTGGCATAGTTTAAGTCCCATAACTGAAGGAGAGCAACTTGTATTTAGCACTACTGGAAATAGAGGTTTTTCTTTGATGAGCAGTACAGTATGGTGTGACATTGCTGGATTCACACACAATGAGAAAAAGAGTTTCAAACCCTTCACTTTCATGTTCTCTCCATCCTTTCCACGGCGTTTTGTAATCTTTCCGTGATCTCCTACACACAGGATTGTTCAGATCGTTATTTCACAAAATCTTTTTAACCAAGGAGAGAGCAGGGTAGGGTAAGGGGAACAAGAAGCAAGTTGTCCTGGACACAGACTGCAAAACATCAGCCTCCATTTTCACCAGGAGACAAGAGGAAATACCAGGGAAAAGCAGCTAAAGGTCATGGAATGGCACATTTTTTTGTGTAGTTTACCAGAAGTATATGAAAACAGCTGTAGAGAGAATGGATAAATTATGTTTTAACTTTGGATTGAACTCAGAATTTTGAACAAAAAAAAAAAAATCTACCTACCCTATTTATAGCCAGTTCTGTCACAATATTGTATGCTATTGCAAATTTATTAGCTGGCAATGTTTTCTAATAAATTAGTGTGCAAGGCATCCTTGTAATAAAGATGCTATAATGAGAAAGATTTTTGATAGAGTTCCTTGTCCTTTTTTTCCTTGGGACAGTTTATCTCCTATCCTATTAGGAAATGTCTAAGTTTATATGCCCATATGCTGAGAGAATGAAACACCAGCATGCCAGTGGAAAGTTTTTGTTCATGTGGACAATGTTTCAGTGCTGGTGGCCTCTGCAGAAGATAGGGTCATATTTTTTTGACATACAATTGCTCAGCTGCCACCAGAGCATGAAACAATAAAGAATTATTATATATTATGTATGGCAAACAGCTTTTAGCCAGACATGGGTTTAGTCATATGAAAATTTAGCTTAGAAGCAGTTTTGCATTCATTCTTTTGCCAGTAATATTTGAGAGAAAATAAAATGTTACTAAAAAGCATTGTAACTCTAAATAAAAAGAACTTGTGAATTTATGCACAAGAGAATATGGGTACTCCCTTTTGTCACTATGAATTTTCATTAATCTTAAAAGATTTCATAAACATAATAACATGGAGAAAGAAATCACCTTGCCCCTCAATGCAAATATTTAAAGAATGTAAGACCATGAACAGGATCATGAGTGAGTTTAACTCTTAATTTGAACTATTTTGTGAAGTCTTAGAAATCATATTACAAGAATGGCCTTAGGAAAGTGCTCATATTTGAATCCAAAGTCAAGTTTAAATTCAAATATTTTCACAGCTATGACTTTCCATTCAATTCTAATAACACTGTCTTCTTTTTTTCTCCTTTTCTGAATACTACAAAAAATGAGTATTGAATTTGAACACGCCACTGGCAAACATGGGATATGAAGTATCAACTAAAATTCATGGTTCAAAAGTCATGTTTTCTTTTGTATTTTTTGCATCCCTTCTACCAGACTAATTTACATAATTAGCAGACATTGATTGCATGCAGAGTTTCACTATTCAATACGGACCATTCATTGTTACCAAACTACCTCTTAAGCAGGCAGATTAATGGAAAAGTTCAATAAATAATTTCAAATTTCCTAGAAGGGAGATGTCAATCTTAACAAATAGGTTTTCTCCAATTGCTTGCTCAGATACCTATGGGGGATTTCAGACTATGACAACTGAGCAATGTGCTTCCCCTATCACGTTTCTTATTGCCTTTTTTTGTTTTGATTATCAAGATAACGGAGCTCTCAGCTGCAAAAAATACAGTGGCTGATGGAGCCCAGCAGGGCACAGTCTTGTTGCACAAGATGCAAGAGACATAAACCTTCTCACAGAAGGATCTTGACTTCAGTTCCCAGTCACTTCATGCGAGAGAAACTCACTCCATATCATCATAGAAACATCAATATGTTTATTTTGCTTCATTTCTTACGGACTGGCAATTCAATAAAATTCCATCTTTACACCAAATTGGATCTAATTAACCAGAAATCCACTGTGTGCATCAAAGAAAGGCAAGTAACTGTAAAGTGCATTAAATGTTGAAGTAATGATCACATGCACTAAACCCAGATCTTCACCAGCAGAACTCCACTGATGACAATAATTGCTTCAGTTTTACATGAAGGTCAGAACCACACCTGGGCTGATTTAACTCTACAGGGTTCCAATCAGTCCTAAAGCAGGTAACTGTGAGCAAGAGGCAAGGTAGACAAAGGGGGCCAAGTCAGCTCCTTGTGAAGGTGAGAATAATAAATGTTTTCAACAGCAGTGGTGAAAGGGTTAATGTTTCCCTGCTTATGTACAATCAATAATTTTATTAACTTGTTTTCATTCCTTTCTAACGTTGTTGTTCATTTTCAGATTCCATTTTTAATATTTTAAATTCAGTTTTAATATTCTCCACAGGAATTTAAAAACAATCTTCTCTTTAAAACTTAATTGTAGCATTTGTTTTGCCATAAAAATACATTTTACATTTTCAGAGCCAATTTTGTGAAGTAATTGGATAATAAATGAATAATAAGAACAACAAGACCCTGATCAACTTTTTAGTCATTAAAGTGATCTAACATTTCAGAAAGAACAATAACTTTTCCAATAACGTTCCAGAACAGTGATTATAATTATAAGGCACCAAAACAAATGTATAAAATGATGCTGTCTTTCTTGGACAGTAGGATGGAAATTTGTAATTATTTACATTTTCCACAAGCAGCATAAATTACCAGCGTTTCTCTCCCAGAAGGAACTGTGCCCCCTCCCACTGTAAGGAACACAAGCAACCACCTAAGCATTTACAAGGCTGATCACTCACCAGCACTGCCAGTCAGCCCCCCTGCAATGAACCTCCCTCTCCTGAGCAAGTGGATGAGGCACTGGTCAGTACTCTGGGTGCCTGCCTTGGGGTCAGCCTGGGACAGAGCTGGTCAATCCAAACCCCCTACCCATTTCTGCTATTGGAATAAGGCCCCACAAAAGCTCAGGAGATGCCACCAGCTCAGCTGTCAGCAGCGCTGTAGCAGCACCCCTGTACCAAGTGCAAAGGGCAGCCTTTCCACAGTTTCCCTGGTGCCAGCTCAGGATAAGAGCAGATGCCCTAAGCGATGTAGGGCCTCCTCCACCACTTTTCTTCTAACAAAGATCCCCCACACAGGGCTTGGCCTGAGCCAGGGTGGGAGCTGAGGCATGGCTGGGCTCTTGGTGCCCAGAGGAGCCCAGGCAGCCAATACTGCGGGACACCTGCGCTCCTTCCCAAGCATAGATGTTAGCAGAGTGGTGCCACACCCTTGTGACCTCCCACACCAATTGATACAGCTTATCATGATGAGTTTGGTCCTGGCTGGGGTCAGGAGAGCCTCATCTGGAGCAGAACAGAGCAGCTCTGCCTGGCAGAGGCTGTGCCACTTCATGTACCTGCAGAATGGCCACGAGTGATACTAGAGAACATGCTGCTCTGTGGTTAAGTCCAGGCCTTAACACTGTCCAAAGTACCATTTTGGCACCTCACTCCACTTTACAGCTTATTCAGACCTGTCAATCCATCATCCCAATCACCTAATGCTCTCTCCCTAATTCAAAAAATCCAGGTGAAATCTGGACAGCAAGAGACTTGAGCAGCACTTGTGGAGCCCCCAAATTATTTGTAACACCTTACAACCAAACATAAGTGGGTGCTGTGACAAAGTGTTGACTAAACTTTTCCTGTCGCCTAATCAGCTGGAAATCTACCAGTACAAAATATCTTCTGTCTGAGTAAGAGCTGTTTTTCAGTCCTCTCAAGCAGCCCATGAGGACTGGGCTTCAGCCTGGTTTCTCATCCCAGTTCTCATCCTTCACGCTGCCAATGAGGTTCAGGAGGAGACTTTAAATGCATGCTAATCCTTAATCACACAAGCAGAGCCTTTGAAGTCACAGAGGACTTAATTTTAAACACTTCTCTCCCACAGTTCTAAAATAGACACTGATACAATAAGCAATGAATGACCACAGCGTTTCTCAAGCAGCACTGAGTACAGGGGTCGTGTCTCAGGCAACAAAAACTTTGGAGAAGTTTGTTTTCAATGGGAGAAAGAGCACCGGCAAGAGCACTGCCCTGACTGCACAGAGCAGGACTTCGTTTTTTAAGATCAAGTAGATGCAATTCATCTCTTCCCTTAAAAAAAAAAAAAAACCAAAAAAAAAGCTGCAGTTGTCCATGGGCTTTCCTATTCATACTTAGGTATAGTAGGTTGAAAACCAAGAGACAAAAAAGGACAGGTGACAACAATCTCAGCCCAGGACTATTGTGTTTGGCCCAGCTCTGCTGCCCCAGCCACAACACTTGGAGGAAGTGCCACACAAACAGAGGAAGCAGGATTCGGGCTGAGAAGGATTTAGTAGCTGCATTACTACGCTCTCAGCACTGATGCCTGTAAAAGATAAAACCTGGGAAAAGACCTCGGGTTCCTACTCCTTATTGTTGCTGCCTGGGATTTAACTTGTATGTCTGAACTATGTACATATTTCACTGATTTAGGTGGGGCGCCACGAACGTATTTATACGGGCTGAGACAGTGACAGGACTGCTGATGTTTACAGTAACAGGTTAGAGAGGCTTTGCCAAAGCATTCTTAGTTTTTAAAAGGATTGGTCCGACCCAGCCCCCTTCCCCCTCTCCATTGTTATTTTGTCTGCTGGATTTACGGAAGAAGGAAATGGTAAATTACAAGAAAAAAATAGCATTTATCTTGCCAGGACGTGTTGCTTTGAACTTGGATGATATTAACATATCAATCAGATTCAGTGATATGTTAAACAAGGTTGTCCCTGGTTTGGTTCACCAAAGCTGGGAGTTGAACCATAGCTTTGTCTGCATGGTGGGTAGGGAGCTTAACTCCACCAGTCCGGATCATTCACATGGACACACAGCGCAGACACTGGGCACAGGGCACCATCTATTTTATCTGAGTTATGTTGACCCAAAATAAAATCCAGTTTACAATTTAATTCAGACTGAAAATTTGCCCAGATTAAGTAATTACATAGTCACAAATACCATGACTATGGCTGAAAATCCTTGAAGGATAAAAACACAGAACATAATGTAATGTTCTGGGACTAAACTGGGGATATAATGACAGACTGCAATCACTCTGTTTAGAGTAGTCGTGTAAGAGGAAATATTTTTGGACGACATTTCCAGTTCCCAATCAGAGTTTGGCCAATTAGATGGAAAATTAATTCAGAAAGGAAACATTAATTAGGTCTTGATACAGATGCTAATTCCAAAATTTCATGAGGCTTCAAAGATCTGTCTTCTCCCCTCTGCCATTTCCTTATTATGGAATATTCATTATTTTACAATAACTCTTCAGGCTGGGGACAGCTTAATTTAACTACATTGCTTCCTTTGGGGACAACTAAGGACTTGCTATTTAAGTGTTAAATGGCAGTACTGAACTGGATGGTGATTTGAACTGGCCTGAATTGGATTTACCATACAAAGAAGCGTGCCTTGCACCAACCTACTGGCTACATGGAATTCCGAACAGAAGAAAGAGTGAATAAATTAAGTAATTCCCACAATTAATAGCTTAAACAAAGATGTCTTACTCTCTCTCTTCTTCCCTCTTTTAGGAAAGAACAGACACTGAAATGAAGAAATATATATAAATAATATTTAATCTTGCTTGTTACTGCTTTTCTTCCCATATGTAAGCCATGAGTGAAAACAGATCTCACTAAACAAATACTATAAAGCCAAATAAATAATTTAATAAACAGTAACAATGCCCCAAAAGTAAATTAATCCTCAGGGTTTTAAATGAATATAGATGATTTAACTCAAAAGTACAAATTTTTTTCCTCAAGGAATTGTAAGCTGAGAGTTATACGGAAATCTTGATGTAACCATAACCATAGCATCTACTATAAATAAGTTGAACACACATTATTGTTTGGAAAATTAAATCAGCCCTTGGAAAAGTACTTTTACTTGCTATGTTTACAAGTAGTAAAACTCTACAGTTGATCAGCAGATAGGTGTCACAAATACATTTTGAATACTCAGACTTAGTATCCACACTTCCACAATTAATTTTTACATTCATGAAGTATTACAAACTAATAGAAAAAGAGCTGCAGTTAAAAAATAAAAATGCTGTAAGTTCAAAGCCCAGGATCATAGCACAGTAATAATTCTTTGGAAGTGAAGAGAGAGAAAACCCCCAAACATTCTGATTTAAGAAAACAAGTAGCTACAGAAAGTGAAGTCCAGTTTCCTGTGGCTTTGTGTCTTGTGGTTGAATTATCTTGTGCGTAATAAGATGCAAATTCTGATTGAAACTTCTCCTGACGCTGAGGCATCTCTCGGCTCCTTTTCTCTCCCATGGAGATTTTCTGATGTCCAGGAATAATGTTTGGCTCATAATGATGTCTTTCCCTCAGCAGAAAAATAAGTCAGACCCCTCAACTCTGCTCAGCTACTAATTTTCACTAAACACAGAAGAAATTAATGTCAGCTTTCCTACACCAAATAAACAGAAAGTACTCAGCAAATTCAAGGATTTCACCACAAGAGGTTTAGATTAGATATTAGAAAAAAATTCTCTCTGCAAGAGTGGCTAGGCATTGGAATACGCTGTCCAGGGAGGTGGAGGAGTCACCAGCTCCAGAAGTGTCCAAGGGGCATCTGGATGTGGCCCTGGAGATATGGTTTAGGGTTGATTATAGCGATGCCACCTTGATGGTTGGACTAGATAAACTTGAGGATCTCTTCCAACCATGACAACTCTGTGATTCTGTGAAATTCAAGTCACAGAGGCCTGAAAGACAGGAACCTGGGCAGCATGACAATAATATGCATTTCTTTATGAAGCAGGTTGAAAGTGAAAGTATTTTGGGTGCATTTGCTTTTGTCTCAGATCAAGTTTTCCCTCTCTAAATAACAAGTTCTTCCTCATATGCCAATGTTATATAAACAAGGTGTGTGTTCTTTCTGTAAGCAAGAAAAACAGTAGTAATAGTAGGGGAAAGGAATCTAGCAGAGGTACTTCAAGAGAGGAGAGTAAAAGATCTGTGAAACAGCTACTCAGTACAGGTAATTCTGGTAATGAGGCTAAGAAAACATTTTTTAGAACATATTCTGATGTGCTTTAATGCCATCAAAAATCGGGGCTCAAAAAAGTAAATCCTAATTCTACACTCTTCAGGAGCTCTTTTGTGCTTAAAGTAAACTCACTCTAAGTGGAGAACAAGGTTTCTAGGGCAATGTCAAAAGGATAAAGGAGGACATATCTTCTGCTTCAGCCTTTCCTTATCTCTGTATTCAAATCATCACTTTGGCATTTTTGACTTGGAAAAAAAAATTCTCCTTGCTCAGCTTTTGCCTAAAATGTAGTTACATCCTTTATTGAGAAGAGCATGCAGAAGAACAAATGGCTATATTCAATTCTAAAAGTGCTTTAATAAAACATCTCTACAGCAGGGGTAAATGCTGTACAGCCAAACCTTGCCAGCACCTCCTCTGGTATTGCAGGGCAGCAGTGGCACTGCCCCTCCTGCTCTCCTCTGTGCCAGATCACCCAGAGGGTGAATATCAATTTACTGTTAAGTGTGCATGAGGCCCCAAAGACCTTACATGACAAGTCAAAGCAACACCAGGGTCTTATTTGCCTACTCAAAAAATAATTTAGTGTATGCTTTTAAAACTAAAGTCATCTGATGAATTTAAAGATGTATTTCACCCGGTGAGACAAATTTTACAACAGGGAAGGATTAGCAAACATGTAAGAATATCTCTTTGTCACAAGAATTTCCACTCTTGTCTAAGTCTAACAGATTTTGGCTACGTTCCCCCAGAAAAAGCACCAGAGGTCATGCATATTGCAACTATGGTTTACCTCAGCCAGTAAAGCCAATTATTCTTTGCATCCCTCTCTTCATTTTTTCCTAGGGAGATAATTTCTTCTGGGACTGCTCACTCATGGCATCTGGCTGGGATCTAGGGTTATATGAATCCTCAGAATTAGCTTATACAGGGATGCAGAAGTAACCCACAAGATACAAAAAGCTGTAGTCACCAGCTCAACTCTGTTGACAGCACTTTTCCATCCAGCTTTCTTTGAGAAGAAGGAATCTGATCAGTTAAGGCAAGTGTGCCACAAGTTTGAGACCCAGGGTCCCAAAGTTGGACTCTGAAGTCCTCTCTCTGAAAAATCCCGGGTGGCACTTGGGTCTCCATTCAGGAACCTCTAAAACACGTCTGTTATGGCATTTGATCCCTCCTGGGGCAACTACATCTGGTACCTTCAACAGGGAAGAGCAAATGAGGTATTCTAAATATCACCTACTTAAACCTACTTGGCCTCAGTGGCCCAGAAAGGTCATGGATAAAATTTAAACCTTTCACATACTTTTTGTTGAGGTTTTGAAACCAGTTGTTGGAAATGAGCACCTGAAGGACTGTGCTTTTCATATGCTGTCTGCAAAGAACCAGCAAGTACCAATGACAACCTCCATCGTCTTTGATGGCTCTGATCTGACTGGAAGCCATCTCTTGATCCCCCTGGACTACCTAAACCATGAGAGGAATCAGCCAGCACAGATTTTCCATGTAATTTACTCGAGATTTTAATTACCAGCCAAACCAAACAGCAGAGGGTTCAGGAAACATACAATCCACTTGGGAATTCACCACCTGCCTGGTTCAAAAAGCTCACACAAAACCACATTGTTTTATAGGTTTCAAAAAGAGGAGGAGGATGAAAAATAGTAAGCATTTGATTGCTTTTCTTCCAGAAAATCTCTTTTTCTAGAAAATTTCTCTTGTAGCTGGATTTTAACAGAACTACTATAGCAAACTGAAACTTTTCAGTGGCCCAGACTGTAACTTTGGGTCCATACTCTGCATTTTCCCAGAGATAAGACTGACAGAAACTTGATATTTTTTTCTGAGAATATAGCCCATCCTATGCAGTTAAGGACTCAGTGGGAAAAAATCATGTCAATATCATGAACGTGGAAGAGACAATGTAACAGAGACAACTTATTTCTGATATTTTGTTACTTTGTAGGGCTTAACTTGCAAGCTGAATAATGTAGGTTTTACATGTAATTCCATTAAAGGAAAAAAAATGAGGGACAGAGTACTGGAAAACTTCATGAGTAGTCATCAGATCCCAAAAGCTTAGATCCACAGCACAGCCTACGATTGTCCTAATCTGCTTGAGCATTTGGTGACACAGTAGAAGACTATTGTCTATGCCCAGCCACGGGAGGGAGATGAGGCAGAACTTTAATGAGTATATTTCAAAGCTATTTGTTAGACAGCAAATGAAAGATGAAAGTTGAGAAAGCACAGTTCAATCACAGAAGAAAAATGTCTTTTCCTTTTGGAAAACTCTGCTGTTCTTGTTCTCCCTGGCTTCTCTCTCCATCCCCACATCTGTTCCCACTTACTCTGCGCCCATTTTCTCACTGGAAAGCATCAGACAATCTTTACTGCAGGCACAAATATCTGTTCCAAGTGTCTTCGAGGGAATACATTCTTAGTCATGCTTCTACTCTACTGGGTGTCCTTACTTTACGTGCAAGTCTGTGTCCACGTGTGTCCCAGGCTTCGACTCAGCAAAACACTTATCCAGGCATCTCACAGTACAGAAGTGCTTAACCCCCCAAATGTCTAGCATGCGTTTAATTTTGAAAATTCATTCCACTGAAGCTGGCAGGAGTACAGTGTTTGTCACTGTCTTCTCCTAAACTGGGGCTTTAGACTTGCATACTGCACTTATTTGTGACACTGACAGCCAAAAATGCATATTAATTATATAGTAAATACAACATTTCTGTTTCTAAAACAAATGTCAGTTGGCGAGAAAGACTGTTATTTCCCCCACACTTTCTCTGATAAGTTAATTAATAATTTTCTCCCTTATTTTGTTATACACTCAAAACTCAGAGCAAGACTGTACTTGTCTGACTTGCGACACTGCTGTGAATTCTCTGTGTGTCCCTTGGGTGTCTCTCAGGGAGAACCAGCGAGCCCTTGGGGGCCTCTTGCTCACTCCTTCACTGACTTTCTCCCAGGGAAGGCTCCTTACCCTCAGCCCTCTAGGTGGCTCAGGTGTCCTTTACAGACAAAACACACCACAAACACTTTGATGAAGGGGGGAAAGATACCCAAAACCACAACAACGCCCTTATTTGCCTATTGCTTGTGGATAAATGATTGTGATCCATGGGAGGAATAGAGAACTGGCATAGATTGGGAAACATCATAAGGCCAACAGGTTGCTATGCAAAATAATGACTTAATAGGCAATGCCTTTAAGCATTTATTGTATTCAATAATTGTAATTAACCTGTTTCAACTATTACAAAGATTTTCATTCAGCTAGAAATGCAAGAGTTCAATGTGCAGTGAAGCCACTAAATGTAGAAAATCATTGCTCAGAAAATCATAGCTCTGCAAGAAAAGAACATTGCTGCTAGCTCTTCCCTTTTTTTCCCCAGGAGAAAAGCAGCTGATATAACAGGATAGGACATTTTCCACTCAGAAAACATGCATGCTCAGGCAGGCTGGAGGACTGTGTAAAACAGGCAGCTGTGGAGAGATGAGTAAGTCCCATCCATTCAGAGATAAAACAATTTTTTTTTTTTTTTTACATAGGATAGTCTAATGTGGAAACTGCCAATCCTTCTCCTCTCACTACTTCTTTGATGTTCATTTGCTTTAAAATTTTTCCCCTGTGATGAACAACAGAGATTGCCAGCAAGTATTTGCAAGCTCAGCAGCAAAGCAGAAGGAACTGAAGACTTGTTGCTCAAAATGAATCCTTGAAAATTACTGTCTACAGTCATTCCCTTCTGTTTGCTTCACTTAGTGAGTTATGGGATAGAGGCAAACAAAGTGTGACGGCAATAGCTACAATAATAATGGCAACTCATTAATGTTTGTAAAACCTCTGTTGGAGGCATGTAAATGTGCAACATGCCACTCTGAAAGGGATACTGAAGAAGGCATATTTATTTCCTCACAGGCTGCCTCTTTTCACTAATACATTTTGGGTTTTGATAGCATCACCGATTTTTGATAGCAAATTTCAATGCTGTAAAAAATTCCATGAGAACAGTGAAAAGTGTACCTAAACCAGTACACTGTCCATGAGGGTGGGATGCTTTTTACTCCTGCGCTTTGGCAGGAGAGCAAGAACAGAGTCAGAATATTGGAAGATGGTACTATTTCCTCCAGACACACTCCCCATCTCAACCCATCACATAGGTTGGATATGATGAACGCAGACAGCACAATCTGCTCCTTCAGAAATCAGCCATTCTGGGAGCTCCCCTTGCCTGAGGTGTCACTTGCCCGAAGCAGCTGGGTGGCTGGCAGCACTAGGTGGCACTGGAAGCTCTGCGGTTAAAGCAATTTTAGTGTTATTTTGGGCTTTAAGCGCCATCTGGCGTTATTGTCGGCTTTTTCTCGAAAAGCCTGGTTATGAGACCCTAACACTGGCAACCTCCACTGTTCATGCTTTACAATAAATATGCATAACTAGATATTAAAATACAGTACCATCGAGTTTTGCCGAACGGATTAGTATTTCCCCTCCTTTCTTGTCATACTTTTGGAAAGGAGTTCAATATGCAATGCACTTATCAATTCTGATTTTTAGCCAAAAACATTTAATCAGAGAAAGTTTGGCTTAAAGGCATGAATGTGCTGCCAGGTGCACTCCTGCTTCTGGATGTAAGAGCATTTCAATGCCCTTTGCTTCACAGATCCTTGGCTTCTCCTCCTTTAGGCTTCCTCTTGAAAACTCAATCAAACTGGTAACACAAATTAGAGAGACTGCCATGGGAGGCAAGGGCACAAAGATCAAACAAATAAAATCACACATCTTCTTCCACACATATTCTTCCAACTCCCCTCCACCCTGCCCCCTTCCCAAAAAGAAACACCAAACCAAAACAATAACAAAGGACCAATCCTTCACAATAATCCCCAAAGCCTGGAATGTACCTAATCATCAGTCAAGATGCTGCACGTGAATGCCAACCACCTAGTAAGGATTTTCTTCCATGCAAGTTTGTTGCAAATCTGCTCGTTCCTGTTGCCATAACAAATAACAACTTATTTTATATGCCTAGAATATTCCTCCTGGATACAAGAGTGTATTATTTGTGTATGCAAAACTCTAGATTCTGCTTTGCCATTTCCTGGACAACACACAAGGCTGTGTGGAAGGCAGTGTGCAACAGGTACACACTGAGCTTCCCAAAAGGCATCCATTTCACATTTTGAAAGACTCTTGCACTATTGTAAAGGCTGGGAGTGCAGGGGGAGGCATCTTCTCAGTCTTGCTCACGTTGAGGCTAACAGAGATAGCTCCTTTTCACTTCTTTAGGAGCATACAGTGGATTTTGTCTTTTGCTACTACCTTGTAAATTGATGCTGTAAGAAGAAATTGCCAACACAGTGTGACCAGGAGAAACAGCTCTGGCTCTAGGAGCTGGTGGGTGACTGATGCTGGGGTAGCAGCTGACTAAGCCACTCCAGACCCTGTCTACAGACAGGGCAGGGGACTCCACTGACTCCATCTTGGAAGGCAGAAGAGCTAACTTGTTCTTCCTGGGATTACCAACACGGGCACACCAAAGCCAAAACTCAGATTACCTTTGTATAACTTGCCAACAATTCATTTACCCTGTTATTATCCTACATCCCATCACCTGGGGGCAAGGATGGAGGGGGGTGGCAGGTAAACACCAGGCCATAGGGTGGGCACTTCTGCAAACTGCCAGACCAAGCAGGTTAGCCAGGGGAATTCAGAAAGGAGTGTGAAACGGTTGACCTACCTAAAAATGAATCCTCTCACAGACATAATGAAGACAGAACTTGCATTAGAAATTCATACAGCTGTTTGGAGAGGGGAATGTTGCCCTCAGGGACAAATCCACTCCCTAACACCCAGCCTTAGCGTCTCCCTCATGCTTGGCCAAGGTCCTCCCCCTCATGAGGAAGAATCCTGCCCCCGAGGCGCCTAAGCAACAGTGGAGCAATCCTGAGGAGGCTGCTTTATTAAATTAAATGTCCTCGTGGGAGGATGCAATTCAGGGTTTTTTTTTCCTTTTTTCTTTCTTCCCCCCCCCCCCACAATGAAGTTCCCTTCTCAGAGAAGACGGTTTCGTTTTGAAAAACGAATTCCGTGTGGCATGATTCAAACTGAACTTTGTCTCTTTGTTCCTTTTTTTTTAAAGTCAAGTTGCATAAAAAGTAATATATTTCCAAAATCAGATTGTCTCCTCCTTCAGATCTGATTACTTATTCCAAGTTCATCATTAGGATAGTGTAATGTGGATCCATGCTTTAAGCAGGACTCTCCAGTGAAAACAATGAGTGTTCTGCCTTCTGCCTAAATTAATAACACAACATGTCCCATAGAAAATAACGAAAAGATAAATCAAGCCAAGTCAGTTTCATTTAGGCTAAATGTGGGAGTTTTGCTTTGAAGTAAGAACACAGCCATTTGGTCTTGTTCTGTTCTAAAAGAAATTAATTTGAGAAACATATCCTAAATAATTAAGACAGGCAAGCATTTTGTATATAAGTAACCAGGACTCCATCCCTGAAATACAAATGAGTATTCTTTTCAGCTTTAATATCGGGTCTTCAATACAAAATACTCAGCATAAACTCTCAAATCCAATATTCCTCTTTACTTTTTATAATTAGCTTTTTTTTTTTTTTTACTTTAGTCAGTGTAACTCCTTAACAACATACTCCTTTTGCCTATTTTGTTCTATTCTGCTCATGCTAGACCACAAAAATAAAACATTTTTGTAGAAGCAGTTTAGAAGGTCTGTTCTTTTGTTAAGTGCATGCTTTACTTGGTGTATCTGCACAACAAATAAACAAAAGCAAAAGGTCACATCATTGTGCCCCTGTGTGGCTTCAGTAACAGGACTTTGGACTATATACAGTTCTGGGTACCACAATGGTTTCTTTTAGACTGCATTTCAAGCCTGTATCCCAGCACATGCTTAAGCTTAAATTTGTTTCATGTCCAAATAATTTCAATATTAACACCCAAAACACAGGAGTTTCAAACAGAGATTTGGAGTCATACTATTCTTTAGTCCAGACTCAAACATGTGTCAACCCATAGGCTATGTTAGCTTATGTCAAATTATATGCTCTTATCACCATGCAGCAAAATTACATGGTCAATACAAGGCAGACAAGGCAGTGTAGGTGCCTTCTAAAAAAGGCTGGTGTCTGCAGCAACACTGTAGGATATGCAGGCTGCTGAACTGCAGTTCAGGGCCAGAACTGCAGACACACAGATGGGAAAGTGCATTTTGTTTCACGCAGCTTTCTGGCTTGTGGTCTACCCACAAGGGTAAGGGAGATGCAGCCTATGTAGCCCAAAATTTCCTGATTCTTAGAGCAAACACAATTTGTTAAGTAAGTTCTATTTTAACCCAATGGCCACCTCCACCTCTGCAAGACAGTCCCCATGCTAAGATTCTTTTCACAGGACAGAAAAGACAATCAGGCTGTCAGAAGGGCTTTTCAGCCTGCCTTTGTTCATTACATCTTTTCAGCTCTTGCAGATGCTGAGCAAAATGGCAACACCTGTTCTGAGAAGAGAGAGTGCATCAAAAACAGACAGCGTGAACTTCTCTTCCTACCACTCTTTTCTCACTACCTGTGTTCTACCATCTTATATTTATATTGTTCAGACATTTCACTGTTACCAGGGGATTTGTGTTGTTTTCATCTAATTATCTTCAAGACTTCCAGTATAGAACAACTTCACGTAGAGAAACTTCACCCAGCCGGGAAAGAGAGATGCACAAGTAAGATTTTCACTGCATTGTAGACTGGAAAAATGAAGGGAGGTCACACCTCACCTACTCATGCTGTACAAAGCTCTTATTCATGTAGGTAAGGTCACTGATGTAGACTGGGATTTAAATTACTTGTTAAGAAGAAAATTAGTATCAGAAAAGTAAACAAAATTACAAATTTTTTGACTCTTCAGCTTTGCTGAGACCCACAACCTCTTTGTCATGCCCTCCTCCAAACATAAAATGCACCTTAACATTCTTTGTCATGCAAAAATTCTCGTTTGAGTGAGACTCCAGTGACTTGTCTCACTGGCCTTTTAGGGCATAAATACCTCTTCTGAAAAGAAGAAAAAGGTCAGATTCGTTAAAGACTTCTCTCTACTCACGACTACCAGGCTATTGCAATGTAATGACTCCAGGAGATGGGTCTTCAGTCCTAGTGTTAAGGAATGCAATTTGAGCCGTTGCCGGTACAGACATGTCACTGATGCTACTAAAACAAAACTTGAGCTAAAATTTGTTTCAAGTCTTTACTTGCTCGCAATGGAAAGTTTGCTGGCAGCTGTTGTCATCATTAGCCTTGTGGCGATGTTTTTTTCTGAAGTGTCTTGTGTCTTATGAAGCTTAAGGCTTGTTAAGTTGGGAGGGGACTTTGGGTGATCTGCCAACAGCAGACAATAAAGTGTTCTTTTCTCCTGTTGTAACATAGTCGTAAGTTTTGGTTTATGGATAATGGCAGCTACACACAGTAAATTAAAACACACACAAAAAAGAGGAAAACATGAGGGCTTTTCTCTAGGTAGTCTATTTAGCCTATTACAGGCTCCCCTCGGGTTTTAAATGCAATCATAAAAACATTCTAATTTTTCACCATTAACTATTTTCTTTTCCTAGTAGGCTAAGAGCAGGCATTTTTACAGCAATGTCCCTCTCCAGGGACCCCAGCTTTATAAGCTTTGAGGAGCATTACTGACACCTCCCTTTGCTGTTGGTCCCCAGACCTGCAGGGAAAGCTGTGATCTGGGGAACACCCCTTTCTCCCTGTGCAGTTCTCTGGAAAGAAGCTGAAGTTCACCATCTGCTAGTATGCTGTCCTCTGGTTTTGCCTTCTCACTATGGATTGCTGGGATGGATAGTGGTCTAGCTTTTAAATATGGATCAGATACATCCTCTTTATCCTCTAAACTGACAGAGGGCTGTATCTCATAGCATGCCAGGAAGCCCAGGAAAGAACCTCTGAAGCAAACCATGCAGCCCAAAGCAGACTCAAGTACATTGGTTCTATACAGTGAAGCCTCATAAATGGCTTAGGGAGGTCTGTCAGGGGCATAGGACCCACTGCAGGACATCTGGTAATTTGTTGGTGTAAAACACCAAATGCACCAGAACCACTTAACTTCACCAGCTTCAGTACAGAGGCCTGTAATGTGTCCTGCCAGCAGACTGGGAGGTACTGTATCACTCTACAGAATCACACAGCAGCCTCAGACTGTTAGGTTCAACTTCAGGTTCATTATTGTAAAACAGGTCCAGTGAAAGCTCATCAGATTAAGATAATTAAAAAGCAACGAGGCACCTTCAGCAGAAAAAACAAGAGTAGAAGTCCAAGCAAGGAGCAGCATGTTTTTCCCCACTGGTTGTGGTTTTCCTTGTTTGCTCAAGTTACCAGAGTCCTTGAAGTTACATGGAGCAAGCATGGCGAGGGACTGGCATTGTTTTAGCGGTATGATGAAACTAAACTGTAAAAGAAATCTCTAAGGTTTGTGTGATTTAACACAGAGCTCTGTGAGTAGGTCCTGGGCTGGAGACATAGGTTACACAGGGAATTCAGTTCCTTACAGTAACTCCAGCTCCTCAGGGCAACCTTGGATTTGTCACTTCGGCTCTTCGTGTCTTTTCTCCTCCTTCACATTACAGTCACGATGATGATACACTGCTGCCTTACCCTTTCCTGCCTCACCTCCTGGAACAGGAACTCCTTGTGAAGCAAGCTGCTGGCAGCTGCCTGCAGGAGCACAGCCAGGCACGGCGGGGTCGCCGGCGCAGCTCTTCATGGCTCCAGCAGCAGCAGGAGGGTGTGTGGCGCTCCTGTGTCACCAGGAGAGCATACACGGCAAGGCTCGCTGTCCCTGCCACGCTGCAGGCAGAAAGACAGCAGGCAATAACCACTCCCTGCACGCTTAATAATTTAAAGGAGGTAATTGCCATACATAACTTAAACCTTATGGGTAATTCAGGAAAGTGGAATTAATTAACCATCTTGGCACTTGGTCTTGATTCTACGGCTAGGATGTATTATAAAACCTATAAACCTCATGCAAGTGTTGTTCTATTTGTCATGCTATGTAACAAACCGGGGAAAGTACTATTGAATGGAAGCCAACATCTTTCCTCACACATGCTCTGCCTTAAGCAATCATCTCTTCCAGTATGGATCTGAGGCAACGGTGTTCCTGCTATTAGCTGTCTTCCAGTTACACAGGAATATGAAGTACAGAAATAAAATTCCACTTGTGTTACATCTGCCTTTCCTAAGTGGCCAGTGCATGTAACTTGCACATTTAATTCTGGAATCTCAGACCTAGCCAGAAGCCAGCTCAGTCTCCCCAAGGACACTCACCTGGCAGTCTTTTGCCAGGTTCTTTGCACTTGCATCTTTTCCTAATTTTCTTTCGTGGTGCTTTTATGTCTTTTGATCTTCCTGCATGATAAAACCAGGTAACCTAATAAAAAAAAATAAGGAAAGGAACAGAAAAGCCATTTTAGCATGTGTAACAACAGTCTCATTGGAATTTTTCAGGAAGGCGTGTAGTCTGATCTTGCAGAGGCAAACACCTCAGGTTGAGTCCTTTTTCTTGTTCTAACTCAAACATTTGCACAAAAATGGGCAGTTTTATCTCTTTTTTTCTCATAGGATCTGGATTTTTTAAAAATAATATTTCACACATCAGTTTTCACTTAGGTATTGAGACAGCTGGCTGCCCTGATGGAACTGCAGAGATCCCAGCTGAACTGAGTGTCCCCTCAAAGTAAAATTAAGGTAATGGCTGCTCAAAATTAGGCAACTGCCATGTTCTCAGTGGCAAAACTTTATAAAGACATCAGACTAAACAGCTGTCCCAAGAGAGATGTTATGTTCTTTTGCTTTTGAAGGGTCCCTAAAGCTCAGGTTGCTTTCCTCTGGTGCTAGAGCTCTGTAAGCAACAGTAGCATATGTATTTCAAACATCAGCCACTGCTGAAAGACAATGAACAAAGGGCTATGCAAAAGGGAGGAAAGAACTTAGAGCCAAACTCTCTCAGGTCACATACCAGGTGGGATGACATTAGTTCAGGCTGTTCACTTGTCCAAACGAGGCCCTACTGCCATCTGCCCACATATTTCTATCTTTCCGGTGTTGTTGTCACAGCAAGTCCTTCATTCTTTCGAAACAAAAAAAAAAAAGTCCACCTGAGCTATTGTATGTGTATTGATTTGGTTGATTTGCTGCCTGTGTAACTCAGAGCATCATTAATCTGATACAGAGAGCACCATTTGAAAGGCTTTGACTAAGTACAATATCAAATGTCACCCTGGGCTTTAGAGTACAAAAAGTACAGATAGCACAAACAAAAGGGCCATATTCACCCTGGTTTAACTCTTCCAACCTCGCTAACAATTGCCATAAGGTGGTTATTCTGGAGTTGAATAAGAGGAAAATCTGAACCAGAATAGAAATAGGAGAAAGTTGCTTGGGTAAAGGTGTTTTCTTGATTGCTTAAGAATATGGTTTGATTCATGCCGCTGAAAATGCCAGATGATTGGAAACATTCATGTTACTCTTTTTCAGATGTTGGAATTGTCTGGTTTCTGGATAGCAATATGCTTAGCAAAGGTGCTAATCACTACCTCCACTTAAATAAGATTAATTTCTCTCCAGAAAATAAATATGCAGGTAGGTTCTGACCAGTACTGGTGAATGCCTTCATAAGCAGTTGGGTAACAGAATAACCCCCTGAGAGTATATTTAGAGAAAGTAGCAGCAGGCATTTGCTTTCTCAAGGAGAAAACTTTCAAACTCAAATACACATTGTGTTGTCCAAATTCCTTCCCCTCACCTGCATTCTGGTCCATGCTTCTGTTGCTGTGTCAGCTGTCATCCTTGCTGTTCCCATGCCCTCTTACCCTTATTCTGAACAATTGCTGTCAGCTGGTGCCTTCTCCAACCCTGGTCTCAGCAAGACTTGTCAACAACTACAGCACACGTGGCTGCTGTACAGGCTGCAGCTCAGCAGCCAAGTGCTTTGGAGTATGCTCTGTGATCCCACATGGATTTTCAGTGCTGTATACGTTTCCCCTGTTCCTGCTACCCACACATACACATCCAGAAGAAGAGGTGGATTATTTCATTATGCCGGCTGAAGAAGAAAGGATGCCAAATCTCCAGTGCAATAGGGCTGCCATAAGCCTGAAGCAAAACAAAACTCAGCACCCTGTCCAGCCTTCCCACCCTTGATCACTCCTGATATTACTCACCCCCAGGGGGTAAGTCTAACCCTTATGTCATGCCTATGGCAGACAGAAACTCCTGTGGTTTTACTGAAGCTAAATAGTATTTGAATTTTCCGTCATTCTGGTGTCCCTTAAAAGAAACTTTGCAAGGCAATTCAATGACTTTATCTTTGTCCTACCAATAAAATCCTTTTTATGTTGTAAAGGGTATTTTGATCTGAATGACAGAGCTGGGCTAGATCCTGCCTAGTTTTCAAGCCAACAAGGTGGTGGAGGGCCAGGGCACACTTCAACTTTCATTTTTGTACACAGCCCAGAAATGGGCAAAACATGATTTAGAAACTTTAAATAAAGTGAGAGGGGGAAACCAAGCAACTGTTTTCAGTTTTTAAATCAGTTCCAGTACCAGTGGAAATCAACTCCATGTGCCTTGAAATTCACTGAGACCAGAATGTCTTTTTTTTCCTTTTTTTTTCCTTTTTTTTTTTTTTTTTTTTTATGCTATTCCTCTGGCTTAGCATTGAAAAAACGTAAAAAAGAAAAGAAATTATTTTCTCAAGAAACTGGTGTTGTTGCTGACCCAGGTAGAGTACCTGTTACAAAAAAACAACTTCTCTCTGTCGCTGAATTATGGTTTCTCACTGACATTAAGAAAACAACCTGGAGATTAGCCACTGATAAATGGTTTATATTTCCCCAAAGGTAAGTTTCCCGTTTTATGCTGCAGTGTAGACAATTGAGCCTATGTCAGATTGTCAGTAACGCGTGACAATGGTTTCCTGTAACAAACAGGCCATGTTCCAGTATGCACATTCCACTTGCATTAATCCTTGTACTACTTTGTGTTTAAAATATAGGTAGCACGATTGGAAAAACAACAAAGATATCATCTGAGAAGTAAGTATGTAAGGGTGCAGAATTCTTAGAAAACAGCATTGCTGACACTGGACTGTCCCTGGGCTTCTCAACCTGTAGGGAAGATGAGATCTTAACACCCTAAGAACAGGTTAACATAATTCACATGTGCTGACAAAACTCAGGAACTGACAGTTTAACCCCTCTGCTGCAGTGAAGAAAGTAGAAGCAACAGATTGCTCCTGCAAGGAGCAATCACCCCTCCTTCTGCTCTGCTTTCACCCTAAAACAGTCACCATTCATCTCTTTTGCCAGCCTTTTATTGAGGAGCAGCTGGGTAGCTGGCTGCACAGTGGATGCAGATATCCCTTCCAGCACAGGCATTCAGGCAGCAGAATCCTTGCCAGCCCAGTTTAGGAAACAGAGAGACCCATTTCATTCCTTGGTTCTGTGTGCCCCCACAGAATAAATAGAGACAAGTCTTTGAAGAGTCCTAAAACACAAAACCTAAAGAGCAGCAAATTAGTGAAAGGAGAAAGCATAGCAGGACAATTACCTCACGCACCTACACTGAGATCATCCATTTCAGGATGAAAAATAATTTTATGCACTTCCTTAATGAAATAACAATCCCTTAATTTCTAACAAGGAAGCCCGCTTAAACAGTAGCAGAGCCTAGGTCAATACCCTAGATGTGGTTTAACACTTCATGCTTTTGTTTTGGTGCCTTTTAAAGCATAACTCAAACATGAGTCCCTGATATTTGTTCTTAGAAATAATTATATTCCTGTATTTGCTTGAATACAAGCCAGAAAGAAATTAACTACAGACCCGGGTGTCTGAAAAAAATATATGATCAAAGGTACATATACACTAATCACTATTCCATACATTCTTTAAATTGCTGGGGTAGGTAAAGGTGTTCTCCCATTTAGCTCACACGTTTTCATTTACTGAATTAAAAAAGCATTTGTTGATCAGTATTCCTTGCTTTCTTTTAGGTTTCTAGTTGCTGCCATTTTACATAGCATACTGTCTGGTCCTGACTGCGTATGAGTCAGCTCAGTTTTGAGAAGGTAGGTGGAGAGACTGTGTTTGGGCCAGCTGAGGAGAGTGATGGTTGTTTCCCAGTCAGTTTTGACTAGAAATAGTTTGTTAGGGAGCATGGGGTGGGTGTTCTCAGAAACATGGTTGTGTTAATTCTAGAGGGTGCATCACAGTGATTTTTCTAGGTGTTGTGTCCAGATAAGAATGGTTTCACCACTGTGTTCTGATTTTGCATTTCTACATGCTTACACAAGAAAAACACCTTGCTGATTGGCAAATAGAAACACTCGAGGCCTCCACACTGTATGAGTAAATCGCTTTTTTAAACTCTAGATCAAATTCCTATTATTTTACTTTCAAAAAAGCATCTGTTGAAACATGATTTATTTCCCAAAGACCATACTGCAAGAACCTGCACAAAGGATGATTAGGACAATCCCTTTTAGATAACTGAACTACATAGCACCCAATTAAATCACACATTTTACCTGTATGAGCACCAATTTAGAAGACATGCTCCAGGTCAGCCTTACTGACTTTTCTGCCCACTTTTTGCTAATCATGGAGGAATACAAATCAACCTCATGAGTGGGATATGAGCAAGCTTCAGTGGATTAAATCCCAGCTATACAAGGTAACCACTGCCAAGAGGACCAGGGAACACCATCAGAGTTCACTAGTTAGTCCACTTTGACAGTAGGATACATTGACACTTATTACAAGTGTTTGTTCAGAAGGGACCAGGACAAGGTAGTCAGTTCACACCTTAGCTTACTTCTCTCTAATCTGCCTATGTCAGACACATTGATGAAAGAGGAGGTTTTAAACTGATTACACTGAGCAAATCCAAAAGGTTGCCTCATCACTGAAGTTCACATTCAAAACCAGACTCTCTGTCTTAGCTTAGCGGATTCGGAATAGAAGTCAATGTAAGTGACTTCAAATGAGTTTGGTCTAGCTTAGGTGAATCATCCAAAAACTCTTCTACACTAAAATCCTGTAGTATCTGTTTTCTCAGACAACATGACTCAATCCTTAGCTATCAGCTGGATTCTTACCTTGCCTTAGGTGAAGGCTCGGATAAAGGCGACCTGAGCCATCAGTCCTGACAATCCTGCCTTCTGTCAGGGGCTTATGGAAGCACCAGAAAAAATACACTTTCCTTAAGGCAAATTACCACTTCCCCTGGAATTTTCAGAAGCTCATTAGCACTTACGGAAACAACAATACTTACATTGTGTCTGTACTGTTCTGCTTTTTCTTTTGATCACTAGAGCATTGAAAAAGCCATGGTGTTATGCACAGTGCAGTAAACACAGTGCAAAACGAAATTTGACTGGCATCACGTAATGAAGAATCACTTCAAAGTTTATATCTTTCCTGTGCAGGTGAAGAGTTTATGTTTTAGCCATGCAGTTTTCCTGAGGGAGGAAAATAAATCTAACACAAAAGATACTGTTAAATCACAATTACCTTTTCTGTGTTTGTTTGTTTGTGGTTTTTTTCAGTTGATCCCACCACTTTAGTGATAAAGCCATTTGAAATGAGGAAAATGTACGGTGTCATTTCTAGAATTAGTCCAGTAATGTGCTCACATTGTAGCTGTCAGTTCATTATACAGTTTCCTTATGAAATTTTAAAGCCTTTAACAGCATTCATATTGTATTTAATAAAGTTTTGGTCACTGTGCATGTGCTAGTTTCCCAAAAGTTTTATCTCTTTCGTATATTGAAAAGCTTGGAGTATGTGTCCCCTCAGACATGCTACCACTGCTTTGTTTCAAAATGAAACATGTTTTGCTTAAAAAAATAATCCTGTGGGCCCACCACTTTTGTCTGCCCTGCCAAGGTTTGCCAGTACTTCAGCTATCCTGATACAGATTTTGTGGGGCTGTGCTATTATATTAATTTAATAATCGTGGTTTAAAATTTCCTTTTTTCTTAAGTATAGAATTTTTAAACCAGACTATTTCACTGATGCTCTCCACCACAAAAGACCACCAACACTTTCATTGGAATATTTTGGAGACAATGGAAAAGTTGGCTTCTGGATAAATCAAGAAGGTGAGTGACAGCCTCTTCGCCATTTATGAATGTCGGGGATTCAGATGTGTGTTTCAGAGAAAGGTGGACAGAAGTTCTGCAGAGACCTGCGCTGAGGAAAGGCACTACCACACCTTTCCCACCTCTCATTGCTCTTCCCCTCCTTCTGCCACAAGCTACCTCCTCCTGGGATTTCCCAGAGGTAGCTAACCTACATTTCAAACAGGATAAAGAAGAAATACTGAATGAGGCATAAAAACAAGCCACTCTGTTCATCCAGTTTCAATAAAGGTGCCAGACTCGTGTGAACTTCTTCCTTTTGAAGTCCTAAGAGAGCTGACAACAGGTGAAACAATGATGGTGTGACTGTTGTAGCTGCTGAATATAAACAGCTGATCATAGATGACAGAAGTTGAAGAATTGAGAGAAGGAGAGGATGTACATCACAGCCAACTAGTGATCTGCTGGGTGATGCACTGACCTGATACAAGCATACTTACGGTTCAAGCTATAGGCTGAAGGTCAAAGGTGGAGGCTTGATGGATCTGTCTTGATTTTCTGCTTCTATCATGCATGGCCAGGAAGGGAATCTTGAGTCACAATAAAGCGTGGTTCTGCATACTGTGTATGGACTAGCACCACAGAGAGATGGCTGCCTAACTTAACTTTCCCCCTTGCTTCAAAGAGTAGCTCCCTTAACAGCTCAAGACAGAAACATATACTGGAACAGTAATTTTTTCAAAATTATTTTATCATACAAGAAATATAAGAGAATTAAAAATCTGGCTTCAGTAAAGTCATTAGCAAAGCTCCTTCTAACTTTAGAAGCTTGGAATTTTATGTGAAAGACATTAGTTGCAAAAGTGAAAAGTTTTGCTTTTGAAAAGTTGGAACATACATTTACATCCATCTAGTGTTTACCCAATACCCTCCTCCTCTTGCTGTTTCTAAGTACAAGAAACACGAGAGACCAACGAAGCTTTAGGTATTGGAAGAGAAAATTCTGCAACAGGACTGCTGAATGAAGTAATGGAATGTAAGAGTGGTTGGGATTCTCTCAATGTTCTGAATTCTGAAGATGCTTAATAACAATGTGGCATTTCAAGTTTCTAACAAAAGATATTACCTCACTAACATTAGGTTTCAAACCAAAAATATATATTCTAACTAGTACTCAATGACCCAGAAAGCAACAAATAACATATTCTTTTTTTAAAAACAGACCTATTGAAAATTTTAATGAGTCTTTCTTCAGTAATAGCTTGATTAAAATTATTATTTCGTATTGTAATATGAGACAAAAAGAGAAACCTAATGTGCTAAGAATATTTCAGCAAGCCTCCTACAACAGAAAACTGTAGCTCCTTAACGAAAGTATCTATCTGGTGTATTAGTAGAACAGCAGACAAATGAGAAGTACACAATCTACTTGGATTTTCTAAGGTCTTTGACCAAAGACTGCAGGAGAGAGCATAAGTACAGATTAAAGGATGGGAAAGTAGTTCTCATATTTAAAATAACTGAAGGCCTAGATGACAAAACAGAAAAATGAAATATCTAATTTCAGCATGTGAAAAGGTAACTGTGAGGTCCATGATACCCCATGCTTCCATGTCGTCATGTAGAAAGCCTGTTGCTTAATACAGTATCATCTGAAAAAGAAGACAAATAACAGAAAAGTATTTATTATTCAGACACCCAAACAATGACAACAATGTTTCTTCTGGTTCCTGCCTTATAACTCTCTTTACAGCAAATACTCACTCTTCTGTAATGATTAATCTCCATGAAAAAAACAGCAAAGCAGTCCTAAATGTCTGTAAGACACCAAAAAACAATAACACTTTAAGGCTTTTTCCTCTCAGAGAAAAATAGCAAGCTTTTATATCAAGCTTACTCTTGTAGTGAGAATTGTGGTAGTTCTCTTGTAATTTGTTTTTTGTATCCTACCAATCTCCAGTTCTGCTGTCTCAGATGATGGTAAAGGAGAAACTGTTGTCATCAACAAATTAGCTGCAACAAGTTCTAAACCTGTTCTTGCTCAGAAAAGCATCAAAAATGCTTTAAGTTCCATTTAAGTCCTTTGGCTCACTTGAAGGCATTTTTCTTTAGTTAGCCTCTAGGTCAGAAATTAACTGCTGCTACCTCTCTTCCTTTTCCAAGGTAGGACTTGGCCTACTTTTCATTATGCCCTTTATGAACAACAGTCTCCTGCCCTTACACTGCTACACAACCAGTCAAGAGGAAAGAAATATTACCTAACTCTGATGGGGGGTGGGGGCATATGTGTTATCTGAATTTGCTGGTGAATGTACTGAACAGCTTTTGATAGCTACGGGGAGGTATGTTGTAAACTCTCTGTAATGAATACTTGTAGACATGAATGTTTGTGCATACCTTCACTATATGAGCAAGTTGAAGCCTGCACCATTTATACTGTCTTACTTTTCAGAATTGCACCCCTCTGACTCTTCTCCTGAAGAAGATTTTATGTGATCACTGTATAAATTGGTAGAGTTCACAGATAAGCATTATGAGACTTTCCTTGATGGAAGCTGGAGATGACAAACAACTTATCCTTTATTCTCAATTGGAAAAGCATGTAACAGTAGGTTTGATTTTGAAGAAAATTCATCTGTGAAATCAATTTAATACAAATTATATTTGATATAAGAGAGAAATCAGTCTTTCAGATAATTATACTGCCTTCTTCAGGAGGAAAAGTGATCTGTCTCACAGAGAACTCCAAGCAAGCCTGATACTACAATATTTATGTCTGTGGTAAGTCTACATTTAGAACTGTCATGAATTACGAGGCCGAGAACAAGAGTCAAGTGATGTTTATCAAAAAATTTTTTGATACACACAATAACTTCTTTGTCTTATACCTTTGCCTTTTACTTATGAAAAATTAAATTTCTGTGACTTGTGGAAGTGAATTTAAAAGCATAACTCAAAGTCTCAATCCTGCCAGCAACTCTGTGTGAGAAGCCCTAACTAATGAAAAGCCCCTGCTGGATCTCTCAAGGTGTGTACATGGTAGGTTTTGTTTGGGGGAACAAGAGTCTAGAGAGAACAAGCTCCTGTAAGCTCTCAAGTCAAAGGAAGAGGTAATAAACATCCCTTTTATCCCTGTGCTTTTCAGAGTCCAGTTAAGAGTTAATGGCAAGTACAATGCCTTTAAAGTCCCTCCATCAGGTTCACTATAAGACTCTAGGCTTGATGATGAGCTCATGATGCAGAAAGGAAAATTTCAGACAGTACCTTTTATGAGGCCAGCTGACATAGTTGGAAGTAGAACAGCTTTGAAGCACACCAGCCCCCCTTAAGTCTATTATACAAGCGGAACTTTTTCTACATTGTACAGTCTTACAGCTATTTGGGGTGGTAATTTACTTGTGTTAATCAGTTACACAGTTTATCCAATTATGCAACACTCATAAAACCAAATTGTAGGCAGACACGGTACATTCACATTGGATAGGGATTTACAGTTCAAGATGAAGTGCTTGTGGAAAGGATTTTGGAGTCTTTAAAAACTTCCATTTAATATGGCATCAAGACTGGGGCATACCCAGAACCCAATGTCTCCATCACATTTGGCAGTGGTGCCTGATTATTCAGTACAGCCTCCTGAATCACCAAAACCACTTCCTGCAGCGGACTTTCTGTAAATCTCTTATCCAAGTACTGACCCAGCCCAGCCCTGCTTAGCTGTATGCAATCATAGCCTAAGGTGGTGTGACTGCAAGCACAAACAGCACACATCTGCCATTTCAGCTCAGTTAGTTGTCTTCTTCAGAAAAGAGACTTCCTTTCAAGGCAGTCATAAGATGCAGTCTTACAGGAAGGGTTATTTTGCTGTAGTAAAATCATCTGAGTATATTCAAATATCAGCTTGTCTTTCCTACTCTGGTTCATGGTGAAAACACTGCCTATACTACACAACGTTGTTTGAATTTGGTGGTAACTTCCTGTTCTGATCACTGGTTGTCTAGTAACTATAATTAAAATGGGTAAGTAAGAAAACATGATGGGAAAACGATAAATATCACTGTGGGATCATTTTAGGAACAAACACAGCTTTCTGCAGCTACTCAGAGCCTTTGACAACCTTCAATACAGAAAGACTTTTCAAGCCCTTTTTGAGTGTTTAAATTTAGGTGCCTAAACAAAAAATAAGCACAGGTTTAGCAGTCATTGTGTATGTACCCATGATTACATTTCCAGAAGTGTTAAGACTTTTACAGGTCTTACTGATTTTACTCAACATCTCTGACAATCACAGCAGGAGAGCTGAAAATTATAGCCTATATTTGTATCTGAAAAAAAAAAAAAGTACTAAGTTTACACAGATGCAGGCTTCTGTCAGGGCATATCCTGATCTCTGCCTACAGCCTGAATAACTATGCAATATGCAGGACTGCTGTGCAAGTATTCTTGCCCCACAGCCATGAACAAGAAGCAGCACAGCTGCTGTTGCATCCCATGTGCTATTGTAACAGGGCAGCTGCTGTAGTTCCTCACAGTTATGGAAGCATGTCCCATACATGCCATGTTCTCTGACCTGTTTTGCCTTGAAATAGGCTGTGCAGTAATTCAGGGTCAGTTTGCACAGACCTAGGGCTCTACCAAAATCACAAGTTGGATATTCCACATGCAAGCTCCCAGTGTGCCATCTCCCATGTAGTGACAAAGGCAAGATCAAACCTATGCATAGAGTAAATACACTTTGCACTGGAAATAAATCTGAATTAGTGCATCATTTCAGGGGGTTTTAGCTGGTCACACTAAAGATTTGGTGTTCTTTCATTATAATGAGTCTGTACTGTTAGTATTATTTAAAAAAGGCATTTTCTTCCCTGTTTCTCTTTGCGCTTATGCTGGGCAGACCTCTAGCCCAGTTCATCTGCATATAAAATGAAACAAAATTTATAACAATAAGTTCTTGCTCCACTTAACAAGGATGTATCACTCCCCCACCCCTCGGTAAATTATTTTGCTGGAGGCTACATCATTCTCTCTGAGTAGTATGTTGGGAGTTGACAGAGGCGTGAATAATTCGAGGCGTAGAAGCCTCCCCAGCCGAGCTGAGCTGCAGCATGTTGGGCCGGCCTTTGATGCAGACTGGTTGGGCAGGTTCCTGGGCGCCCTGGGAACCGGTCTGACGGGCCTGTTATGCCAACAAATTCTGGTATGATTCCATGCTCTCCAGAATGCAGAAACCTGCCCAGCCAGTTAAATGAAAGGCATATTAGGTTATCCATTGCACATTGTATATATCTTAGGTGCAGCAGATCTCCTCTCGGCATTCTCTAGTGTGGTCCACAGTGGCTTCCTCATCTCACTTACACTTGAGGTTTATAGCTGGAGGGGAAGTCAATAGTAAATATTTATCACCCCGACCAAGAACAGAACTTTTCACAATTCAAACAGAAGGGTGAGTTTTGAAAATCTTTATTTAAAATTAATTTAAGATAACCTTAAGCAAAAAATTTCTCTGATGCTTGAAGTGGTATAGTGGCTATCTCCTTAACGTGTCTGAGTACTGCCAGTCTTTATGGCACTTGTTGACAGGATTTTTGTAATTGCAGCTGTTTGAGCCTTCTGTGTGCAGCTCAACATCATCTGCTCTGTCTGCAGAGTATTTACTGGAGAGACAGTTCAACGAACCTAGCACGGGAGTGAGAGATAAAAACTCCACTGCCAATGACTTAGTATTTTGAGCAGTTCACTTAAGTATTGCTTATTGGTCTTCTCTTTTATACAGCGTTTTTATAATCCCTGTCACATAACAGCAGTGTTGTGATAAGGCATAGTGCCATTACAGTAAGATGTGTGGTTACTAATTCTTGCCAGACCAAATTTATTAATTGTTCAATTTTATAGAGTGAGCTACTTAAGCCTAGATTTACCTACTCAGAATTAGCTTCATGGTAGGATAGGAAACTTACTTGTCATTCTTCCTGCTTTCTTTCTACATACTTATTAGAAATGTAGCTGTTTATAATGAGTAACGGTGGTGGTAATGGTAATAAAAAGCAGTGCTAGTAATAAAGAGTAGGCTGACCTGAAAGTTGTACCTGTATCTGCAGCTGAATCCATTCACAGGTTCTCTGTCAAATAAGAAAAATTAAACAGTGTGAAAACAAAAGCTGTGGAATCTGGTAACTGATTAACTACTCAAGCACAGAACTACTTGCTGAGCTGAATAGAAAGGAATGAAGACAGGTTTTGTCATGCCTGTTAGGACAAAATAACTCTTTAACTTAAGTAAATGTGAATCTTCTCAACTTCTGTGTAGCTACATTTTTAAAAACCCTCACACAGCTACTTCCGTCTCCCAGGAATTCGTGATCTTGTCTATCTTTAAGCAAAACAACTGCCATTCTCTTTTGTGATGTGAAAAAACCCCATATCAGAATCAGTGGATACAAACCACTAGATACAAAATATCTATACAGGATTATGTAAGACTTTATGGTACAACAGGAAGCTTCAATTATGTTTACTGCCAGCTATTTCCAGGTTGATGCTAAAATGAATATTATTCTTTTGTAGAGTGCCAAGAAAGAGGCCTCCTGAGCAGCTTTAAAAAAAATCAATGAATTGTAATCACCTTCTCATTAGCAGCATTGTATCTGTGTGTAAAATTTTTTCTTCAAAGTGTGGCTAAACAGAAAAGAACATAAGAAAAGTTGTGTAGTCTCACAGAAGCTGATGATCTTAATCAGGAAAAAAAGTTTAATTTTCTTATATTCTCTGTTGATTCTGTTATCAAATACGTAAGGAAAACTTGCTAAGGGATAAGCCATTTTCCACAGAAAAATTATAGCTGGCTGAACTGTATAGTTTGCACAAGAACTCTGTGTAGAGCCTATAAAATGCTGCAACAGAGCTTTGATTTCTAATGCTATAATATTTTAACACAGCACATGTTGAATATGTTTAAAATTCAAACTGAATAAACAATTGTTTCTAAATGGTGCTTGCCATCCTCTCTCTCTCCAGTTTATGTGTTCTGTTTTATTTGGGTTTTCCTCAGCTGCCTTTTATTTTTTAGGGGGCTGGAAGAGCAGGGGCTATTGTTTGGGGATTTCTTTTTCCCAAATGGTAAGTAAAATATTACTTCCTATATGATGTTTCTTTTCTGTCCCTGAATTAATGTTGTTCACTGCAGTGAAAGGTAGGTGGCATTATTTTGTGCACAGATCTGTAAACTTTTACTTCAGCCTTCTAAAGCTGAGACAGATATGCATAACTGCTCAAACTGGTCATGTTAACCTGAGAAACATCAGGAGGAGCAAAACATTTCCACATGCAGCTAACACAAATAGGTGCTGCTGCTTAGAGCCTGAAGACCAGGAACACTGCACTAGGGTCCTGCAACAGCATCCCTCAGGTTCCTTTTTTTGTTTTTTTCCCCTCCATCAAGACTTCCTAAGAGAGCTGAGAGTTTCAGTTGAATAAGCCCTGGCAGTTTCTGACTATAGATGAGGAGCGCTGAAAGCACTTCAAAGAAGAGGGTTCCTTAAAATGAACAATGTTCCTGGCATTGGGGAATTTGATCTTGGCTCAGTTTCAAACATGGCTACGCAAGCAGCTCGAGAAGAGTCAAATTCAACTAGTGGGGTTGATGGAGTGGCTCCTCCCTACTTTTCCAGAAAAAGCAACCACCTGTGCCAGACAGCAGTGGCGTTGTCTGTGGTCTGTGTGCCCTCCCAGCTGTAAGAAACCATGCTATTCAGAGCACTGCCAGTTCCTACACTTCCAGTTCAAATCCCATTTAGGTAGCAGCTGAACTGTGCCACATGCTCTTATTTGCTGCATCTGAAGTTGGATTCCTTTGATGTCCTTATTGGCAACTGCAACATAAAGTTCATTACATGAACGTGACTAGAGAGTTAAACAATATATTTATCTTTCAGTTGCACATCTTTAAGTCGAGGAGGTTGTGAACACACTGGCCATGTATATGTATGTGTGATCTATTACATCTGATGCAAATACATAAGGACCTCACTATTTTATTTTATACATATACATATATGTATATATATATACATGCAAAGAACAAAACAGTTACCTTCGTGCATAATGCAAATAAAGTATTTAAATTGGACTTCCCATTGTAATTCAAAGCTGGTTTTAATCTTTACAACTAAATTTAAAGTAATTTAAAGTAATAAATTTAATAAATTTAATAAATACAACTAAATTTAAAGTAATAAACAAAAAAAGTGTAAGCTTTCTACTAATCTCTTTTAGCCCTACTCTGTATGCATATGCAATGAACTAGGTCACGTGCTGCTACCTGAGTGGTTAGAAACACTGATGCAGCCTCTGCATTACCCCTCAAAAAAGGAGGGGGGTGTGTGTGAATTAAAGGCTATTTTTAATTTTATCTGTGCTGCAACATTGCAGTACTCTTACAACAAAACTTCAGTTATTAGCTGATTTGCTGGTAAATAGTCCAGTCATCAAGAACAAAGGCATTGCCACTAAACTGTAACTGAAAATCAACAGCTCCACCTACTATTACAGGATTAAACATTTCAGCCCATCCAGGTCTAAAATGGGCTAGGACAAAATAAGATTCCCTTTTTGCAGAATTGCTCATGGGTAAGTGTACTGTCACATAGTTTAATGTGTCACAGCAAGGGTTATTTTGAAATCTGGACACAAGCCATGACACCACAGGAAGTTTCATATCTGTTCAAGTGCAGCAACGGTGAAGCATTTTTCCCACAGTTTTAATGTCTAGGTGTGTGTGTTTACTCTCACGATGTGAATGAGATGCAGTTCCAGTTAGACAAGTCATCTTAAGACACCCAGGGTAAGTGAATGTGGAATATCAGACTCTCCAGTAGTTTTCTAGCACGTTGAATGAGCCAGGAATCTATTTGGTGGCCAACTGTGTGATAACAGAGTACATAAAATCAAATAAATCTGGAAGGGAGATAAAAGTAAAGTTCAACCGTTAGTGTTAATCCGTTTTCACTTACCGTGGAGTAGATAAGGATAACGCTGTAGAAGTCAGTGGATTTATATTGCTGTAAAGTTCAACATGAGAGAATATGAAAACAAACAGCTCACAGTTTATTGGGGAATAAAAGGGATGACATAATTATTTGCCAGAGTGCTTCCTATAAATAGTAAGAAAGGTATAGCTTATGGTAAAATATCTGATCAATCAGCAAGAGGGCTATTTTATTGCCACTTATCAGATCTGTACATAGATTTAAGACATCTGCTTCTCTTAACTCTGAGGAAATTATTACTTGCCTACATCACAAACTTTTAGATTACAGAAGTTTCAAAAGTAGAATGAAAAACTGCCAACAAGCATTATTTACAAAGACTGGAGGGTCTATCACAGCCTATTATGACATGACAGCTTCTTCCAATATATGTAGCTAATTTTACTTCCACCATATGCTTACTGATCTGATAATGGATCAAACTTACAATGTAAGTAATCTGCTGCTGAGCTCCTGAATACCACTTTCATTTCATTTAAGTTGAAAAATAAGTGGTTAAAGGATGGTGAGGAATGAGCAGAAAAGTTAAGCACAAGATCTTTTCAAAATACTTGAGAATTCATGGTACATACTTGATGGGAAACCAAGAGTATTTTCAACAAAGGGGAACAACAGATTTGAAGCTTGAATCATGGGTCATCTCCTGTCTGACAGTATTTGAAAATACCTCAAAAATGTTGAAATAGTATTTCAGATCCAGTTTTACTTATGCTATAGCTCCTTATTTATGATGTTTTCTTGAGACCTGAGTGATCTGAGTAATGTAAAAAGAGTTAGATGGAACACCTACTAACAATTATGGAATACCTGAACACCTAACTTTTTAAATATTGTCAATAACAATCTAGAAAGTATATGTTTGCTGTACTGTCCCTTGCAAACTGATCACCATCACGTCTTCTAGTCATGCCACCAAGCTGTCTCTGCAAGAGTTCCATACATACCAAAATGGTCCAGTGGAATCATGGGAAGGCAGAATATAACAGTGAAAAGCTGTGTTTTGTTTCTATTTCATCACTAAGAGCTACTTAAAATCAAGGGATTTATCTAATTGCAGACGGCAGGGCTGGTCCCAATGAATGAAGGAACATTAATCTGCAGTTGGGAAAAAAAAACAAAAACATTGAGAAGTGACAAAAAAGTTCAGCAACCTTATGCTGTACTAATTATATGTGCCTACTGGTTTCCATACTCACATAAAACATAAAAATATGCCAAGGCTGCTCTGCTGTAGAGTGAAATGACAAGCCATGGAAACTGTTAAGATCAAGAAGGCAGAGGGAAGCCCTGCAAATACTTCTATGTGTAAACCCCAGCAACCAGATTACAAATCTTGGGGCACAGATAGATTTAACAGCAAAGTCTTAAAGGCAAGGCCACTTCTGGCACAGTTGTTACACCCTGATGATCCTCTTCACTTCTAAATGTGTTTCAGTGCAGGCTCTTGCACACACCCTTGCTTTTCCAAAGTGTTCTGTACCTCCTTTCACACTGAACTGTGGCACCAGCCAGGGCCTGGCTTGTCACCTTGGCTTTCCTCTGGTAGCTCTCTGTGGAAACCCCAAGTGCCAGGCCACATGAGGAGAGGCTTGGGATAACACCTGGTGACCTTGATGAACGAACATGAGCCAGCACTGTGCCCAGGTAGCCAAGAAGGCTAATGGCATCCTGGCCTATGTCAGAAATAGTGTGACCAGCAGGACCCAGTACTCGGCACTGGTGAGGCCACACCACTAGTGCTGTGTCCAGGTTTGGGCCTCTCAATTCAGGAAGGACATTGAGGTGCTGGAGCGTGTCCAGAGAAGGGCAGCAAAGCTGGTAAAGTGTCTGGAGCGCATGTTCCATGAGGAGCTGCTGAGGGAGCTGGGGTTGTTTAGCCTGGAGGAGGCTCAAATGAGAGCTTATTGCTCTCTACAACCACCAGAAAGGAGAGTGTAGCCAGGTAGGGGTCAGCCTTTTCTCTCAGGCAACAAGTGACAGGACAAAAAGAAGTGGCCCCAGGTTGCTGCAGAGGAAGCTTAGGCTGGACATTAGGAAGAGTTTCTTCATAAAAAGGGTGATTAGACATTGGAATGGATGCCCAGGGAGGTGGTGGAGTCACTATCCCTGGAGATGTTTAAGGGAAGACTGGACGTTGCAGTTAGTGCCGTGCTTTAGTTGAAATGCTGGTGTTTGGTCAGAGCTGGACTCGGTGATCTCAGCGGTCCCTTCCAGCCCAGCGGATGCTGTGATTCTGTGACCGCGTCACTCCTGCCCCCTGAGCCCCGCGGCGGCACAGCGGGCGCAGACCCTCACGTCCCCGCTCTCTCGCGAGAGCAGCGCAGAAGCCTCGCGAGAGCTGCCCGCGCGCCACCTCCCCGCGCAGGGAAGGCGCTCGCTGCAGTTTTTCCTTTTTTCCCGCCGTTGGCGCCTGGAGCCGCCGGGAGCCAACCAGGTAACGGCGCGCGCTCTCCTCATCCTCCGCCGGGGAGCGACCGCGAGCGCGCCGCTCCCGCTCCGCCCCGGGGACGGGCCCGCCACAGCCCCTCCGGCTCCGGGTCCCCGCCGGGCGCTCTACAGGCACTGTCCCGCCTGCCCGAGGGAGCCCCGTTCTCTCCGTTTGGGAGCCTCCCGCCGCTCGGGAGAAGCGGCCTGTGGGACATGCCGTACCGCTCCTCTGCCGTCCCGACTGCGGGGTGTGACCCAAGCCTGGCGGGAAGCTCCCAGGTGTTGGTCATGGCAGGATTTCCCAGAGCATCCCGGCGTGTCTTTCGAGTGAGTTTTCTGTGCGGTGTTCTTGCAAGAGGGAAAGGAGAACAAAATTCACCGCCGGGAGGTACAGGAAAGTTGAGCTTGTAGGAGCAGCCGGTGGTTTTTGGTGGGGATTAAGGCGTCCTGTGCTCCCCAGAATCCCGGAGGGGAAGTGTGTTCCCGGCGGAAAGGTATCAACACCGATAAGCAGCCTCGGCGTGTTATCGGTGCTGGTCGATTGCTGGAGGCAGTCATTGATGAAGCCGTGTTTTCACGGTGCCGGAAGGAGTTGGTTTGTGGAAGAAGAAGGAAATGGACGCTTTTAGGTGATTCTATGAAAGCGTCAGCCGGCAGGATAGCAGCAAAGCAGGACATCCGGGAGAGGGGCTAGCACTGTGCTTGCATCCTCCCCCCATGCAGCTTCCAGTTCTGTCCCTGCCTGCAAGTGTCCGTACATCCAGCTCAGGCGTTTTCTTCCCTAAGGACTGGAAAGCACTTTCTTAGGACCGGAGACTAAGCCATCACTTTTACGCCTGTGCAGCTGCCCGGGCCTGTCAAAGGCTCGACTTGAACACTTATTGCGGGCCCTGTATTTTAAGGGAGGTTGAACACCGGTAGGAAGCAATGTATCGTTTTGGGATCTTGAAGCAGATGAAGCTTCGGAAAATGCGTTGCTCTTTTTTTCCTATTTGTAGTCGGCTAATATAACTTGCAGAAACTCTGAGCGGGTTTTGTGCAATATTTTTCGTGCAATCACCTTGAGGAAAAAAAAACCCAAAACAAACACTACGGACAGCATTTATTGTTTAGAGTCAGATGACCTTTCCGTGGAAATGAGTCATCTGACATACTTAAATTTGAAACAGTAAGTGACAGCAAGCTTGTGGTTTTCACTGCCCTAGTGCTTGATAGAGAAAAAGCTTGATCCTGAAACATCAAGCTGAAGGTGTAAAGCAAGAGTTTGAAAGCCATTCCTAATGTCACTAGGCAATTGGCTCCACAAAGAAGCATTGGGAGATGTCTTAATGTGGCAGCACACAAAGTGGAGCACTTCATCTGCAAAGATGCAAGCAAATTACTGTTCAGCATCTGTTGAAGAATTATAGGCATTGCTAATTTCAAAGGTTAACTTTATTTTCTATTAAGGATTTATCAAGATAACTTGAAGCTGTATACTGAAATAGGCACTGAATTTTCTATGGACAGAGCAGGTTAAAGCAAGTGTGAAGGTGCTGGCTTCATTACTGTAACATTTAAGTATCCTTATACTACAGGAAACATACAGCTCAAGTGTTTCTGTTGAGAATAATGTTTTGTTCCGTTATTTTTATTTCATTGTAAAGACAGCCAGACTGACAAAAAGTGACTTGCTTAAGACAGTGCACAGAGAGATGAGACAGGAGAGTGGAACCAAAGCCTCCAGGCCTTACACTTGGTTACTGACCACTGGACTGAACATTCTATGGTGGCAGATCTGGGGGACCAGCTAAACTAGTAGCTGCATTCAGATACTCTAAGTGGTTTGAAGGCTGTCAAGATAGGATATGCAGCTTCTTGACTAATCATAGACCTTGTATCATCTGAACTATGACTTATGCCTCAAAAATTTGAGAGCAAATTGTTCCTTCCATTTGGCAATATAGGCACGGAAGTTTGCTTGCTCAAGTTGCTAGTTTAGGAATAGTACAAAGTACCTATCCTTTTTTTTTTTTTTTTACTGCATTTTATATTACAAAGTCATAGATATCTATGTCCACCTGGTAATGACAGTCCCTGTTCAAAAGTGGTTTTTTTAAATTGACTGCATAAAAATGGGGAAAACTTAGAATGTCCAGTTTCACACAGAGGGAACTGAAGGACAGCGATTACAGGAGTATTTCAATATTGGACATGCAATGCCAGTAGAATTGAATCTTACCTTGGCTCAGAGCCAGATCTGAGTACCATGCTTCCCCTGTAGTTTGCCTGAGGGCATCATCTCTGTAAGAAACCCTTCAAAACAAGTTAGAATTATGGGTAAGATTATCCTAAATTTTGTAGACAGTCAAGCTTTTAAGATAGAGCTATCTGACTTCGATAGTTTTCTCAAATATTAATGTTTTGGAGATTTATAGATTTTGAGATTACTCTTTTTTTTTTTTTTTTAATCAGGGAATGGGAATCATTTCAATGTAGAATTATGAAGACTTGAAGGGGATGTGAACTTTTCTTTCCAAAAGAGTGTCATTTGAATCCAAGTTTATATAAAAGATGTATATACACAAATCCATCTCTGATAAAACTTTTGACAAACATTTTTGCTGGCAGCCAGATTTTGGCACTATGGCTTACTTTTGGAAAACAGGAATTCTGTTTACTGTATCTTTAGATAAGAAAAGAATAAAGACTCCTAAGTATTTTAATCTAATTTTAAGCTGATAGCTTTTTAAGGGGAGAAAAGTTCTGTTAGTGTGTAATTACCTGCAGCAAAATACTTAGCATCGTCCATGCTTTCAGGGTGACTGTCGGTGTAAAAGTATATAAATATATATCCTCAACAAGGATAGACACTAAACTTTGTATTTCATCCAGGGCTACAAGTCATACTCTGATAAATTCAAATATAAGTGTTGTCATTGTGTTGTTACAGACATACACCTCTCTTCAGAAACAGTTTCATAACTATGTAATTTAAAATACAAAGTTTGAGAGTGAGCCAGTTCTGCAAGTCGAAGAAGCTGGGAGCAGCGAAAGCAAGATGAATGCATCTGGAGGAAGCTGTGGGAGCCCTAGTTCTGCAGAACCTGCAGGAGATTTCTTCAAGGAACTGTGGTCCAAACTGAAAGAATGTCATGATAAAGAAGTACAAGGTAAATCATTAAAGTTTGGGTTTGTCAGGTTAAAGTTGGTGTTTGTCAGTGAAGAAAAAGTGACACAGTGTTACATGGAATCTCTGCTTGCCTACAAAATATTTATATGTACTTTTAATGGCTTATAATTCAAAATTTCCAAACCATGTTATTCAATGGATTTTTTTTCTTTTGCCTTTGGCTTTAGTTGCTTCAGATACATTAAAATGATTTGCAGTGTTTGTTTCCCCTAACTTGTGCAAAATTGCATTGCAGATTAATGTTACTGAAGTGAAAATTATCTCTTCAGATTTTAGTGTTCTAAATTTTCTCAGAAAAATTTATGTTTTTATAATAGGATTATTCTTACGTTATGTGACCTGTGATAACAATTTTACTACAGATTGGCTCTTAGTGTCTGTTCATTCTTCAGTAATTCAGAGAAGATGAATTATTGCACCATATGTATTGTTACTGTAATATTGTTTTACAAGGATTATTCATAAGCGTTTTTTGCTAAAACCGTTACATAAGATAACATTTTGTTCTGCTAATCTAAAGACACATGATCCATTCTTTTGAATTGAATTAAAACAGTATTAGACTGTATCTTCTAACAAGCATATCCTTATGCATGAAATAGTATTTATATTAGGCTGGAATAAAAGTGGGTGAGTTTTTGTGAGTTAAGAGCTTTGGTCATGCAAATGGATCTACCTAGATCATTTCACTGGTCTTGGTTGTTTCTACCAGCCTCAAAACAGTTTCAGGTCTGTTCATTTCAGTCCAGTTATACCATCACTGTTTCATTTCAAAAACTCTTGGAGATTGTTTTATAATTATAGATTTTACATGCCTCCTACCGAAAGTCTTGATCAGCACTGGGCTGTGACACTGTTCTTAATTATTTAAAAAAAAAAAAGCAGCCAAAAAACATGTATCAATATGGAAACTGAAAACTACAGCAGAGTTCTTTACATTAACATATGAAATATAGTTTTATATTGTGTTCCAAAACACAAAAAAATTAACTTTTTTATAATTATTGTTTTAATTGTTGATGGTTCTTTTTGGAGTGGGTGTGATGTCAAGCACAGATAAATGCGGAAGTACTGACAGAATGGGATCTGGCAATCTATGGCATGTCTGAACAACAAAAACTTAACAAACAAAAAGCTGTGATGTAGAGACTTATGCTAAGTGACCCTTTCTCTAGTTTCTTGGGGTGTGCAGCACGTGATTTTCAAGTTTGGGTTTTCTTTATGCAAGCAAGATACTCTTTAGAATGCATGCAGGGTGTGGCCAGGTAATTTTGCCACCAGGCAGTCTTTTTCATGCCTAGCCCTTTGTCAGTATGTCCCACACCGTGTTAGGTAAAATTAGGTCTTCCATGATAACATCAAAGGCATGCCTGAAGGATAGTTAATTTTTTCAGAAGGTGGGGATCCTCTTATAGAAAATGGTACTGGAAGATATTTTAGAAACATCAAACACAGACTTGCCTAGACTTTGCTTGTTTCTGAAGTCTATAAATAAGAATTAAAATTGACTCATGAGTTTCCAATCTGAATGTCAGCAAAAATTATTTTAAAGGTGGTAGAAGGTGGATTAAGGGAAAGTTAGTAGTTGTTGAAAAAGCTTTTTTGCATGTACAACGTACTAAACACTGAAATGGTGGAATTCTTTTTTTTAAAATCCATGAAAAGTAGAGTTTATGACACATGAACTTGACATGGTCAGACATGTTATACAAGTTATCTATAGAATCTAGACTGAAGAATACTTTAAACTCATGGAGTTTGAAAGGGATTTTATTGAATTTTGATATTACTATGTTGTAAAGGGTATGTTTTTCCATCATTATGTAAAGAAATCCACCTTCTTGTTCTTTTGAACTGATCACTTGCAAAAAAATCCAAATTTTGGTCTTCTTCAGCGAAAATAGCTATTATTTAACTTAAATTCATTGTGAGACAATGGGTAGGACACATATATCCCAGTTTCCAAAGATGTTGGGTATGGTCAGTGTCAGCTGACTTTTCATGGAGTTCAGAAGTACTCAGCAACTCAGAATAATGCTCATTAAAATTCTACTTGCTTTTATTTCCTATCTGTAGAATGTGTGGGATACTTGCATAGTGCTCAGAAAATTAAAAGAAATTTAACAATGCTTTTTATGAACTGATTTATTTCTACACGTGTCAGTTCTTACCTCTGGCTTGAAATAATTATATAGATGCTTGCTGTATGTGGTTTCTGAGGATTAATTCAAATCTAAAACTCTGTACTAAAAATATATATCAGCATAGAAATGTGAGCAGTGTTTTATGTAAAAGAAATAGCCTATTTTTTTTTAAATTATTGCTTACCTCTGAAAAGCAGAAGATATCAGTAGAGAAAAAACTGTAGTCACAGAAGCAGAGAAACTTATGAGGAAAGCAATCTCACTGATAGATTGCTGTAGGAAAGGAAATGGCTGGAAGTTCCTCAAAAGTAAATAATTATAGACAACGGAGCTGGAAGGGATTTTAGAAGGTCATCTAGTCCATCTCTGTTCCCTTAAGGTAGGATTATGTCTGCGTCATTGCTGACAGAAGCTTGTCCAACCTGTTTCAAGCAGTCTTCAGTGATAAAGATTCTGCAGTCTTCCCAGGCACTGTCAGTTTTAAGGAAGTGCATTTAATGCATTTGAAAATTCATCAGAACAGAAATGATTATAGTCATTAATTGGAATATTACAGCTATGTAGTCTAATCAAGTAGCAAGTTTCATAAAATAGAGTTTAATTAATCTGCCTAATGATAGTTTAAAGAAGGTCTCCATTGCTTTCATAGGTGTAGAGTGTCATTTACTAATGCACTTAGGAGTTTTAGGTAATGTAGATTTATATAGTCTGCAGTCATATAGTCTATATAGTCTATAGTCATCTATTCCATAGAAATATTGTGTGAAAGATAAAATTGAATTGGAAAAGGACATAGTGTAGTTCCACATAGTTTTATATGCTCACTATGATAAATAGGAAAACCTGAAAAAGCAAAGCTCCTTAAATGAGTATGCTTAAAAACTCAATACTCTGGAAAAGCAAAAGGAAGAGACTACAGCAGATGTAGTAATTCAATGCTCTTGGATAAATGTAACAGGCTGGTTTCCTGCCTTCTCATTGCAGTCATTTGAGCTAAGGAAAAATGCAACCTTTAAGTAACTAGTTTAGTTCCTCCTGATTTCAGGAGAGAGGGGAGATAGTGTTACCTGTAGCACAGTACTGGGCCTTTTGAGCCCTGCCTCTTCAATTGGTCTCTCAGGTTGCCAAAGTTACAATCCTAAATACTTGCTGAACAGACTACCTGTTCATACAGGAGATGCATTGTTGTGCAGCTTCATTCCTTCCGATGGGCGTGGAGCAGCTTTAAAGCAAGCTTTATAGGGGTTCTAATTGCAGATGCCTAATTGACTTGATGAATAGCAACTACTTAAAAAAATAAACCCTCTTTCTGTGCTGATCTGCATGATAGAACATAACATCTCACAGGTGCTGAACACTTGCAGATAAAAGAAATCTTGCTGTATTTCCTAAGAACTTTTTTAAGTAGTCTGTCTGCATTTTTAACTCATTGTCTCACTGGCATCTTGTAGCAAGCATGGGTTCACTGAGTCTGTGCCTGTCTTGACATTTTAAGTGGCCTGAAGAGTGAACCTTCTCAAGCAAGTAGTTTTCCCCTTAGATCTGTTCCTAGTTGAGTGTGGTAGGGGAGGAAAGAAAGTCTGTTAGCTGCCTTAACCTGCATTTTCTGTATTAAGATGTAGTATCAGCTATATATTTAGGCTTAAATTCAAAGTAGTCAGAAGTTTTCTTACAAGTGTTCAGGTTTTATAAGTTTATCCTGCTATCCTGAATGCATAATGCTTTTGCAAGAGAGCTTACAAGACTCCTGATGTTCAATCTGAAGTTGGTAGCAACCTTTCATAGTTAGAAGAAAATAATCATGCTAGGAAATACTGTGTTATTCTGATGTGATATGAAAATTTTTCTTGGATTTCTGCTTAAGAAACTGTTCTATCATTGGGGTCTGATTATTTCTAGCTGTTTATTTGGAATAAGAATGGCCAGCTTGTGTGTGGGTAATATCTCATAAATTTCCCTAACACTGTGTCCTGCTTGTTTAGCTGGGCTGTACTTAAATATCTTGTCTCTGTGCACATACAAGTGCAGCCAAGACCGTGCAAGCAGATTGGCTGGGCAGTGTTCTTTTCCCTGGGCTGTCAGCTGGCCACTCCTGCTGAGAACATGAGTTGCATTTGCAAACCTTTTTACTTCTGCACAGAATATATAGTTAGGAGTGTGGAACTCTTAGTAGGAGAAAGGTCACAGATGAAATATCATTCCTCAGTTCACTTTCAGATCTTTCAAAGAAACTTTGGATGAGAGTCTGGTAGCACATCTCCAATGAAGGATGTTGTCCTTCTGTGCTTTAAAGCCTTGAATCACATATTTTTAATGTTTCCCTTATGCCTATAAACTGTAAAGCATTTCTCAGTTCAGTGATTGGATGCTTCATTTCCGGTGTAGTATCATGAATTCATGTGCACACAGAATATATTTTATGCTACTTAGGTGGGCATAGTCAATGAAAATACATTGACAGTGCTGGCTATTTATGTGTGGTTATTTCACAAAGGTGTTTTTTTACCTGTGTAAGTGGAAATCTGTGTGTTTGTTTAAGAAGTCCTTATTTCCTGGGGATCACAATAATTGTATTTGTTTCCAAGATCCTGTAGAACACACTCAAAAAGTCCAGAATTAACCTTTTTTTCTCCAGATTAGTGACATTTTTTGTCTCTTTGCAGATGGCAGTGGCAAAGGGGGAGTTAATTTATTGTCTCGCTCATTTTTTAAAATCAGAATTCTATAACATGTAAATTCTTCTTTCTACTTTTCAGGCTTACAGCTGAAAATATCTAAGTTGAAAAAGGAAAGATGCTTGTAAGTACTCATCCTAATGATCTAATTTATTAAAGGAGAGTCAGAGTCCCATTAATGAGCTGCAATTCTTGTAAGATCAATTAGGGTTTCATAGATTCTTCCTTTAGACATGTACAAAACTCTGCTCACTTTAATAATTCAGCTGAAGTCATCTGAAGATGTACGGAGCTCTTTACAGGGTGTGTTATTTCTTAAGTATAATTTGTAAATTAAGTAGTTGCTCATTTTTAATCTGAAATGATGAAATTATCTCTTGCTTTTGTTATTAGCCTGGTGTATCATAAGTTCTTCCATGTTCTGGAATCTTAAATTCATCAGTCAGTTTTCTAGATGAGAAATACTATCAGCGCTGTGACTGAACAAATACCAAATAGGTTAATCATTGTTTGTGGGAATCTTTCTGCAACTGCCACATTGTAAAAACAGTACTGTTACATAGGAGGTCTTGTTCTCCTTGCTGCATCTGAATACCTGAGGTTTAGTATTTCAAACTTGGTAATCAGCTGACAATGAGCACCTTATTTTGTATCCCGCTGCAGCATTGGAGCTAATGACTTGTAAACTCTAGGTCAGAGAGCAGCCATTATGCAGTGCCTTCATAGCCAAAAATGTCTGTCATGTTTATCAGGTGCACTGGAATTTTAAGGAAAAAAACTCCAACCAACAGCCTAGTTCCTTCTGTCATTTTACTGTCTTCATGGGACATTTCAGAGGGTTTAGGTGGAAGGCATATATTAGTGTACATTAATGTCTTATTTATTTATTGCAAATGACTTAGTGCCATAGAATGACTTAGAGTTAACTAGAGAAGATTTTTAAATTTGCCAATTTAAGCCTTCTCTGAGTGGTGTAAACAGAAAAAATGAGGGGATTTTTTTGTGGTTTTAGATTTTTGTTGGGGTTTTTTTTGTGTCCTAAACATCAGGAAAATACAGCCTGCTTTTGTCAGACTTCAAATTCTGCCATGGCCTTGCTGTACTTATTGAGCTGTGGTAACAGAACTTTAACATGTTGTCCTCCCCAAGTAAAAGTACAAGCCTTGAATGGTCCCTCATGCTGTTTGCATGTAACTGTTTTATAGGTTGAATATGCAGTTGGAATGACTTATGTTGGTCTGTGTGGTAGTACAGAAAAAAAAGCATCTGTACTTAAATTTAAGGATTAATCAAATATGCTTGTGATTGTACACTGTAAAAGCTTCCAGCTATCCCATTCACTTTATGACCCATAATTGCTAGTTTCTTATACTACTGTAATGCCAGCAATATGAAAATGTGGTTGGCTAAATGTATGTTAAAGGGATAGTGCCACATTAAAAGTATGTTTGTGTAAAAGAATTGTATCAACAAGTTAGTAAATATGTTTTCATTTCCTGGTGTGTGTGTGGGTGTGTGTGTGTGTGTATGTGCTTAACAGCTTTTCATGAGCCAATTTCATGACTTCCACAAATAATACATCTCAGGCACACTGAAAACAAACAGCTGCTTTCATGGATATATACAAAGGATCCCATGGTAAAAAGAAGAGCTGGGAATTTCTCAGAAGTTTGTCATGTTACACAGATTCAGTTGCTTAGCTTTTACTGAACATTAATTTCCTTTTAGAAAATAATTGTGTGTTTGTCACTCTTAGCGTGTTTGCATCTTGAAGAGGTGTTGTGATCTGATAGTAAGAGTGAAAGGGAGCTAAAATTGGGAAGTTAACGTTACTGCTTTTCCTTAGCTCTTTTAATGAGAAACTATTCCTTGTTAATTAATTAGTTCTGGTTTTTAGAGAAGGTATTTTCCGCAAGGTCAACTGTTTCTGAGGGTATTGGAAAGGGACTTCTTTTGTCTTTATTCTTATTATGGGAATACATGCTCTATAGAGAATTTGTTCTTGAGGGAGTAAACCTCTAATGCATCTGAAGATTTTTTATAGATTTCCAAACCTAATGTGGTTTGCCATGCTGCAGAATTCACTTACTGCTAAGACAAGACCAAAATGACCTGATTGTGAAAGCTCCCATTAGATTCCCAACAGCTCCACAACACAGTAAAGTGTAAGAGAAGTGTTTGAGTTTATGTTCTCTGAAATTGTTGCTTGAACATAATTAGCTTTTATGTCTTGACTGTCATCAATTCTAGTTTTTACTTGAGCAAAAATCAGACTTAACAAAAGATCACCTGTATTATGAATTAGAAACTAGCTGCATCTTTCCTCTGTCATTTGTAAATTATTATTAATCAGAAAGACTTGCTTCATTTATCTTCAACTTACTATTTGTGCTGATGATAATGGCATTTCCCAAGGATATGAAAGGAACATGCCAGAGAAAATTCTCTAGTGAAAAAGCAATTGCTGCAATTTAAAGCTAGAAGTAATTTTTCCTCTTTTTCATTTCAGGGATGCAGAGAGGCTTGAAGAGTTCTATACCAAGAACCAACAGCTTAGAGAACAGCAAAAAGCACTTCATGACACTATCAAGGTTTTAGAAGACAGGTGAAGTAGTGTCTTCTAGCTTTTGAGTTTGCTGTGTTTTGCTCTTACAGAGTAGCTCTGGATACTTTGCAAGTTGAGTTTATTGTGTTTTGGCGTGGGATTATTGGGTTTTTTTTTAGTAAACCAGTCCTTTTCTAATGCAATCCAAATAGTGTTACAGAGAAAGGTATAGAATTTACATTTTTCTGACTGAAGAACAATCAATAAATATATAACATATATATTTATTTATCTCATATATATAACTAAACACAAAATCAATAATGAATATAAATAAATAACAATTTCTGTTATATTGTTACTTTCAAAGTGCTTAGCTTGTTTAGTTCAGTTAAGATCAATAGAAGTTAAAACAGAGCAGCTTGGGAGGCAAACAGGCGTTTTAAGGTGCATTCTCCTGTATCCATCTTTGTAGAGTTAAATTTTATATTGATCAAGATTTAATACAAGTACAAAACCCAAAGGCTATAATATGTTATGAACCTAATGGAATAGCTCACTAGGAAATGTTTCAGATTTGAGGGGGTCTTTTTTACCAATTGCCTGTTTTACCTAAATTTAATCACAGGTTCTGTCTGTTACCTTCTTTTGTACTTCAGTGTTTTCTTGCCTTTTGATCCATTCTGCCTTTTCCTTGTTTGTTCCTGTTTAATCTGGTACGGCAAAACAAAACTAATAGACATGAAATTACAGTGCATTTTTTCATCTTTAACAACTGTACCTGTTTTGGAAAGTGTATGTTAAATTTGCTGTTAATAGGCTCTCAGAATCTTTCTGGCGACAGGAGATCATTACATAGTAAATGGTTTTCAACCATTCCTGTGTTACCTCAAATTTTAGAGCTGTGATACTCTACTTTTACTTTCAACTCCATTTCTCTGTGAAAGGCAGCAGGGATAAGCTAGTAGCCATGCAGGTAATGAACTTTCACACCATGTCAGTAGAGAGACATTCATGGTGTGGGTGGACTTTTCTAATCCCTTAGCAGATGAATTACTCACATTGTGGAAAACAAAAGAAGTATTTCAACTGATTTAATACAAAGAGGTTGTAATACTGTGTTTATTACACATTCAGATAAGCTAGTATGAAGAGGCATTTCAGTATTTTACTCTTGCCGTAATTCCACAATATTAAAACACCAATAAACCAGTATGGCTTTTACTTCCAATATTCAGCTGTGAAATTGGAAGCTTATATAATTTGTTTAGTTGGAGTGTTTTAATACTTGATGTAGTAGCAGCAGCAATGCAGAACTCTTGACTAACTGGTTTTTTATTTAGCAGGCAAAAGAGAGTCTCATTTTCACTTTGGTAATACTGTTAGCTTTTTGCTGTGTACCAGAAATAAATACATTCAGTTTATCAGCTATAAAACGAACACATATTTCATTGCATGAATGAATGTGTCAGGTGAGATGGAGTGATTCTAACAAGTCCTTTTCTGATCATGGATGTGTTTTAAACAGCTGATCTAAACCATTAGAAACAGTGGAGTCAATGCCTCTCATGAGCTTTTGGATCCGCTTCTAATCACTGGTGCTTAGATAAAGGGTTTCGCATTTGCTTGGCATTTGTTACAGAGTGAACTTACTATTTGTCATTTTTGTTTGATTATTTTTTGTAAAGACAGTACATCTCTTTCTTAGCTGCAGTAGTAATTCTGTTTCCTGATTTGCTTATTTGTATTTTCTTGAATGAACTTTACTTAAAATGAATGGTGATTTATATCTGACAGTATTCATAGCAGGACACGTAACAAAGGCATTCAGTGGCAAGGTGTAGCATGCTCCACTTTATTAAACAGAGTAATGCATGTTGTTTTAGAAGTATCCAGTACCCATAATCATTCATGCAAATGTTAGAGCATATAGTATTAGATTGTTCAGAAATCTCAAAACATTGCTATGTGAACATGTAAAACCACAGTACTTAGTGGTGTTCTGCATAGCTGTCAGAAGTTTTCTGGTTTTCGTTGTTCAAAAGGTCTGTTAAATGTTGGTATCTCCTTCATGCATGGCAATATTTTTTTAACAGAGGGACCTTTTTCTCTTAATTTTATTGTAGATTAAGAGCGGGGTTATGTGATCGTTGTGCTGTAACCGAAGAACATATGAGAAAGAAGCAGCAAGAGTTTGAAAATATCCGGCAGCAGAATCTCAAACTTATTACTGAGCTTAGTGAGTTTTATCCCCAAGTCTGAAGACAAAACATGCTATTTTGTAAACTAGTTCTCCAGTAATTCCTGTAACTTGATATAATTTATATGTGGTGTGTTTAGTAAGCCCAAGAAGTTCAGTTGGGGGATACTTAACTGTACAGTCTGAAAATATGTAACATACCAGCGACTAGTCATTTGACCCACCTTCCTAGATTGAAGTGCTGATACTGAAAGTGAACTGACGTGGAAAATCTTACACTGTAAAGTAGCTACTTTAGATAAAATGTGGCTGCTTCTGTTTATTCCTACAGCTAGAATGACTGCCAGCTTTCCTAAGGAAACCCTGACTTCAAAAGGAGCTGGTGATGGCAAAGTATCAAGTTCAGACAGAAGTGGGTCCAGCTTCTGTCCTGTAGTTAGTTGGTCTTGGACTTTGACTGCAGTAAACCTGTAACTGTCATATAACCAACTGAGGCCACAAAAAGTAGCTTTACACCAGGCAGCTCGTAGCCAGCTCATTTTGAAATCAAGAAATAGAACATACGAGACAAATTAAACTGTTTGTTCCAGGTGATACGCAAGCAGGGCACAAATATAGAGTTTGGAAAGATTGGTTGTATAAAGTGCAGAATAATACAGGACAGAATTTTAAAATGTTAATGTTATCTTTACCATTAATTATTTTGTATCAGTTCATTGTCTTGCTTGGTCAAGAACAATCAGACATTCAGTGAGATTTAAAATATGGGAAATGCCAGACAGAAAATAGCTTTTTGGTGCTTAATTAAAGTATGGAAATATTAGGTTCTGTGCCAATACAAAATACATCAGTGTTTCAAGGACTTCTAATATCGGGCATTTATATAAAAATATTCTGAATTCTGAGTTTAATGATTAACAACAAACAGGGTACAGCCAATCTTTATTTAAAGCTCTGAACCTTAAAAAGTCAGGGTGATGCCTGTTAGGTACAAATCTTGAACTGTCTGACACAACAGTAGGCTCCCATGAGTTTGGGTTGAGATCTCTATAATAATGAAGAAGATCAGTTGAGGAATCTAGGGGCAAAATAGACAACAACAAAATAAGAACATGAACATAAAAATTATGTGAAAAGTTGGGATCTATCACTGCATTAGTTTGAGACATCATGGAAGAAAGGCTGAATGGTGTTGCAGTAAGTTTGTGTGAAGTAAAGACAGGATTAGTTTGAAATTAAGAAAAGTAAAATGAAAAAGTTCTGAGTGGGCTTTCTTGATTTCCAAAATATTTAAGTGATTTTAAAGAAATCACTGGTGGTTTTTTTCTTTCTTCTCTCCAATTAGCTGTTTGCTTTAGTGGCTAAAACGAAATTCGAATTGCTTTATACTTCCTAGGTTATCTTTAGCCTAAGGAAATAATTTTGTCCATGGAGACAAGTGAGCGATTCAGTCATCTTTACAGCACAGTCTCACTTGTGTGTACATGGACAAAAGTAATTAATGATTGTGTAGAACTAACATTGTGATACAGTAATTGTGCCACCTCTGCCTTTTCTAACACGTCATTTTACAACTTTTTTAATTACTAGCTTGAAACTTCATTTTTGTAAACCATAGAGAAGGTGTGGTATTACATTTTACAATTAGTTTTGTTTCCTTAAAGGACCTGACAAGATTATGATGTTAACATGTGTGCATTGTTTTTTTTTTTTCCCTATAAATTTCAGTGAATGAAAAAAACAACTTACAGGATGAGAATAAAAAATTAACTGAACAGTTCCAGCAATTACAGAAGGAGCTAGAGTAAGTTTTGGGTTGTTTTGGATATTCCCCCATTCCTCAGTAGAAATGTCTGGGAATGTAAATATCAGCTTTTAACTCTTTAAATGTTGTTTCCTCTTTTCTGATAGACAGACTGTGAAAAGATAACCTAGTGCCATTATAACTACATAAGCCTAGTTTCTTTCTATTGTGCAGATTTTTGTTTTCTTTTAACTGTCTGCATCTTTTTTTAATCTGGGAGAAGTAAATTTATCATAGAAATTTTGCTTGACTTCTGATCACAGTGTATAGCAAAGCCTTATGTCTCATACTTTTATTCCTCAGTTGCCTCTTTACCTGTTGTTTCCTCCTAGGCTAAGACTTCAGAAAAGTAGTTATTTAGGTAGTCAAAAAGTCCGAGGATCTTGCAATACATTTTTAAAATAAACTTATTCTAATTTTGCAATTTTACAAGAAAAAAACTATAGTAAATTTTGAAAACAAAACATAAAAATAATGAGCTACAAATTGACTGAAAATTTAATCTGATTTAGTAAGAATGTGCCATCTAATGTTGTAGTTAATATGTGAATGTGGTGTACTGTGCAAGGCAGAGGTAGTGTTCCTTTCTTCTTATGGTCTGACATCATCTGAAACTTACCTCACTTTTGCCTGTCTGTGACTAAGTTGTGTTCATGCCTGGGAGAAATGGGACAGGATGTGTGGACTTAATATGGAAGGTTTTTCATGCATTTGTTTTTTTTTTCTTGTCTGTGTCAGAATTCAGTTTCAGTAGAGGAGTAAAACAACTAGAGTTCAGTTCAGAATGACTGTAGTCCTATTCCTTTGTATTTCTTGGTTTGTCTCCCATCTTTGCACCTTAATTGTCCTTTCTTTTTCTGTATGCATTTAATTATCTCGGGGTAACATACCTCATGACCCCAGCTTCCACTAAAAATCTCTGGCCAATGTAGGAAAGCTGGCAATGACCAATGTAACACTAAGTTATTTGCTCTGCATGTTAGGTGATCATTCAAATGAGTGCAGAGTTGGGTGGATAAACAGTAATTTACAAGGATGGTACTGCTTATTTTAATACAGTCACTGCATTTGGTAGTTCTGGTTGAACTATAGTCATGGTAGTTTATTTAAAATTAGCCACTTAGATCAATATAATACCATCACACTGTAGGTGCAAAGTAGCAGATTATTTCTAGTGCATGATATGAAATCAGATTTTTACACAGTCTTCTGTATTTTGTAACCAAGTTATAATATGAGGAATAAAAATCTGAGAATTCTCCATAAAAATGAAATCAGTGAAATTGCAGAAGAACTGTATTATCTGATCCTTTATAACATTAAGATTTCATTATGCATGGATGGAAACAGCAAGGAAATTCCTGCAAAAACCTCTCCTGGGGTCTCAGATAAATCCATGATTCAGAAATTATTTATTATATAGTTATGATGTACAGTATGTATGGCAGCTGCGTCATTTGAATTTTTTTTTCTGTGATGGTATGTAGAAACTACCTCTTGGTTAGTATGGAAGTAAGGTGCAGAAAAATATATTTTTAGTAGGTTAATTTGTCATACGAGGCCACATGAGCCAGTAAATTTAAAGAGAACTCCAACAGCTGACTTAAATTTGCAAAGTAAATTGATGAATATATTGCTCTGTTGTTTATTTTGATTTGTTTTTTAAGATATTGCTAGTGAATAATACAGTTTTCCAGTGCTTTCTTTGAAAATGTGCTAGAAAAGAGGAATTGCAAAATCACACAATAGGATTCATCAAGACTTGAGAACATCAGTGCAGCAGTATTTGTCCTTAAGTGTTCAAAGTTAGTCATGGTAAAAAGCCTAACTACAAAAATGCTTTTTGTCTCAAGCCAGACAGCTTTTTTAAGTTTTCCATTACCTTATTTTATATAAGATCCTGTGGTTCACTTCAATGCAAACAAAAATTTATCTGTATTTCCTCTTCTTCCCTTAGATCAAAACCTTATATCCTTCTCTTTATAGTTAGGAAGTGATCTTTTGGCCCGTGTTTTCTCTTGAGAATTGTAAGGGAAAGTGCAACTGCAGGAAGATGACCAAGCAGGCTGAGTTAGATTTCCATGTGCTTTTTTTACTGCCTCTTTCATTTCTCACTGCCACTACCATAGAGCAGATAGCCCCTTATGAAGTACTAAACAAACTATTTAAGTTCAAAGATCCAAAAGCAGTGCTTTTTTGTTGTTATTCCCTGGCTATGTCTAGATAGAGTTTTCGGAGAGAAAAGCCATAGTTACTTGTTACATTAATTTTTATATACTGACTCTCTAACAGGCTGCTAGAGCTGACAGTGTGAGAGAAGGTAAACTTCATAACTCATCTTGTATTTTACCTGTTTTGGATGCATTTTTACATTATTCACTGAAGACCTTTTTGAGGTGAATTAGAGGTAACATCAGTGCTTTGGAGAGGGATTGGTTTGAATACAGTGTTGTTCATTACTATTTAAAATTGTCCAAAAGCTTTGTTTTGTATTTAAGAAAGTATTTCCAGATCACTGAATGTATTCTGAATTGGAAAGGACCCACAAGGATCATCAAGCCCGGCTCCTAAGTGAATGGCCCATCCAGGGATTGAACCCACAATCTTGGTGTTATCCAGCACCATGCTCTAACCAACTCAGCCAGTCTTAGGGTCATAAGTTGTGAAGATATACAGGGGGAGAGATACTGGTCCATCCATTTCAGCATTCTTTTGTTAAAGAGGCACCTTCTTCAGACGACAAGCTATAACCTCTACAGTACCTAGTTTCTTCTGGGAAAAAGGGGTTCCGTAGTGCAGTAGTTGTATGTTAACTTCAAATGTGAAGAGCTAGGGTTGTATACTGTTCTTGGGCTTGATGGAGCAATGGTTAATTTTTTGTTAGATTTATCTCAAGACTGGGTTGTAGTATTACTTTTTTACAGTGTGATGTTATTGAGGTGCCTGTATTTCCAAAATTGTTGCATTCTTGAAACATGTGATTCTCCTGCTTGCTGAAACGAAAACTTTTCATCTTGCTGACTTGGGGTTTTATTTGACCACCTGATTTGGTCTCCAGGGAGCAAAAGCAGCAAGCAGTGGAGGTAGAAAAAGAAGTCATTCCCGATTCTCCGGTTCTAACTTCTTCATTTTCTATGGTTAATCGTATGAGAAGAAAAAAAGAGAATAGGCATGTCCGATACACAGAACGTACACCCCCAGATGTGGAACTTAGGGAAAGCAACAGTGGTAAGAGTATTCTAATTTGGTTTTTTAAATTATTTTAAGGGCTAAAGAGAAAGATGATGTATAAACTTGGTTGCAAAGGGCAGAATCTAAAAAAAAAAACCAAAAAACTTGTGCTTTTTTTAAAATTTGCCTTTTCTCTTTTTGTGCGATAATGCATGAGTCCGGGGAAAAATGTCTTTAGTAGTAACTGTTACAGCAGTGATATGCTCAGAACTTATCTCAGCATTTTACTTTTACTCTTGCACATGCACATGCAAATGTAACAGTTTTCCAGCCTGTATTTCTTCTGTAAGTGCAAATTGGCTGAAAAAGCATCTGTTCAGGTTTGACTTGTGCACGCAGCAACGTCACCACCTAGTGGAGAGTGAAACAAATGTTTTGCCACATTCTGAAATTATTCTGCAACTAAAGTAATGTTACTGAAACTGGAAGATACCTACATGATCTCTCTTTGTGTTCTACACTGTTTGCATTTGTTTTGTGTCTAAAGTTCAGAAGTATTGTGTGCATTTAATTTCCAGACTTTGTTCTGTAATGTCATAGAAATAACTCTAATATATTTTAGTGACAAGACCTATTTTTGTGAAATAAGGAGCTTTGTGCTTGTGTTTTATTGATACACAGGAAATACCTTAATCCAGGTTAATTTATCTTGTGGCATTAAAAAAAGGTATTTTAAATAATGTATGAATACATCTAAATATTAGTCTTGACTAAAAGCCTCTTCCCAAGAATAAAAATAGGATAACTGTGGGATGAAAAGGGTGGGCTGATTATTCATGCCCTCTATTTCGCTTTTGAAATTTTTAGTGCTGTGAATAGTTTATCCTTTCTAAGCATACCTATCTCTCTCCATTTTCTGTATTAAAAAATGGAGCTACTAAACAAATCCAAAGTATAATATGTAAGAAATGGTGTAAATACCGATCATAGTTAATGGCTGTGAAAAGCTGTTGGTCATCAAGGTAGAAAGGACTACATGGCATATGTTTGTCATAATTTAGATCTCGGGTTTTTTACCTCTTTATTACCTGCGCTGATGCAGAATATTGTTGCCTTGGATGGTATACTCTTCAATAGTTTCATTGCCCTATTAACAGGTCAAGTACAGCTTGAATAACTATTTTTATGTGGTCAGTATAGATGGTGGTGTCATTTTGTGTTAGTGTTGTTTTAGGGCTGACTGGCTGAGATCATATTTGTGAGAAAAAGGATTAATATGAAATATTTATCATTTTATTTTTATTTTGCCGTATCACTGTCACAAATTATCAGATGAGCTTAGATTGCTGGATCTACTGACATTAAAATTCGCATTCAAGTGCTTTTAAGATCAGGGTCATTGTCTGTATCTACAGAAAGTTAGCACAACAGGATACCTAATTTCACCATGTGAAAATGTTTCTACATCTCCTAGAGTTTGGAAAAATTCCACTCTTTTCCACACAAGTGAGCACTCACCATGGAGGAGAGGTACTAGTGGCAGACACCTGTGATCCACAACTGTCCCCTGTGCCGAGTAAGTGTATTAATAGATTTAGTTCTAATACCATTCAAAATAAGCAAAAATATGTAAAACTGAGGTTTCGTCTCTTTAACAAAGAAACCTAATAAACTGCAAACCTTTTAAAATTCTTTAACAACTGTGAGAATCAACATGCAAGTCAGGGTTGTGGTGGTTGCTGTTCTTGTGCTTTCCAATCTTATTATCTTGCCCCAGTTTAATGAATTGAGTAATGTTAAATCCCTCAAGGGAAACTCATCTATTTGTTTTCCTCATAAAAACACATGAAAAATAATGGTGACTGTCAGTTAGGAAATATGCAAGACAGGCATTTTATTGTAAATATGCATTATCTCTGTTCTACATGCTTTTATCAGACTACTTGTGCCCTGGACTGGGAGGGTGAAAAGTGACTTTTACATTGACTTTTAATTTTGGGGAGCTGTATTCAAGTTGGACACATATTTCTCTGTGCTGATACAGCAGTTTGCTCTCATCAGAAATTCTTTTGCCACTTACCACTTCCAGATACAATTTTTATCTGACAGAGATCAAACTATTTCCATAAATGCCAGTTTTAATTTGTGATCTTTTTAGTTCTGTGTTTGTACCATCTCTGTGAGTCGAGCAAGACTCTATAATATGTATACAACTTACTGTGATCTTTCTACTCACAAAGATAAACCAAGGGTGGGAGGATACCCTGTTCCAAAGCCATCTTTCAACTTGGCTGCAGTCGTCGCAGAAACAATTGGACTTAGTGTTGAAGAGGAATCTGTAAGTATTCCCAAATTTCTTACATAACCAGCTTTTTGGGCCAGTTGTTTTCAAAAACAGTATTTTTCTCTTTTGCATTAAAATTCTGTAAAAGTATTCTGAGTTCCAGTAAGCTCACCTTGGTTTGCTTTTGCTTAGTCTTTACTGACTTGCTTTAGCAAGAAGAGTTGTAACTGTTCTGACCTGTCTGGGGGAGTTGAGGAGGAGGGTAGAGACATGGTTCCTCCTTTCAAGTTTTGTTGGCACAGTGATCTAAATCCCTGGCTCTCCTAAATTCCCTTTGTGCCGTAATCAAGTCTAAGACGCTGAAAAATATTTCTTTGCAATGAGACTGTTTGGTGACTCAGGTGAGATTATTTGATGTTTTTGATTGGTAACTACCATGAAAATTACAGAATGCAGAATATTTTTGTGTCCATGCATTAGAATGAATTTTTTCTATTTCCATAAGATTTCTTTAAAGCTGCTGGTCAAAATTTCATCTCTTAGCTTTTATTATTTTTCAGAATTTTGAATGTTTCAATTTGAATGGTTCTTCACAGTATTTCTGTGCCAAATGAGCATTATTTCTAATTTTAATTCCAATATCTTCTCACACTTCTTTTCTTTGTTTTCCTTCACCATGTGCAAGGAATCCCAGAGCGTACTGAATCTTCCCCTCACTAACACAGTTATGAGCCAGGCCTCAGAGAGCATGCAGTCTGAAGACTCAAGAAAACATCCAGCTTCTGAATCAAGAAATGATGACAACAATTTAGGGTGTGTTTCCACTCAGTTATAATAGTATTGTTTTAAGCAGGCTTACAGAAGTTCTGGTTTTTGTAGAATTTCAAACCTTGTGGCATTTTGCCTTAAAGGTATAGACATGGAAATAAATATTTTCATATCAGAGGGGTTTCTTTCAAGTAAATGACATGAGAAGCAAAGAAACTGATAGAATGCAAAACTGTAGACTTTTACTTAATTCACAAACTTCGTATTTGGGCTGCTTCTTTGTGTACACAGTCCATCCTTTCCTAACTTCTCATTATTGCAAAACATCTTCTGAGGCCCATAACCCTGGGGATAGTGGGCCTGGAGCTGGAATGCAAAAAGGGTTTTATTGCTCTGATTAGGTGTCAAACCAATAGACTGTTGCCCTTCCCACTCTCCTCAGGAAATTGTGGTCTAAACTGAAGGGGTTTTTTGGCCCTATTTGTCATCTTGAATGTATGTCAGGTAAAAAACAGCACCTGAAAGGAGCTTGCACTTTTTTCCTTCACTTGCAGAAGGTTTGAGAATCTATTGTCATGGTTTTAAGATCTATACAAGAACCTAAATAGACTCCTATTGAAACCATTCTCACGTTCTTCCTTTTCATTGCACTGAAAGGTAGGGAGTCCTTGGATGGAATAGATACTTAGGCAGGCTTAACTCTGTCCTTGATTCTCAGTTGAACATGGAACAGAATTTCACACCACACACCAAAATGAAGGACAAGATCTGTGTTTTGTTTGCCTTTTACACCTCTAAGTGCAACAGTACCTATCCCTAGAATAGGTTAATTTTTCAGTTTTCAGTTGTTACTAGCAGCTCACACAGCTTTAAAGCAGATCAGCAATAGGAAACATGTATTTTTTTTTATATTGCTTTCTCTCCTTCCATCTTCTGTACACCAGAAAAATCTCTCATGTCTCATTGTGTTCAGTATTTCAGATTCATCTCATAACACTCTACCACATGATGATTGGGATTCTCGGGTAGCGTCTCCTGTTTTTGGAGCTTCTAGCAGTGTGAAGAACAACTCAAGTACAGGTCATGCTCCTTGTATTTTAGATTCAGGACTGAAGCCTCATCTCAAAACCAACCTCTTCAACAATCCGTCCAGTTCCAGGTCTCATAAAAGTAGATCAAAATCTGAAGATGTTGCTTTTGTTGCACCGCTGAATCTTGGGACGGAAATCAACTCAGTTATCAGCCAGGCCTCTGTCCATAGGCAAATGGTTGTGAAAAAGAATACTAATGAGGCTGTAGCCTGTATTGGAAACACCTGCACAGCTAAAAATGAGGTGTTCAAGAGCGATGTCCTTCTCATATACCAGAAGCAGCTAGAAGGCAGGTGTGCTAAGAGAAAGAAAGCTGAAGATGATCATGCAGTTAGCTGTGAGAAAACATCATTCAACAAAGAGAACTCTGTGCCCTTTCAATCTGATGTTCAGCAGATTAATGGGGAACATACAGCTGATAAGCCCTTGGATCTGTCTGATCGCTTCTCTGGAGTTCGTGGTCAAGAGAAAAAACAAGGAAGTGAGGAGACATGTAAAAATAGACTGAAGCAAGTGACATTGAATGACATTTTTTCACACATAGGGAAGACCATTCCTGAAGGTTCATCATCCGTTCAAAATGCCAACAATGAGAGCTGTTTGTTTGGCAGAGATTTACAAGAGGAATCCTATGTACAAGAGACAATGCTGGGAAGAACGTTCTCTGATAAGAAAAACCAGATCCAAATGAAAGAAGAAGTTGCTCCCTTCAAATTTGCACCACTGCCGAGTTCTGCAGAAACAGAGGGACTTTTTGGTGATGTAAAGGTATGCTTTTCTGACTCTTTTTCTTCTCCTTTGAAGTATTATATTCAAGTTTTGGGAAATAGTAAAACTGCAATATGTTGTTAGGTTGCCAGTGGCCATGTACCAAATAGAAAGAAAACAAGGACAGGACATGGAGAGTCTGAACCAGCATCTGTACTTCAGCCAAACCCTTGTAGACTATCAAAAAGTAAAGCACAGCAAAATGAGCAAGGTAACTTGATGAAAATGTTCCTTTTACTGCCTCTTTACCCCCTCAGCCTATGCTCTGGTTGAATAGAATTATTCATATCTTCCTTTCTTCCACTTTAATCCCTCTGTTCTGCTTCTAACTCAGTCATATTCTATTTGGGATTTCTCAAGATCGCCCCCAACATTTATAGTCTGTATCTTCCTAGCATACTTTTGCCACTGTATAATAAATATATCATTGGTATTCAGGTGTACACTCAACAGGCTGTGCATCTTGTTCTTTCTTGTTTGTTTAGCATTGTTATTTGTTGCCGTGTAATAATAAAATCTCATGAAGTTTGAGTTTAAATTATCTATATCAAATACTTGAAGACTGTACTCAAGTGTAAGCATAAGTCATTTTGGTAATGTTTTTCATTATTCCTAATGATCTGGTAAAGAAATTTGTACCTTTAGTGATAATGAAAACACAGGCTGTCATATACTCTTCCTAGAACTTGTACCTTCTTTCCTCTTAAGTGCTCCCAGTTGGAAAACTAATTTTTTTGAACTAGCATTGTAGAATCAAAGCTTCTGTACTCCTTAGCCAAGCTGTTACACTGCATACTTTATTTAGAAATACTTGCACTATGAATTTAAAAGATACTTGTCAAGGTAGTTGGTATGGACTTGTAGCTTGGAATCTAAATATTCCCCTCAGAGATAAATCAAGAGGCATCTTTGGAACAGCTACCATAGACTTTTGTACTCTTTTCTTAGACCTGACTTTTGTATTGTCGTTGATCTAATGTCAATAGGGAACCAACTAGGGAAGGCACCCCCTGGACCTGTTGTTTGTCAGCAGGGAAGGACTGGTAGGTGAAGTGGTGGTGGGGGCCATCTTGAGTATGACAGTCAGAAAATGATAAGTTTTCAATTCTCAGAGAAGTAAGAAGTGGGAGGTGGCAGAACTGCTACCTTGAACTTTTACAAGGCAGACTTTGGCCTGTTTAGAAGACCAGTTGATAGTCCTCCTTTGGGAGGCAGTCCTGAAGGGCAGAGGAGTCCAGGAAGTCTGGACATTCTTCAAGAAGGAAATCTTAAAGGTGTAGGAGCAGGCTGCCCATGTGCTGAAGGATGAGCTAATGGGAAAGAAGGCCAGCCTGACTAAACAGAGAGCATTGGCTGGAACTCAGAGATAAAAAGAGAGAGTTTTTGACCTTTGGAAGAGGGGGCAGGCAGCTCAGGAGAACTACAAGGATGTTGTGAGATCACACAGGGAGAAAATAAGAATGGCCAAAGCCCAGCTAGAGCTTAATCTGGCTACTGCCATAAAAAACAATAAAAAAAGTTTCTATAAATCCATCAGCAACAAAAGGAGGGCTAAGGAGAATATCCATGCTTTATTGGATATGGGGGAAATATAGGGGCAAAGGATGAGGAAAAGGCTGAGGTACTTAGTGCATTCTTGGCTAAATCTTTAATAGTAAGATGAGTTGTTCTCAGAGTAGCCAGTCCCTGAGCTGGAAGAGTGGAACAGGGAGCAGAGTGAAGCCCCCACAATCCAAGGGGAAATTGTCACTGACTGGCTGCACCACTTAGACACACACAGGTCTATGGGGCCAGATGGGATCCACATGAGGGTACTCAGGGAGCTGGCAGAAGTGCTCAGCGAGCCACTTTCCATCATTTGTCAGCAGTCCTGGATAACCAGGGAGGTCCCAGCTGACCAGAGGTGAGCAAATGTGACACCCATCCACAAGAAGGGCTGGAGTGAGGATCCAGGGAGCTACAGACCTGTCAGCCTGACCCAGGAGACCAGGAAGGTTATGGAGCAGATCACCTTGAGTGCCATCATAAGGCACATACAGGACAACGAGGGGATCAGATGCTTCTGGCAGAGTTTGATTCTGATTGTCTTTTTTTCTCATATTCTGTGCATACAGACCTGAAAGATAAACCCTCTTTAGAAAACTTCCAGTGGAGCATAGACCCAGGAGCTGACCTTTCACAGTACAAAATGGACATTACTGTGATTGATACAAAGGTGAACTTCTATTATAAGTCTGCATGTTCTGTGATGTTGAAAGAGCCTGCAAAGTAATATCATGAACATTGCTCTGGGCAGACCAAACCCACTTTGTAACAAAATTCTGAATTCAGCTCATTTGGTATTTGTTCATGCTACAGTTATCCTAAAACATTTCCACTGTTTAGTTGTACTTTATAAACTCAGCAGGCATGTTCACAATATGAAAATGATGCTTTTGGGGGTGGTTTTGAGTTTCTTTTAAGACAAAAAAACATTCTAAATCTCATAATTTTTCCTGTGAAAACGTTCAGTATGGTATCTCTTTATGGTAAGTAATAGAAAAGATGCCAGTAATGACTATTACCTTTTTGAGTTGGGTGCAACTAGAGTTGGTTATTAGGACCTCTGAGAATTTTCCTGAAGTTTCTGTTAGTCTTTAAGTGAGAGAGACAAAACAATCTTAAAATCTTTTCATTTGACCAGTCTTTAACTTCTGTACGTTTCATGGTTAATTTTTATCTTTTTAGAATTTAACATGAAATTTTCTAAGGCTTTTCTTGCCCACCAGATAAATGCTTCCACACTTGAATTTCAAAACACGCTATTCTCTTATCTAGGTTTTACATCTTTGTTGTGCAGACATTACTGCAGGGAAAAAAGTAAATCAGTATCCAAAAAGAAAGCAGTAACTGCTATGAAAGTGTTTCAGATACACAGCACTGACACTGACTACACCAGTTGCTTCTGGGTGCAATTGTCATGTTTGCTTTTTTTTTCTAGGATGGTTCTCAGACCAGAGTTGGAGGGGAAGTTGTTGATATGGATTATACGTATGTTAGTGACAGTGTGCTATTAAAAATGAAAACTCAAGAACAAAATCAGGAAAGCAGTCCAAGTAGGACATTTTTTTTCTCTTCTCTTTTGTTTGCTTTTTTGTGGTGTGGTGGGGTCTTGAGGGTTGGTTGGAGTTTCTTCTGGTTTATTCTTTTTTGGAGGAGGAGGAGGAAAGAGTAAAAGGGTGTTTTTTCCCTGTATGACTAGATAGTAGAAAGTGGTTTGCAGTAAAAAAGTGGTGATGTATTTTTTATACATTACACAGATCAGTCTGTTTCCTAGTAGAATTGGTGGTGGGTTTTGAGGTTGGTTTTTTTTAACGTAGATCAAAAAAATGATAGGATTTGTTCTGAGAGAGCCAGTAGCTGTTCCCTTACAGTGCTTAAAGGGTGAAATACTTAACCATGTAACAGTTCTGATCTCACCTGCAACAATCACTCTTGCAGTGAGCAGCTTTGGAAGTTTTCTATGTAATCACATCAGACTTTTTATGGAAAGACTAATTTCATTTTTAATGACATATAAATAGAACTAGTATGTTTAAAATAAATCCAAATGTGTTTATATCACTTTTAATGTATGGTATGGGGTGAATTATGGCTGCAGGGCAGTGGCTATTTCCTACCCACAGAAGTATTTCCTTCTGCTTGGGTAAGTCCATAATTACAAGAACAAAAATTTCACGTATCCAGTATTAAGGTTAAAGGTACCTCAAAATGATTTAGCAGTTAATCAGATTTTAGAAATGGGATCCAAGAAATCTGAAAAATAAATGAGCACTGGCCACATTTAAAAGATTGATAGAGAAGTTGCAGAAAGAATAAAGGTATAGCTGTTGTTGAGTTAATTGGTACTGGAGCAGGAAGTAAATATTAATTCTTTTGATACATTTAGTCAAAATGCAATTTCTTGACTAAGATCATTGAGACACTGATTTGGATGTTCTTTATGCTTTTAATAACAGGAGGAGAAATAACAGATATGTTTGATCAGACAAGCCATGAAGAATATGAATCCTGCCTACCAGAAGATAGTCCTTCTGCATGTGATGGAAAAGAAACTCTTCACGATGAAGAGCAGGATAAGGGAGTAACAGCAGCAAGCAAGAAACTAAAAAGTGGGATATAATTTGGTTTTGTCTTTATTAGCTTACTTAAACTACAAGAGTTGATTTAAAATCAGACTCTGTTCTTTAGGAACAAATATGCCAAATTAAACACCAGTTCTTTTTTCGTAAATTTGTGGTAAATTTGATTACTTCTAAGGACATAACATAAAGCAATATGAACATTTTTCTGGTAGTTCATTTATCACCACACAAATGTGGAATGTGTAGTGGAAGTTGGCATAGCAGCGCAACACCAAAGTGACTCTTACAAGAAACACCAGCTTTTGGCTGCAGTTATTTACTTCTTTTCTTCTCACTATTCTAGGTTCTATTGAAGATATTACAGTATTTTGCATTTTAAGCAGCCTTTCCTTTGATGTTTTCTTGTCTCTTTTACTCGTCTCACTGCTGTTTTCCTTCTGCTCCAGTAATGCTTTTTCATTGCTGATTCTATCAATTCTGTACTGTTTTTAGTATCTGTTTGAATCTGCTGTCTCAGACTGAATGTACGTGGCATTTTTATATTTCTTAACAGTTGGTTAATAATTTTACAGAATTTTCTCCAGACAGTCTGTTAACCTTATATTTTGCATGTACATTTACAGAACACGAGGATAAACAAGATAAAGCCAAGCAGAAAGCTTTTGTGGAGCCTTATTTCAAAAGTGATGAGAGGTAATTTAGTCTGTTCTGTATGGGCATTTTAAGGCTCTTCATATCTTCCCTACAGGGAACTTGTTCCTCCATAAAATAAACGTGTTTGTGTGTAACAGACTAGCAGTTGAAGATGCAGAGGTAAAAGATCTGATACATTAGATAAAAGACTTTAGATAGATAAAAGATTATCTAATCTTTTAGATTAGATAAAAACAGGGGTAGGGGAAAAATGTTGAGATGCCTATCACATTTGCTGAAGAGAAGGGATTGCCTCTTCTGCTTTTTACAATTTTAGTAAATGCAGTGGTTTGTAATCCATGTGGTTTCTTACAGGCATGTGGTCATGCCTGAGTTTATGAGCTGAGAACCTGTGGGCTGCTTGTACAAATGAAAACCTTTCCTTCTCTGGTATTTTTACCCCTTGCTGTAGGCAATAAATGAATAGTGTTCAACAATTGCACCTCTTAGTGCCTCCTCTGTTGCCTTCCAGTTTAATCATCATTGGAAGTCTGAATCTTTATTTCATAATGATACCAAACCCTTCAGTTAGCTTGTATTTTATCTCAGTGCATGTTTTCTTTGTTCAGGAAAACTTGTTTAGTGTTTTGAGAGCAGTTAAGTTGAAAAGAACCTACTGATCTTGAACCCCAGCATATGTTCCACTCGTGGAAATCAAGAACAACTCTGTCTTGGGCAAAAATAAATATTCTACGGAAGATCTATATTTGAATAATTTCTATATAGCAATTACTCTCACACTATGAAAAGCCATAATAATGAGTCACACATCTCTGGTTATGTAGAAGTTCATATCACATTCATATTACATTGAAAACTGTTTTCTTTCTAAAAGTAGCCCTATTCAGCTATGAAAGGCAGTATGATTTGGGGCTTGTAAGCATTTTCCGATTTTTTTTTTTTTAACTTGACTCTCCACCATTGTGTTCAAAAAGAATGGAAATTCCCAGTCACGTTGAAGAAATAAAAGTACTATCATGTGAAAACATTTTTGTTTTTCAGAAAGAATACTGTGTTAGATTTTCCTCATATTGAGGTTGTTCGAAAAAAAGAAGAAAGAAGAAAATTACTTGGCCACACTTGTAAGGAATGTGAAATAGTAAGTAGTGCTTTAAAATTTTTCAGTCTTCCGTTCTCCTAACTCAGACAGTATCTAAGTGCTGAAGTGCTGCTTTTAATTATTAATGTGGTTGCATCATCATCATTACCTACAGTAGCAGGGAAGTAAGTGTTCACCAAAGCTGGATAACCAAGTTTGCAGGTGGTTTGTCTGTTTTTAGTGTGGTAGCTGCATATAGCATGGAAAGGCTTGGGTTTGATTTTTTTTTTTTGTGTGTGTCTGTATGATAGAAGCTTCTTACATCTAGAAGCTTCTGGAGGTTCCAGTAAGATTGCTGTTAATAAAAAAATACATTAACTGATCAAAGAACTATTACAGGTTTCCAAACTTTAGATCAAAAGCTCTACGGAACTTTACAGGTACTGGAATAAGTAAGTTCTATATCCTGATGTATAGATAGATAGATAGATAGATAGATAGATAGATAGCTCTCTTTTTGGTTTGATTTTTTTCCTTGTTTTCTGGGATAATTTTTTCAGATCATTGCACCAGCACAGGTGACAGTGTGTACATATTGTACGAATGCATGCAAAAATGTTTACATTAATAGGTTAAAAAGTATGAAATTTTAGGTTTCACGTTACACATTTTTTCCTCCCTTTTAATTTATTAAACTGCTTTCAGCTACATGGTGTGGAGATAAAATATTGAAGTAATTACATGTGTAATAAGAACATGTTTTATTTGGCCATTAATAGACTTTATGATCTAATAAATGATGACTCAGTAGAAGTGTGGATTGAACAATGGTGGATTTTGTGGAATCTTTTCACCTAATTTCCACATGTATATAAAATGTTTTCGTAGATTCTCCTGCTATTCGCTTTATAGTCAAGTCCTATTTACTTAACTGAAGAAATTTATTAGAGTATGTTTTTAATAAAAACATGTTCAGAAAAACAGTTTTGGTAAAGCTCATTAAATACAAATATTTGATTTTTATAGTCAACTATAAATACCATTTTAATATACGTTTGATTTAAAGAATTTGAAAGAAAACAAAACAACCTCCAAACTTCAGTCTGCTTCATGGTTCCAGAGCCATGTGTTAAGTATTTTAATTTCCTGTTTCTATAAGCTACAGATCTTCCCTCTGCAAATTCAGTTCTCGTTACTTTCTGTCAAGTTACAGTGATAACTATGGTGTCTGGAAACATTCACATCTCCGGTTTTGTAACAGTAGGTTTCTACATTAAATGTCAGAAAAGTTTGGGTTTGTTGTTGATTTTGGCTTTTGGGGGTTTTTTTAAGTCTACACCATTCAAGATTAATGTTTTGGAAAGTGTGGGATGCTTGGCTGTGTCATTGCACTATAATAAAACTCACTTTGAATTAAATGCCTATGGAAGAAGGGAGTATTGGATAAAGCATAAAGGATGCTTTAGAGAAGTCTTGGCTTGCTGATGAGCCATATGGGTTTGAAAAGCCGCCAAGGTCTGAGGGAATATTTAGGGAGTGGGTAGAAATCAGTAAATTGTTTCTGCCCCTATACTACAAGTGGTGTGAATGGGGTCAGTTACTGTCACTCTGAGAAGACCTGAGATTTAACTTCTGCACGTGCCACAGCAGGCTGATACTAAAGTCCTTTGTAAGTGCTTATCTTAAAGCTTTGTGGAAGCATCTCGTTCACTTTACAGTGTAGAACTTTTGATAACAAGTCTTGTTTTGGTTTTTTATGACCTTGCGATACGATCAGGGAAAGATTGTCAGCAGAAGTTACTGGTAGCGTGTAAAAGTAACATTTGTTAGTGTGGTTAAGTGTAGCTACACTTAGATGAGTAGGAGAATCAGTCAGGTGTTTTTATATGCATTTACATTACAGGAATTATTCTGTAAGTTTTTGCTAAAGTAATGGGAGGAACGTTTTTAGGGTTTGTTCCCTTTCTGAGACTGCAAATTATAGAATTCTATAAACAATTATTTTATGGGGAAGACAGGATGAGATTGCAGTATCTTCACACACAGAAAAGCCTAGCTCGAATGTTTTGTGTGGATTAAAAATGCTGTGGACAGTGAGATCAATCTAGAAAACAGCTGAGAGTTGTTTTTGCTGTTTAGCTGACATACATAATTCTCTCATTCTCTGTCAACCCTAGTAGATTTCTAAACAAGCCAAAGAAGAAAAGTTTCTTTCTGATTTATTTTTAAAACATATTTACCTTGATTTTTGATTGTTCTTATTTTCTGTTCCTACTAAACTATACTGCATTTTTCATTGTTGGATCTGTAATTATTCCTTACTAATAGTAAATTTTTTAATTAAAAAAATTGCAACGCACTACAGACTTTTAGTAGATCAATTTCTAAAATTTCAGGCTATTTACAGGACAAAATGAGGAGCACTGCTAATTATCCCTAAATAAAACTAAGCAGTATTTGTCTTGCACAGACATTGTAGAGTTATCATAGTTAATTTTTTTGACTTAACACCTTATTCTTAACTTTTGTCAGTAAAAATTGAAGTGTACTAGGTAACAATTTCCTGTTCTTCCTCTTTTTTAGTCTCTAGGTCTTTGAGTGACACAGACGTCTTTCCAGCTGTGTCTGTGAAATCCAGTTGCATGAGTGACCCTACTCTATTTGACTCAATCCCTGAGCAACTGATGATGCCCACTAATGATGACACCCTACTGATGATACCCACTCATGTTCTGGCTTTTTCCAGTTTAAGGGAACATTGTATAACAAACTGAATCTTATGTTTTTTGGCCAGGAGACCCACGTGTTACTACATTAGATTTCTGTACTAATAAGGGCTTTGAGAGCAGAACATGTTCTGGTGGCACACTGTAAAATGGCACGAAGTCTGAATTGGTTTGTGGAGGGAAGATGTACCTGTTTCAGGCAGAGCTGCAGTTCCCACAGACTAGAGAGTTGCAAAATGAAACAAGGCTTTTTTTCCTAGTTCGTGCAGTTTTGACACTGATATTTTCAGAGCCGTGATTGCTCTTTTCTAGCCAATCATCAGTATTTATATCTCATGAGGTTTTTTGAGGAGGATTTTTATGCCTTAATATTTTGTCTGCAATTTAGAGGGGAAAAAAGGGAATTTATTAGCATACTTTACAATTCCAAGTAGGTTTTCTGAAATCTTGCCAGTAGCTGGGAGCATGAAATAATCTCTGTTGACAAAGGTATGGTGTTCTTTTCCTGATTTCCCCAGTCTAGGTCACTTTCCATCTGACTGAATGAGTTAAAACTTTAATTTACCTTTTTGAATTGTAACACTGTCATTTCAGTAGAATTGTTTTACCACTTTCACAAGGGTCAGGTTTCTTGTGTGGCTGTGACTGTTGACTTGCCACTTGAATCAAACAATGCATTCATTTTGAAAATATTTTGACCCTGTATGTGCTCTAAGGGCCAGATTTGTATTTTTAGGAGATACAACTAGAATTACAAATTAAAACAGTAGAAAACTGCATGGAAAAAAATTATACCCTAACTTTCTATGATGCTACTCAGGGGAACACCCAGCAAAAAGGTTTGGAGAGTGTATATACTTTTCTCATTGCAGCCTCCAGTACAGCTGACAGGGGTGAAAGAGTAGCCAATTTACTATAGAGAATGCTCAGCTGGCAGATAGTTTTTGGGGTCCCAGTGTCTGTCAGCTACTTAAACTAACTCTTTAATTGTTTCTAATTTGAGGGTAAGAAGGAAGCATTTTGACTTAAGTTTGCTGTTACTTCTGTAAATTTGGATACAGGAAATAATTCTGCAGCATAGGGTTTGTAGTACGGATTTTTTTTCCTTTTTAAATTTCATTTGTAAATGCAAGCTGACACAATAAATTAAAAAATTCCGATCTCTTTCAACACCTGTGCTACTAGCCTTGTAAAATCAGTCTGTAAACTGTTGACATAAGTAATTGTACACATGCCTAAACCTTGTTACCTATGGTATGTTAAAAGATAGAAGGTTAACAAATTTGCCATCATAAAGTTATACTTAGTCTGTACATTCAGTAAGCTTTTAGGATAATTGCCAGGTGTTTGTCACTTGGATAACAAATCTCTACTCTTGGCTGTCCTCACCATTGTTTTTAGATAACTGTGTTAATAAACACAGTGATTGATAATGCCAATTGTGTAAAGCTGTCCTCCATATGTATGAATTCGTTAACTAGGATTTTTTTTCACCCCTTACATTCAGTATTATGCAGACATTCCAGAAGAAGAGAGAGAGAAGAAACTCGCTTCCTGTTCAAGACACAGATTTCGTTACATTCCTCCAAATACGCCTGAAAATTTCTGGGAGGTTGGATTTCCTTCCACCCAAACCTGTGTGGAAAGAGGTTTGTGCAAGAAAAAGCTTAAAAAGCACTTTTTAAAGCTGTTTGGTTTTTTTTTCCCCCTGAAAAAAAAATATAGCAGCCTTTCTCACCCAGTCCTGTTGAGGTCTGTTTATCAGCAGCCATTATTCTTAATAAATATTGTCTGGTTTTAGCAGTTCCTGTACAATAAGAAAGGAATATAAGGACACTTTCTTAGAGCCTAGAGAGAGAAGGCAGAAATAATTGGGATTTTCACAGAACTTAATTAAAACCCTACATATCTTTGGCCCTAAGCAAGAACTGGGTTTTCAGAGGCAAAGGCCGAGAGATTATACTTACTGAGGAGAGACAGGCAGCACTATTGATGTCCTTTGTCAGTGTTTTTAGAGCTTCATAGTACCAAGTGATAATGGAAATGTTGCAGGTAAGGTGTAGTTAAACAGTTTTTAATACATTTACTACACATATATGTTAGTGACAATGAAAAGATGTGGTGTTTTGTTTTGGGCTTTTTTTAACTCGTCTTCACATAGAAGTTTGTTCTTTCCTAAATAATTTTTCAAAATCTTAGAGCCTGGTGTAAAAATGAGTTTTTACTAGTTATGTTAAAACACATTTGTGTTTTGTAGTGTACTCTATGTACATTTCTTCAGAAGTGGTGAAGTGCTGGGGTGAGGAGCCCTATATGAACTCTCTGAGTTACTTATAGGTTTACTTGTGCATTAGCTGTGAAACTTTATTCTTTGCTTTTATCTGTTCTTGTAACAGTGTCCGGTCAGGCATAGGAAAATGTAGCCATAGTTGTGTATGTGTATTGTGTGATAGTGTTTCAGTATCGTCCTTAATCTTCCAGAACAGGGAGCCTTGATTTTTACTGACTATATAACTTGTTACTGCCCATTTGGAATCTGCTTGCAGCCTCATTAAAAATTAGATTCTTGGCTGTCTCCTTGTTCTGCCGGAGTAAGAGCTGTTCAGTTGTTAATGGTCCTCAACAGCATATCAGAGGCAGACTTTAGATCAACCCTCCCTTGGAAAAGAAAATATTTTATAGCAGTGCAGCAAGAGAATTAAAACACTAGAGAGAGTTCCCATGATGAGCAATCGCTCCTGCCACTCCAAAGAAGTGGGGTACAACATAGGTATTTTCTACTTCTTATTGGTGTCTTGAATCATCTGTTTGTGTTGGAGTGTTTTTACTGAGTTACATAGACGGAATTTTCCAACTATGAAGTAGGAATCTGCTGCTCTCACTTTGGTGGATGTTGTTGCTGATAAACTGTAAGGAATTGACAAAAGCCAGGTGCTGAAACTGACTTGCATAAAATATCTGTTCACTGTCAGTGTTAGCTAAGTTGAGCGTGTTATAGAAATTGTCTATACACTTTTCTTATCAGAGCTTTCAAGGTGTGTTTGATCCATAGGCTTATGTTTGGCTTTTTCCAGTCTTTAATAAATCTGTGTGCTCTTAAAACAGAAGGAGGTACTGTTTAAACCCACAAAGCACACGTGTCTGAAGTTTCCTCTGTATGACTAGGATTTACATTTTTAAAAGTGATTTTTATTAGTCAACTGTATTAGCAGTACTTGCATACTTTGTTACTCTTAAGTAATATCCTCGGTAGAAAGACAATGAAAAGTGCAGTTTTGTTTTGAATAGATGAACAATTCATGGTTTCCATTCTCTTCTTGTCAAGTGTCTGCATTGCATTACTGTGCAGTCACCTACTAGAAAGCAGCTGCATGTTTTAATGAATGGTTTTTGCACCCTGGGATCTCAAAACTTTATGTGAAGTCAGAACCAGTTGCCCCAAAAGGACAAAAAGAATTACAAGTTATTTTTTGAGGCTAAACACAAATTAAAGCTAAAGTTATGCCTGTTTTTATATTGTATTTCTTACCTCAGATTTATTCTTTTAAGGCTACATTAAAGAGGATCTTGCTCCCTGTCAACGTCCAAAAAGGCGGCAGCCTTACGCCGTAATGTTTACTCCAAAAGGCAAAGAGCAGAAGACATAAAGGACGGGGAAGTAAGGAGTGCCAGCCTGAAGTGTATCTTTCCTGCCCGTAGATATTTATAGTTAATATAAACTTGAAATAAAGAACTGTTTTTTCCACAATGATAGATAAATCTTTTAATTGAATATGTAAATTTTATAAAATTCATTTGTAAGTCTGATGTACCAGGAAACAAAACTATTTAATGTACGTTTGTTTCATATTGTATTAATACATTTTGTATTAATTTTTGCACCTGTCAGACAAGTCTCCAAATTTTTTTTCTTTAAGGCCAGCAGCTGAAATTCCAGCAATTCCTGTCTAAACTTTGTGTCAGTGAGTAACTGCTTTGAAGTCACTAAAATCTGTTGTTCTTGCAGGGGTAAATATCTGTCAATGGGAAGAGAAATTACAATTTTCTAGGGTGCTTTTGTCTTGCACGGGATTTTCTTGTATTTCTTTTCTCTTGTTGCAATAATGGTTATATCTACTTGGAATAAAGCTGTATTAAATATGAAATGGATCTACCGTTAATAGTTTGGAGGTGTGAAAACCAGGAAGTCTGTGTCTTTCTTAAATTCTGGTGTTAAAGGTATAGTACTATGTTTTCCTCAGTGTTTAAATTAGAATATCCAATATTCATTTTATTTTTTCCTTGAAATGCCTTTGCATATATGTGTCTCATTTATTGATGGAGATAAGCATTGTTGTTTCTAAATCTGGGTGACAGCTCTGCCCAGAGATCTAGTGGACAACAATAGTCATCACCTAGATTATGAAGGATTCTCCAGAGATACTGTAAATTAATCCTTTGTAGCAGGGGATATAGTTCCATACTTGCATTGGGAAAATAATACCATACAGTCTCACAGAGGCAGGGTAATACCTACATAGGTAGGCAAGCCAAAGATCACCAACAGATCCTTAGGAATAAAGAAGCTACAATCAGAGTTGGGCTCAAACAGTGAGAACTCTTTTAAAAAGAGATCATAAAGCAAGCAACTATTGAAATGCCTTAAGAAAAAATAAAATAATAGAAAGTACAGATACATCTGGGGGTTTATCTGTATATATTTATATAAATGTATCTGTAATTTCTACTCTTGTACTTTGTGTGTGTATAAAAAAGTATGTATTTAAAAACTTGGTGGATAGGACCATTTAAATTCAGCAGTATTTATATAGGAATGGTGGCAGGTTCTGCTGGTGGAGAGGTTGTAGCTTAGGCCCAAGAAGAAAACTAAAACGAATGTGATCAATTTAACTGTAACACTAAGTGACACAAAATCCTTTTAGGTTGAAATTGCAGGCCTTGAAGAAAAGTAGGTGTAACAGTAGGCACTGTCCCTATCCTACCTGCTTAGCTGATTTACTTACTTTAGCATTTCACAGGGGTATATCCTAAAGAATGCCAAAGGCTTAAAGCCAAACAACAATTAAAGTCTTTAGTCATTCCCATATATACTAATACATGCTGACAGTAAATGTTTACACACTGTAAAAGTTCACTTCTTGGAGCAGGCAGTCAAAGAACCCATGCCAAGGTAAGTCTGGTTTCCTGCAAATTAAAAAAAAATTGAAAAAACAGATGCTGCCAAAAAGTGGAATTCTTGCAGGTATGTTGAAAATTGTTTTAAGACAACTATAACATGTTCTGAATAAATATTTATCCATTAAAAAAGAAGTTTTTAAGAAGAGTAGGGTAGGAGACTGCTTTTGACTAGGGAGAACCTTTACACAGTAGAAGCTATGCTCACAAAAAGAAACATGGGAGCACATTGTAACTTCTCAAATGTAAATTTTGCTATGAAGTAGGCAGTTTGAGAAAGTTTCTGAAAGAAATAACTATAAATCCTATTTTAAGAACTATCAGAACAAACTTTATCAGTAAAAGTGAAAGTTAAAGTAAGAGATCAAACAATAATGGGAAGATTTGAAGGTAGGATGACAGGAAAAATTGGGATTTTTGCAGCCCTGTTTATTATGGAAGTGCCTGGGAACCTCTTTTTGCAGGGTGGGTGGGCAGAGCTGTTGGGAACTGAAATGGCAGAAAAGGTCAGTGACAGGATTGGAGCCTGCTCCCGTGGATTGGAAGGTGAAGGAAGAAACTGCTGAATCCCCAACTGTAGCATGGAGCATGACACAAACCGAGCTGTGGTGGCCAAGGAGAACAAAGTAACAATTCTGCCTTCAGGCTTTAAAAGAACTCCAAGGAGATCAGTGGGGCTGCCACCTGATGAGTTTTATGGAGTCATGGGAAGTGGACTAATTGATAGGATAATAATGAACAAGATTTTCAGACCTTTGTTTAAATACAATGTGAAAAGATGACACTTTTTAAAAGTGCCATTCTGATGGTCTTTTAGACACTTTGAAGGTGTCAAAGTATGATTTATCTGACAGCTCACAGTAGAACCAACTTGTCATGGTGCAGAAGTTCTCTCCTAGAGGATGCCTGTTTAAAGGTGTGGTTTAAAGGTGTGTTAAACAGTGTGCTTCTGCTAGGTCCTATTTTATTCAGCCTATTCATGTTCTGAGAAAGGGTGGAGGGAAAAGTCTTAAATTATTCACTGAGCAAGTGGAACTGGGATATAGAAGAGGGGGGCATTTGCAGAGTAGAACCCCTTCACACACAAGCAGGGTGGTGATGGATGCTGATAAAGTCATGAAATGTAGAAACGGTGTATAGCAAGGGTTGCTCTCCAAGGGCAGCAGGTTTGGTTACAAGAAGAAAGGAGCGGATAGTGTCTGTGAGGATATTACTACGCCACTAGAGGCCAGTAAGGAACCGCTTTTGAGCTTCAAACTGTAAGAATTACCCTTTCTTACCCTTGGATAGTTGGCCAATTTTATAAGATTTCAATTGATTTTAAAATTGTAGATCTCTTGTCTAGCTCTTCTAATGCCAGAAAAACTATTCTGCTTCATCTTGAAAAGCAAGAGATCAATTGTAAAAATCGAGAAACAGGAATAGAAACAGATTGTGATTTCCCCTCCAAAAATAACAGTAAAGAAATACCAGAAGTCTAAGCAACAATTGTGTACCAAAAAGATTGTTGAAATTTATAAATGTAAAAAGTTTAGTTAAATATTTCTATTTGCAGAAGTTTCTAATTATGGCTGACCTATATTTTTAGCACACTCTTGGAATAATATATATCTTTTGCTCAGAAGGAATGGAAGAAAAAACAGAGCCAATCAGACCCAGTAAGGAAAGTCTGCTAAAAAAATAACTTAACCAATATGTATAAATGTAACAATATTTAATCTTTGTCCTCTTTATGGCATGGCAGCACATTGTAATTGCAGTCAGCTGCACTCTCAGAGGAGTGGACTGTGTTCTTTGAGATTTGTGGGGTTTTCCACATCTGTTGGCAGTGGAAAAAAAACTGGATAAAAACCATAAGCTGAAGTAGGTTTCTGTCTTTGGAGGAGATTGGGGCACTTGACTAAAACCAATGTTTGTGAGCCAAATGTTCAATAGCTTCTTACCTGAAGGCATTGCTCAGAATTTGAGAGAGTGGGAGAAATTTCTTCAGGTGTATTGAAGTATGAGTATCCAAATGGGAATCTCTGGATAGCAGTGCCTGTTGGGTCATGGATCCCCCACCTGGCAGAACAGCCAGGACAGCCACAGATGTCTTCTAGTTTCCTGTCCTTGTCTGTGACTACATCTTAGCATCCATGCTGCCTCTTCTCACTTTATGAGATAAGGGAAAACTTAGTAATTGATGCTAGGATTTATGCATCTTGCAATATGTAAATAAATACTGATATAACATTAGTCATGACTGGAAGAGCTTGAAGATTTGACATTCATGTAGTAAGAACCCCCAAAGAAACTGTAATATCTAGGAATTCATCCATTCGACATCGTCAAAACAACCCTTGCTGGAATGGGTTGAGAACTGGAATGGGCTTCTGAAAGTGATTTTCTGAAGGCAGATCAAGAAAAACTTCTCAGGTTCCAGCTGAGCTCCTTCTGGCCTGCTGGAGTACAGCACATTCCTAGTGATTCTTAGCATATATTCCAGCCTGTGACATTCAGACACTGGTGTGGACCCAACAATTGTACAACTTCAAGTTGGTGGCTTAGTGTCATTCCCAAAAACATAAAGATGGCAAAGTGATGGCTTTAGCACTTCCAAAGTATTATCTGTCCACTAACAATCTCAGCCTGAGAAGGAAGCCTTTGATCAAAAAAATGGTTTTTTAGGCTGCTTGGAGCACAGAAGTCAGATTGTTGGTAAAATGTCCACAGGCAAGCTGTGTTTCCTGCGCTGCCTGTGAGGCCAGCTTGGTTGTTAGTTGCTTTTAATTAGTTGTGCTTTTGAACTTTGCCTTTCTCTTGCAGACAGGATGAATGCCTTGTTTCTAATGAAGCAGGAGGAAAACTGTCTGTTTGCTGATAATTAGAAACTCCTGTCAAAAGGAAAAAAGAAGAACAGTACAAGAGCAGAAAAATCATAGGCCGGGGAAGAACAGAGGAGGGAGCGGAAGAGAATGATGCGGTGCTTGTTGGTGGTACATCGTGGGCTATCAGTGGACTCTTGTTTTTAGAAATAATAAACATCAGCCCCTGTCTTCAAGGGAAGGGGTTTGCTGTGTTCAAATAAATCAGTTGTGGAGCACTTGGAAGAAGGAGCTGTTGCTTCCTTTGTCTTGTGTGTTGTAGTGTAGAAAGACTGGTCAGTCTCAATGTAGTCTGTCTTTGCTGTGTTCCTGCACAGAGCATTAAGTTTCCAAGAGTGTTCTCTGTGTACAAGTATGAACACCTAACTGTGAAGGGAGCAAGACACTGCTGAAATAAGCCCAAGGTCTACCTCATTGGAAGATGGACCATGCTTACTTTAGGCTTAGTTTCTTTGGATAAAAACTGAAATGCAGAGTGTTTTCCTCAGAATTCATCTTGCTTCTTTAGTCTGTGCATTGCAATCTCTATTCCTGTATGTCACCATGTCAAAAAATTCTGTGCTGTAGATGATAAAAACGGTGTTGTCCTCTGTGAATTATTTTACAGGTTACAAAGGGATGGGTCAGCACAGGCTGGGTTGTTGTGTCTTAGAACAAGGATGTGCTATAAAAACACACAATTCATTTTGATCATCAGGTTTGAAATTGATTCCTCTAAATACACATAAATCTCCCCTCAATGGTCATATTAATAAGAGATTTTTTTTTCTGAATTACAATTGTCTTCTGTCTCACCCCACTCTTTTAAAAGCTACTTCTCCTCTTTAGGGTATTTTTTAGGATACATATGTGGCTAGACATTTGGCATCCTGGGCGCAGTGCCTGAGGTACAAGCATCATCACAGCAGAGCCACATGGCCTTGCAGGGGTCTGGGAGAAGTTACTGTGCCACGTTCATCATGAAGAGAGACAGTGGGAGCCTCCAGTCAAGGGCAGCGAAGTCTGTCTCCCACTCTCGGCAATGGTGGGAGATAACCCTGCCCAGCAGGAACTTTGAGAAGGACATTTGAAGACTGCTTGTCCTTGGGTGGCTTTTGTCTGCATTCCAGCTGCAGCCATGAACAAAGCTTATCAGTCTCGTTCATACCCAAGCCTCCTGTTTAGCATCTTGTTAGGAAAATTAGTTGGAGCTTAAGGTCAACATGGGAGACAGGTTTTTTCATTACAGATGGGAAAGCTGATTTAAGCTAAAAGCATGTATTTATTGGGAAGGCATCCTCAAACTAGAATATGTTACCAAATCAGGACACTAATGTTTGGTACATACCTTCTACACCGGTGACTACACTTGGAACTAACCAATGAACCAACAAAGTGTTAAGTACAAACTGGTGACACACATGACATATTCAGACAAGAAAAGTGAGGAAAATATCCTCAGAAATAGTTGTAGGAAGAGTTCCACGTCTACCTCTATTCCACACATACCTTCTACAAAGATATTATACACGTGGTGAAGGTGCACATTAATATATTTCAGATACTGTACCAGAATAAATATAATACTAACAACAATTTGGAAATAGAGATGATCTCCCTTTTTCTCCCTTTCTTATTTCTGAGTGGTCTACCTAGGACTTTAACCTTCAAAGTAGGGATCAGTTAGATTTTTGGCTTGTTTTGGTTTTATTTTCATTTTTGATAGTCAGTAACTTTAATAACTGCTTTGAATTAATTTCTTTTCAGTTACTTAATACCTTACTTGGCATGGTTCCTACTTAAGACAACAATTTCATGTGGAGAATGCTTTAAGAACAAAATGTTAGTGATAGAAATGGCAAAACCTTTATATGCCTGTATTCCAAAGCCAGTAGGAATAGACAGGAGACAGTGCTGTGGATCAGGTACACATGAAACAAGAAGCAGAGGAGACAAAATTCAGATCTAGTCATCAGCTCAAATCCATATGGTGATAAAAGCCGCTCAAATTCCCTCAGTTAAAACTACCAACTCTATGAGTCTTTTTAGAGCAGTTTTAAATAAAGTGAGAATAAAATAAGGCTAGATAAGAAAGAAATAACAGTTTAGGGGCCTTTAGGAATAAGTTTTGTGTGCTTTACTTGTGCCCTTGGGTAAATCAGTTGTGGGAAAAGATAAAGAGATTAAATACAGTCTTTGAAATTACATTCCTAATGACTCACCATTTCAGAAAGCTTGGGAATTTAAGCTGCAATTGAAAAGAAGCATAAAATGAAAAAAAACTAACATTATCTTGGATAATGTGTATCAGATAATGAGTTGATACTCTTTTAATGTTGAACAGATGTCCTAGAAAAGGCAATTATTTTAATTCAAATTTTCTTTTACTTAAGCCAGTTTAAGGCAAAAATACAGGTACTCTCTCACACAAATGTAAGGATGAGTATAATTACAACCAAGACACTAATAGCTGCAAATTAGAAAATCTAATTTCTTATTTATATTCCATGGAAATATCCTGCATCTAAAATTGTAGTAGTCTTCCACTTTGGAACAAAATGGCAAAATTTTCCATTAAATTAAATCTAAAATAATTGGGTCTGAAATATTAGACTTCTTGAAGTATTTCACTCTGCCCTAGCAATTGAGCTTATATCATTACTGTCAAATTAATAGAAGCAGGCAAGAAACTCAAACTCATGATGACAACCCTCTCTGAAATCACTGCGCTCTTTATATGTGTTTCTAAAGTGTTTTGCTTGCTGGATATGAAATGAATACTTTCCAGCTTGCTAGCCTGCCAAGCACACTCTATTAATTGCTAATAGATCATTAAATGCTTGGCAAGCCATTCAGAGAAACCAACGGGACTTTTGAAGTTTAATCCTAATAATTTGACACTTAAGCAAGGAAAAAAATAAATGTAAAAAGTTGCAATGAATATTTTTTTTAGCCATACTTCCCTCTACTTCTTTTTTCATCGGTAATAGAGAAGCACCTGAAATACTGGAAAGGTGATTCTCTTCTTCTCAAACCTGTGTTGGAAGAGGTAACTGTTCAGGGGGAATGTCAGAAAGCCTTTTTTATTCCTCAGCCTCTGAGTATTGACAGGGAATATTTTCTTAGCAATTCTTTAAAAGTATTATGCATTCCCGACAAAGGAATTGCATTTATGTCTCATCTGCTCCATCTTCTGCTGTGGTTAATGGAGAGCATCGAGCCAGGGAGGTCTGGGATCAATGATACTTACTCCTCCACAACTGCACTCACCAAGACTTTGTTAAGGCTCTTCTCCACCCTAAGGATAAGCAAAGGAGGCTTTTGTGAAAATTTTGTCAAGACATTAAATGACCATGTTGTTCTGATATGGCATTGTGGAAATATACATGGAAATACGTGAGTTATTTCATAAGTCATGATATGTGATCAATACTTCTTTTAAACAAAGACAGGTGTGTGCTGTGGAGACTGGTGGTCTCCAGGCTGTGCCACCTCTTTAAAGTTACTGCATGTGTGATCTTCTCACAGAACTGGGTTCATTTATAAAAAGGCATTCATGTTAAAACAAATGTGAACTGGCACTGAAACAATTGCTATTAAAATGTATTTCCCTTTGCGATGTCAACAATCTCCTATTCAGTATATATAAAAATAGCTTTCTCAGAAGAAAACTTCTGCAGAATCTGCTTTTCCTAGGACTGACCTGGGAAGGACATGAGAATAGGAACAGTAACATTTGAGGCATTTGTTACCCAGAGACACTAGGAATTATTTTTCCAAATGGGTCTGTAGATTTGACATGACCTATTCTAGGGGTTCTCACTCATGTCCCCAAAACCCATGGCAGGTCTTTTACACCCAGCAAAGACACCCACGAGCTGTAGCACACTCTGAGTCATTCTAGAGGGAACTGCCTTCAACATGCAGTTATGAGACTCACAGGAGACTCTCAAAACGAAACATTTCTTCTTTCTGCCACTAATTTGGTACCTAGAGGCAGCACCCTGCTTTAATTTGCTCAATTCTTCCAAGTTCTAGATGTACATCCCTTTCCAGGAACTAAACTGATGCTTGCCTGCCAAGGGCCATCACCCACATCCCTGGTGGTAAAATATTTTCCCCTGCAATTCTCCATCTCTCACACAATTCCGGATTCAGGCTTTCAGCTCAGACTAACTTGAAATGTTTTGAAAAGGGGATCTTATTTCAAAGGGCAAGAGACTCAATCTGCTCTAAAATGTGATGGAGTTCAGCAATTAGAAAGCAAGGTGCTGCAATTCACATCCCATTGCAGAAAGCTCCAATATAGGTTGGGGCACTGGCAGAGGACAACTCATGTAGAGGGAGTTTTGTGTGAAAATATTCCATTTTCTCAAAGAAGCATGTTAACATTAGGATGGTCCAAGACCATTTCGTCAGATCCTGTCCTACTCCTCAGCCACTTCCAAAATTCACCCATCTGTATTAACCTACTTCGGTGGCTTTTCTTCTGCCATCATGCAACTGGTAGCTGTTGAATCAAATACTTCAAATTGGCTTATCTTATTGCCTCTTTTTCTGTGGTTTTTTACCACTCAGACAAAGGGAACTGCATCTCTTTTACAGATTTATGTTATACAGTAGCCAAGAATAAATCATGCATGTGGAAAAATATCAAGGACAGAGTGTAAAAAAATAAAATAATGTGATTATGTGTGTGGCTGCTGTCTCTGCAGTCCTCAAGCAGAATATCTGCTGCTCTGCACATCTCTCATTTTTTGAAAGATAAAAAAATCTACAACATAAAAGACCTGCTATTCCTTGGCCAAGGCTGAAGCCAAAGGCAAGAATTTTTCAGGGAGGATTTCCGAGCTCCCACTCACTAGCCTATTCAAGTTTTTATGCCTTTGGGATAATACAGACTCATTTATTGCTCAGAAGTGGCCTGCATGTAACTTTATATCAAGGAGGTTTGATGAATTTTCAACATGTGAAATTCCAGTATTTTCCTGGCCTACTGACAGCACTTCGGAGATCTTCTTCTTTCACTACTTATGTGAGTGCAATTAGGTATTTTGGTTGTGTTTTCAGACCATTCTCCTTTCCCATTTTCATTGCTGCACTGCTTCTGAGGGTCCAGATCTCACCACCAAGCCCACAGTTGTTGTATCAACCAAGCTGCAGCCCCAAAAATCCAAGGATTGTATAAATTTATGCTTTTATATAGGCAAAGTTTCAAAGTAACCTGAGAGGGAAGAAAGGTTTTCATATGTCAGAGCTTGTGTTGTTGTATGACAAAAGGCAGAGAGACCCTAATAACCTCACTGGGGACATGATCCCTCCCTGCCCTTTGCAGGCCTGTCCCAGAGAACCCTTAGCCCCATGGGCCCAGGGTGACATCCATCAGGGTGAGACAACAGGAGAGGCTCACCTGAGGGGTTTGGCACACTGTGGGGTGCAGGGGAACAATGTCTTGGGATGGAGCAAACTTAGAGGATGTTGTGGGGAGGAATCAAAAGTGGCAAAAGGGGGGGATCATGGTGGTTTGGAGAATAATGAGCAGGAGAGAGTTAAGGGATGTGAGAAGCCAGTGCACACCAACAGTGCTGGCTCATCAGTACCCTTATCTGGCTGTGCCCTGCACCTCATTGCTGCCATTTGTCATGTCTGCTTATTAAACTCTGTCCAACCGTGTCCCTGGGTAGAGGGTCCCTGCTGTTTCTGGCAGGCAAATGGAACAGGTGGCTTGGGAGCCAGATATCAAAGCAGAAATACCCTGAGCCAGATGTTCCTCCATCCCTACCTGTGAAACAGCTGGAGGAGTTGGCTACTGGTCCAGGCCAAGCACAGGGGAGGGTCTGGGGTCTGGGGGTTCACTGTGAGACCTGTCTGCATGTGTGTGTGTGTGTGTGTGCGCAAAGGCTGGTGAGAGCATCCAGGGCCAGCTGCCAGATAGGCCGGGTGTCCATGACTGGTTACAGGAGGGCTCCATAGCCTCGTGTGTGGGTTTGTGTGTGTGTGTGTGTGTGTGTGTGTGTGTGTGTGTGTGTGTGTGTGTGTGTCTGTGTCTGTGTGTGTGTGT
>VWZT01013985.1:247828-259602 GCA_013397055.1 Pachycephala philippinensis
CAAATGAGTGGGGCTGAAGCCCTCTGGAGGCTCGTGTGCCCCCAGGTGCCAGCAGGTACTGGATAGATTGGCTGTATGAGGACAGCTCCTGCCCACGTGGTGTGTCTGTAGGTATTTCCAACACACAGGCCTTCGTGTTGATCAGACACAGAGGGGGACAGGACTAAAACAGTTTGTGCTGCTTGTGCAAGTGCTGTGTTTTCTGGGTGTGCTGGTTTTGACTGGGATAGAGTTGGTTTTTTCAGTGTAGCTGGTGCGGGGCTGTGTTTTGGATTTGTGTTGAGAGGACTGTTGAAAACACAGGGATGTTTTTGTTCTGGCTGAGCAGCGCTTACACGGAGTCAAGGCTTTCTGTGCTCCTCATTGCACCCTGCCAGCCAGGAGGCTGCGAGTGCACAAGGAATTGGGAGGGGTCAGCTGGCCGCAACTCACCCAGGGTATATTCCATACCATATGGCATCATGCTCAGCTTATAGAGCTTGGGGAAAAAGGAGGAAGGGGGGGATGTGCAGAGTGATAGAGTTTGTCTTCCCAAGTCACCATCAGGTGTGACGGAGTCTGGCTTTCCTGGAGGTGACTGAACACCTGCCTGCCAACGGGAACTGGTGAACGAATTCCTTGTGGTGCCTTGGCCTTGTGAGTGGCTTTTGCTTTCCCTACAAAATTGTTTTACCTCAACACCTGAGTTTTCTGCTTTTAGCCTTCTGATCCTCTCCCCCATCCCACCGGGTAGGAGTGAGTGAGCTGCTGAGCTAGCAGCTGGGCTTAAACTACAACACTGGGTTTGGGTGTGTGGCCACATGTATACAGGGTTGGTGTGTGCCAATTTGGAATTCATTCTCAACCTGGCTACTGACTATTTTTACCCACTGGGCTGCTGAATCTAGCAGCCTCCAATCCCATATGTCCAGGGCTCTGCTCTGCTGAATGCAGTGGGGATTAATAAGTGACCTAAAGTCTAGTATTTACTGAGTTTTAGACTACTGGGGTTTCTAAATGAAGGATTTTTTGTTATACAGGGAAGGCTTACAGACACATGGTGGTGGCTGCTCAAGGACCTGTAGAGGGGAAAATAATTTCTGACTGCTGCACAGCCACCATGCAAAAATAAGAGAAATAGACTATGGAGGGATAAGCTTTTAGCTGCCACTAGTGCAGAGGTTGCAGCTTCTCCCATCAAATTTAACTAGCACAAGGCCATGCCTCCAGGATGGCCATGCCTGTGGGTTTCATTCTCTCATGCTGCAAGGGATTGCACAGCTTCCAGCACAAGATCGTAAGCTGCATGACCTGGGGCTGCAGGTCCCTCCCACTATCCAGTTACTAGGAATTTTCCAGTAAGTGAGACCCCATAAGGAGGTGTCAGTGATAAAAGCCAACCTGAGAAGAACCCTCTCAGCGTCAGCGCTGAGCACACTAATAAATCATTCAGCCCAGCACCTTCTACATACCAGCCCCAAAGCAGCAATATTTACATAAGTTCTCCCAGCCCATGCATAGATGGTCTCTGACTGCTTATGCTCTGGGAGAGCTCTCAGCATGAGCAAGGAATGCCCTGGGAACACCTCAGGCTTTTCACAGGGACAGTGTGCATGGTTAGCTTTGGGTACTAAACAGTGCAAAATAAAGCACAGAGTATTTCCTACAAGTCTGGGAGTTCTGACCTAATTCTAAACAAGCATCTGTTTGCTCCGAGCATCAAAACCATGAATAAGCACAGTAAAACCCTTCTTCTGAAAGCAGAGTGATGGAAAGCTTTCAAACCCTTTGAAATCCCTGAAATCCTCTCAAATTCCCTGTCAGACTCTGAGTCGTGGTATCAAGCAGAAATGTCACCTCAGCACTCGCTAGGATGACGGGCTGGGTTGGCTGTGACGCTGCTGGGAACACCTGACCCACTGCCCAACTGAGGGAGACAGGAAATTGTACAGGTGCTGCCTCATGCAGTTTGTTATCCCACCAGGATAACAAACCACACAGTGGAAGCAGGTCAGCCTTATCTCCTTGTCTGCCTTTTGGTCCCAAGGCAGACAGTTTCTCTCTGCAAGCTTTGCTAAGTGTGAGTAGTTGGTCCACACTCTCACTTTCCCATACAAAGCAATTTTTTTAAAGTATCCATTTTTTAGCCATGCATTGATACAGGGCAGTCCTATCAAAGGAGATGCATGCACAGCTGGGGCTGTGACATGGTCCTGTGCTGGAGGCTTCAATTGCAGCCCTAGGTTGAAAAAAAAGGGGTAAAAAAAGAAGCATTGATTCCTGATTTCTAATGCTTTCCATGAAAGAGGCAATAGCAAACAAACAAAAAAAAAACCACCCAACCCAACCCAAACAAACAAAACACACACAACAAAACNAAAAGAGGCAATAAACCTGTCAGTTCCATAGGGCTGTTTTGGAAGTGTCCTGGGGGCAAGCTTGGGTTTGTTTACCTGCTGATGTTTGCAAGTTGGGCATACAACATCATTTGGCCTCCTCTTTTTCTCTGTATTGTCATCTCCTGTTTGCTTCTGCTGGAGCTGTGCTTCTGCAGGTGCTTTGGTAGGCAGAAAGCTCACTCAGAGTCCTGGCTGCAGGGATGGGGACAGGCATCTGTCCCCACCTACATCACCCTGTACTGACATCCACCTCCCACATGCAGTTATGACCGTGCTACAACAAAGCAGGAACATCCTCTGCCTCCAACAGCTGTACCAGCAGGAGTGTGGAGTACATCTCAACAAGATGGTCCCTCAGCAGACACCACTTTTCAGCCCCCACTGGCATTTTCAGCTCCCAGATGGGTGTGAGTTAGGATTTAATTCCACCCAACAGCCTCATGATAAGAAAAAGATTAAAACCTGGAGGAGAATAATAATTTAAAAGTCGTAACACAGAAACTGTGGATACTGCACCAGCTGCATGGAGTAACATGAAGCCCTGAACAACACTGCCAGCGCCCAATACCACCATGTGATTTTCCTTGCAAGTCTTTTGTCCCATTCTGCAGCACTTTGCACACCTCAGACTGGTCCCCCTTTTTTACAAGACACCCATCTCCCTGGCTTGTGCCTGTATCCCCATTCTCCTCTCTAAAGCCAGAGCATTTCTACCTTGCCTGGACTCTCTCCCCTGAGACTGGGGAAGCAGAAAGACCTATGGTCTCTCATCTCTCCCCATGCTTAGATAACCAGTTCCCTCTTCTTAGTTTAGTTTCTTGAGACAGCAGAGCAGCCAGGAACATGGGAGTCACAAGAGACAGGGGAGGGAGGGGAGGAAGGTGCTGCACAGCAGCAGATGGGCACCTGTAGCTTCCAAGGAGACCAACATAGGAGGAAGAAGCAGCACAGACAACGTGTGATGAACTAACCACAGATCCCCTTCTCCATCCTCCTCTGCCACTTGGGAAAAGAGGGAGATAAATTGGGAGTGAAGTTAAGCCCAGGAAGAAGGGAGAGATGGGAGGAAGGTGTTCTAAGACTTGGATTTTATTTCTCATTACCTTACTCTGACGTGATTGATAATAAATTAATCTCCTAGAGTGAAGTCTATTTTGTCTGTGATAGTAGTTGGTGCATGATCTCTCCCTGTCCTTATTTTGACCCATGAGCTTTTCTACATATTTTGTTACATTTTATCTCCCCTGTCCAGCTGAGGAGGGGCGTGATAGAGCATCTTTGATGAGCACCTGGCATCCAGCCAGGGTCAACACACCACAGCCTCCGACTGTGAATGCTGTAAGAAAAGGAACAAGGATGTCTCCAGCCTCCACCTAATATTCAGTCTGCTCCCTCAGCAGGTAAATACTTCTGGAGCAGGGATTTCTAAAACATGTGCAAGGGAGATGGACAGTGAATCACACAGGTCAAAGTAAGCGGTCAATACGGTGACCCAAATGCAAAATGGTCTGGCACGATCTGTTCCACGTCAGCGCACCAAGCATCCATGCATGCTGCAGGGACAGCCCTCCTCACCCAGAGACAGACCCTGACAAACCTCCCCTTTTACCTGGGTTGAAATTTTAGGAATGGAAGGCAGCTTCAAGGTTTGGTCCATATGTTTAAAGGTAGCAGTAGGAAGAGCAGCTCCACTAAGCCACTGCTGTGACTTAAAGAGTCTAGAAAAAGACACAGGTAAAGTGTAGCAAGCTGTTCCTCCTGCAGCACAGCATCCCTGCTTCCTGAACTTCAGAGATGTCCTGTACTAGAGGTTATTCACTGGACCATCATCTGAATATAGAGCTTGCTCCCAGCCTCCATGGAGGAGGGAGGCTTGCTCCCATGTGAAATAAGCAGATATCCCAGTGGAAGTGGACAAAACATCTCCACAGGACTGCGCCATCTCATATGCCCCAACACCAATGTTCGGGAGCATCCTGCCATCCTGACAAATGCTTGTCCAGCTTAGAGTAAGCTGAAGCTGTGAGTTGATAGCAGGACCCCTGTGTTGAGCATTAAAGGAAATATTTCCATATTTTCCTTTCAGATTGTGTTGAGATTGCCTCTGCTGTGGGTCTGACTTGAGAATGCTTGCTCATAGCAGAAAAAATCAAAGTCTCAGGTGATGTGAAGTCCCTCCTCGGTCCTGCTTTAGGTCCCTCAAGCAGAGGGTGATGAGCTGTCGCCCAGCAGCAATTTGAAGCTAAGGAGAGGGAGCAGGCCAGCCAGCAGAAGCTGACAGTGTCACAATGACTTGTGACCCATCTCGAGGTCCCAGGAGGATCTCAGGAGGCACAATGTTCAGTCATAGAGAGGTACTTTTCTCCCTGCCAACCACAGCACCAGCTTGGGGCATTGCTGCTTTCCACCAGCTGAGCTAATGTTAAAAGGACTGTTTCCTTGAGAAATCCTCAGGGAAAGCAATCTCCTGCCATTATGCTGAGGAGGAGGAGGAGGATGCAATCCCCAGAGAAGCCCTGCTGGCAGCTGAAATCTGTCCCCCAGACTTTACCAGCTGGATTAGGACAGGCAGGGGAGGAAGAGGGTTTCCTACAGCCCTTCTCCTGGTTTTGGTATGTGCATGGCTCCAGACACAGGCTTGGATCTGGGAAGGCTAAGATTTGGTTTTAGTCATGTCTCTAAGAGAATATAACAAAAAGCTGTGAGCATATTTGTTTGCAGTACGAATAACTAATGGAGCAAATAGCAACCAAAAATGAAACTGTTGTAATTAACCACTGTGTAACAGAGATTTCGGTTCATCATCATGGTACTTTTAAATTATTGGGTTATCTGCACATAAATTTTAAGTATTATTTAGAAAGGGAGTAATCCTAGAACAACTTGATTTGCTCTAGGAACACATCCTGGAAGTTAAATTTCTATTTATTTACAGAAAACAAAAATGAAAATATTATGTCTATTTTCATGTGGCAGGCTTAGAAAACAAAAACAGTCACAGGAAAAGCATTTGTGATGGAAAGTTACTGTCCTCTCACTGGGACTGCTCAGACTGTGAGAAGAGAAGGAAAGGGGAGGGAAGGAATATGTGTGTGTGTGTGTGTGTGTATAGATGTATATATATTTATTGACATATATTTAGTGCATGTTTATTTATATATATTTATGTAGAGAAGAAAGAATCACAATCTCAGGAAAAAGCAACATGAATATTTTTAGTTAACATGAGAATAAATAATACTGTTTCTTCAGCTGGAAGGGAGCAATGTGTGCACACAAACGCACGCATCCCTGGTGGGAACTGGAGGCCTGAACTATTGTAGTTTTGATGATGGCACAAATGAAAAACAACTAAATGCAGGCTCCAGTTGCCACCATAGCTCCTGTCCTGAAGACAAGGAGGGTGGCTGGCTGTGGAGAAGCATGAGTGGGGGCCACAGTGCTTCCCCAAGTTTCCCATGAGAAGCCTTCAGGGGAGATAGGTGTTCTATAAAGACCTTATACACTGCACTCTGTGGATCTGAAAAGTGATTATAAGAACAACTGCCATATTTGTCTCCTTTCCCTGTAATAAGAAGCATCTCTAAGAGAGAGTGACAGAGAGCAAGCAGGTATCTCACTCAAGCTCCTTTGCTCTGCTGAACCCTGTATTTCCCCAGCTTTGGTTGAGCCACTCCCAACAAACACCAGCCCTGACCTCACTTCTCTCTCCATCTGCCCCAGGGGCTCAGCCCTTCTGTGAGGAAAGACGCCGTGGCCCAAAAGATCAGCATGTGAAAACATCAGCCGGTGCTTTCATAAATAAAGAGCCATAGAATAACCCCGCAGAGGCCAGGCTGATGCTCGGAGCCCACGCGTGCGCACGGACACGGTGCCACCTGCCCCGGTGGGTGTGCAGCGGGCAGCGAGGCAAACCTCACGTGCAGCGATGCTGCCTGACTTGGGGAGAACAAAACCCTCCACCAGCTCTTCCAGAAAAGAAAACAAAAGCCTTGAACAAACCATCCCCGGGCCATTTCAGCCAGCAACAAAGCTAACAAGCAAATCAAACAGAGAAATATCCCAGCAGACCTCAACTGGCTGAACAAACAAACGGAGAAACTCAGGTTCCAAAGAGCAGGGGAGCTGGGTTATGAAACAAGATTTTTGATACAAAAGGAAGCTTACAGCTATCGCTGGTGATTAGACACGGAAGAGAAAGGTCGCTCTGGGTGTTAGACCACACTTCACACACACACAGAGGTTATTCAATCAATATTTGTCCTGGAATCACATGCGGCGGAAAAAATTTCAAGTGAATGGTCAGCAGAATTTAATGCTCGCATTCATTCATGTTGTGCTCTTGGATGAACATGTGTTTTTATATCTAGCATAACCTAAGCTTTAGAATCCAGGGGGTTTTAAATCAAAATACAGGAAAATCTTGGAATTAAACACTACATTTGCATGTGCCTTTCAATTACATTTTCAGCAGGACAGGAACCCCTCACTTACAATTTTAGAAAGGGATTTGTGGTAGGAAGGAGATTATTTGAATCTCCAAGTTCTGGAACTAACAGGAAAAATAATTCAGTTAAGGCTCCAGAAAGACAACACTGTCCACAGAAACCTCCCCAAAGCAGAAGGGAAGGACTTATTCCTGCCATCACTATGTTCTCCGGCCATGCTGCTGCACTGGCATTAGAGGTTTTATTTAGGGTCACAGCAGTAACAGCGGGAAGATACAATCCTCTGATGAACAGGCAGCTGTTACCCCCTGCCTTTGTGAAAATGATGATCTCAGGTTGAGGGTATTGTTGCCTCGAATCATCATATTTTTTTATCCCCCTGTGAGTTTGTCACAACAGATTGTTTGCTTATATTCAGATCTTAAGGCCATGACTCAATTTTCTCCCCTCTGCAAGAGTTAAAGAAAATTTGACCGTAGGTGCCCTAACCATGGACTTTAGAATTTGGGTGCAAATAACGATGATTAAAACACAAACAAAGCAAAACAAAAACAGACAAAACGCAACCCTCTTGCCTAGTGACTTAATAACAAAATACTTGTAAGGCACAGCACAACATCCAGTTCAGGCTGTGATATACCTGATGGGTGGCATTCAGATGACTATCACAGAGGCAGGATGCCTCTAAGTCCTGCAAATAATGTCTTTGTGCAATTGAAGTGAGATATTTGTGCTCTCTAAGATTGCATAGGGGTTAATTTCAGCTGCACAGGGGGTAGCCTAGGAGAGGAGAGCCCCAGCGAACAGCACAGAGAGTTACAGAATAAAGGCAAATACAGGGTGGCTGCTTCAAGGCAGAAGCTTTCAAGGAGAAGTTTATTTTAATATCCTAGCTGGAAATTCCCTGGAAAAACAGCTCCATCGGCTGTGGTCAGGAAGAGTGAGAGGGCAGAGATTATATCCTGATGAAGCTCCCCTGCTCCAGCACAGGATAAAGCATTGCCACATCCAGTGCCTTTCCTTTCTTCTTCATGCAGCTAATGCAGAAGAGAAAAAGCTGCAAGTTGGTCACACTGTGTTAAGGATTGCTTTGATGGACTTCAAACAGCCTGCTGAAATCATGTGCTGTGCACGCAGTGCCACTCTGCTGCCGGAGGAGACGCTGCAGGAGGGCAGGGCCTGAGCAGGGAGAAATGCCCAGGTCAGGGACCACGTCCTGTTTCTCTTGCAAACCATTTTTCTTCACCTGCGCACCTCCACCCCTCTGTGAACACCCTCGGGGCAATGCTGATGACCCACGCTGGAGAGGAAACTCCCTATTCAAAGCGGGGCACCATGGCACAAAACTGGGTTTATCCTGCAAAGGGGCTGGCAGGTTTCACTTGCGGACTTGCCTTTCCTAGGTTTCACCCACACGAGGCTATTGAATTTATAATTTGTAACACTTGCAAGGGAATATTCAAAGCACAGAGGGAAAAGAAAGATCGTCCGTGAATGTGATTTGTTACTCCCAGAGCTTTGGCTCTCACTCTGTTTGGCACTGAGCACTACAGTGTCCTGTCTCACTGCTTCTCTGGCTCTGCATTGGGGCAAAACTGCACAGATTCAGGCACAATTAAAATGATGCTTCATGGGAGTCACTCAATGCTCTGTAATGTATTTCCTTAAATAGCCACAGATTTGACCTAAAATTACTTGGCTCAATGCCCTTTAGAAATGTCCACTTCAGAAACAATTGCCAGCTGAATTTGAGCATTTGGAGTTCTGGGACCAATTACCCTACACACATTTGTCTTCCTCTTACCTTTATGGGCCATCATCCTCGTGCCTCTCTCTGCAGTCCAGGTATGCTTTGTACAGAGCAATAAAAACAACATGACCCTCACCTGTCTTGTTCTGGTTGGCAAGCAAATACTAAAGGCTCAAGACCGGCAGATGGCTGTTCAAACAAACTCAGGTCTTATGGAGCTTAGAAAGGGTTGACACACCCATGTTTTCACTGTGTGGCTCTCCTGTGAGCTGTAAGGGTTGTTCTGAAGACAGAAACTGCAAAATGGTTTTTCCAAGGGCAGAGTATGCCTCATGATATAATATCAAATATTGCATTTGGTCCACTGAAATGCTTATTAGGTGTCAGACAGTTTAAAATTCCTATACATTCTTAAGAACAAAAATAGGGAGGGGTGACAACATGTCATTACTGTTTAGAGCAGCACGAAATTTAAACCAGGAAATTTCTTGATATTAGAAAGAGGAATTTCAACACTAATTGAAGTTCTGCCATTTTTAAACATTTCTCTATAGCCTGTTCCTCTTCGCTTTTTTCTCACAAACATGCTTATACCTCCCAAAATAAACAATCACTCAGATGAAACTGTACAGGGAGGTGGCACCTCATGGCCCCTCGTGAGCTGCTGAGTTGGCCCAAAACACCAGTACCACATAAATCATTGAAGACAGCTCCTGAAATGTGCTTCAAGTTTCTCAACACCAAGTGTCAATCCTACCACATCATGACCAAAAGCGTTCCTTGGAGGTTTTTACTGGTGCCTTAAACATAAAGGTTTCTTAGGCACCTTTAGGATTTTCTCCTTAGGGCCTCCTCACCACCATCTTCCCTAAGGGTGACAGGGGAAATGGCACTCACAAATGGTCCCCACACCTGTAGCATGTTCATGTCTCACCCTGGCCCCTCAGAAACTCGAGTGAGGTGCAAGAGAAGTTGTACTGATGCAAGAGCAGCAGTGAGGGAAACCAGGATTATGTCAGCAGAGACAAGATACAGATGAACCAGGACTAAGAACAGAGCTAGAGAAGATATCTGAGTAGTGGTTACAGGAGGGATAAGGCCCCGACTGGAAGACACAACTCTGACATCCTTGCTTTATTTCTTTCCATTAGAAAACTGGTATTTCTGTACTCCTAGTACCTGATGGAACATAATGAGACCACACTTGGGGTTTCATTTACAGATCTACACTTGATGTACAGGACTTCTGACTCCATTTAACTGTATTTCCCCCAGCTTACAATCTTGCCTTGAAATCTGAGTTCCAGCCTCCCTCTAACTTCCAGACCATTCATTCATTACCTGCTGGCAAAGAACTGCAGGTGAAGTTCTGTTTCCCTCATATCACTTAGAGACATAAAAACTACTTTGCTGGCAATTTTAGCAGCTTGGAGTTAAAAGTAAAGCACAGATACATTTGATCAGCTTCAGATCAGGGAATGAACACTCAGAGTATAGATTCAAATAAGTATTCAGCTAGCTGCAGCAATCGCTCTGGTCTCTGATCGCCTGGTCAGAGGAATGTTTTTTCTTCCCCAGAATCCCTTCTTTTCAAGGCATATCATAGAATTGTATAATATCCCAAGTTGGAAGGGGCCCACAAGGATCATTGAAGTACAAATGCTGGCCCTGCACAGGACACCCCAAGAATCACACCACGTGCCTGAGAGTATTGTCCAAATGCTTCCTCAGCTCTGTCATGTTGAGTGCTGTGACCACTTCCCTGGGGAGCCTGTTTCAACCTCTGGGTGAAGAACTTTTTTCTAACATCTGACCTAAACTACCCCTGGCACAGCTTCGTGCCATTCCCTTGGGTCCTGGTCACCAGAGAGAAGAGGTCAGCACCTGCCCCTCCATTTTCCCTTGTGAAGAAGCTGTAGATCTTCCATAGCAGCTGCTATGAGGTCTCCCCTCAGTCTCCTCTCCTCCAGGCTGAACAAACCAAGTGACCTCAGCCACTCCTTGTACAGCTTCCCCTCTAGGTCCTTCCCCTTGGAGCCTCCTTATGCTCTCTAACAGCTTTGTATCTTTCACATGTTGTTTTGCCCACAGAGGGCTCGAGGTGAGGCCGTCTGAGCGCAGAGCAGAGCAGAGCAGGACAATCCTTGTCCAGCTGGTGATGCTGTGCCTGATGCACCCCAGGACACGGTTGGCCATCCTGGCTGCCTCATATTCAACTTGCCATCAACCAGGACCCTGATGTCCCTTTCTGCAGTGCCACTCTGCAGAGTTTCATTCCTGTCTGTACACACATCCAAGGTTGCCCTGTGCCAGGTGCAAAATCCATCACTTGCCCTTGTTAAACTTCATAGAGTTGGTGATTGCCCAGTCTGATGCCACCCCACTCACTGCAACCCTTTGCACCTGGCCCATGAGCCCCTTGCTCACCCACCGCATGATGTGTTTATCATATTCAAGACAGCTTTGAAGTTCCAGGGTTTTCTTCTATAAGCATTGTTCCTGCTATAGGTCAACGTTAGGACAACATAAAACACTTACAATATACAACACAGACCTTGTTTTTCAGAGGAGATCTGCATTTAAGGCAACCATTAACATAGAGACAGACTCCAATGTGCTCCCTCCCACTGAACAGTGCTTAAATCAAGCAGTAGTTCCATTAAAGCCTATGGGATTACTCCTGCAGTAAGGTGCTTTTCAAAAGGGATAGCATCATTAGGCTGCAGCTCTGAGAAGTAACAGTGTGGTTGCATGGAGGGTGCGAACAAGCTTTTACTACCTAGGATCTCCTAATTAGTCCTAATGATGGTTTGAATGTGACTGATTGCATCTTGCCTCATTGGCAGAGTAGAAAAAACCTATTTCAATTACTTTTGAAAATGAGGGAATTTAATTAGAGTATTGCAGAATACTTGATATTTACAGAATATTTAATTTTGTGCTAAACACCAAGTTTTTAGCCAGGATTTATGTACTCTTGCTATAGAACCTTCTTGCTTTGAGGGAGCTTGTTCCCATAGGAACACAGTCACACTGGCCACATGGAAACAGCTAAAACATTTCCAAAATCAGCCAGCAAAATAATTCTGCTATGTGTTCCTTCTACTGCTCTAGTCTGAGTGTATATATTATGTCCTATTATATCTAGTTGGAATTACATGCCCGCAGGGCAAAATGAAACATATATATATATATATA
>VWZT01013985.1:268949-344648 GCA_013397055.1 Pachycephala philippinensis
TCCGCGGGGCCGGCTGGGCGCTCCGCTGCCGCCCGGCCGGGGGAGCGGCGGCAGCGGCGGCGATGTGCGAGCGTGCACGGGCAGGGCAGCGGAGGTGCCCGAGCCTCCCGGGCGGCAGCAGCCGGTCGGTCGGTCGGTCCCGCCTGGGCGCGAGTGACTGAAAGTTTCTCTCCCGCTCAGCAGTGCGGGCGTGCGGCTGCACAGCCGCCGTGCCCCGCCACAGCCCAGCCCAGCTGCGGAGAGGCTGTCACCCTGCTCTCCCGACTGGTGGTGGATTCATCCCGCCGTGCTGCCTGTCCTATAGACAGCAGGCTGGGATCCAGCCCTGAGTCAAGTGCGCTGTAGCCAGGTCTGTAGCCCACAAGGGGGAAGGAAATCTTTGCATCGAAATCCACGGATTACGGTGCGAGCGCATGGTTCAAGCAGCGTCTCGCTACTACCCTAAAGAAGCTCTTTATCTACAAGCACTTTGTGTTCCTCTGGGTCGTTTCTTGCCTCCGGGTACTCTTTTGCCTTTTAATTCCCAAAGGAGCAACCTCACCTGCTTCAGCTCTCAAGCTGAGACTTCTGGCTAAGAAGGTGCAATCATGTATAAACGTGTCAATGCCCGTGGATACAAGATCACCTTCCTTCACTTCCTAACCAACATACTCAGATATCAAAGACGGAGGGGAGGAAGAAGCAGGGAAGAAGCTGGAGGAAATGACTGTGCTCCCCAAGCCCACATCGGCAGCCACTCCCACATTCCCCATTTGCCACACTCCCTCCTTGTTTCTGCCTTGGACAAATAGGTAGACTTTGAGTCACATGTTATTGCAAGGGTTTATAAGGGTAATTGAGCATAGATCGCTGTAGAAAAGTCCCTTTCAAAACCAACCAGCTTGGAGGAATTGGAGGTATTCCAGGAGAAAGTTATCTTAGCTGCATGCCCCACTGTTGGTTGTTTTCTTTTCCCTTCCATCTGGGTTGTATTCATGTTTTTTTTGAGCCCCTTTTCAGGTGCTGTGCTAGGGAGCCCCACCTTCCCAAGTAAAATGCCTGCTGGTGGGTTACCACCCTTCTTCTCCCAGTCATGTGTCTCTCAAAACATTTTCTGCAGTGGCAACCCTCTAATTGCTCTGTGGATCAACTGCACAGCTATGTCACACACACACACTCATGCATTTTAGTCTGTGGTGTGATTCTGCCCACAGCGCTGTGGGGGAGAAGTGACCCACAGACCGTGGTTTGGGAATTGCTTTTTTACTCTTGAACTTGACATTTAAGAGACTGGATTCTCCTTGACCTTCACTTAGTGAGATTCCCAAGGATCATCCTTGGTTTTCCCTTCTTGCATGCCTTGATCCTGTGCTCACTTCTGGGAAGGATGCTTAGATCTCACTGGTATCACTTCACTTGGCCCTTCCTCTTCCAGTCATTTTTTTCCTTTGCTCCTGTTTGCCACTTTCTGAACGTTCCCTTCCACAACCCATGCTTTTTTTTTTTTTAATTACATGAGAACAGACTGGAGTTTAAGAGGGAAAGGTGATTGCTGTTCTTGTTTGCAGCCTAGAAATCCAGAGTCTTGCAAGTTCAGCTGCGCTGCTAGCACACAGACAAACTGAATGGATAGCCCACATCCATGGCAAGGGAAGTCACCTAAGGAAACATTGCCAGGATGCTCCTCCAGTCCTATAGCGGCCGCCATTTGTGCGGTATATTTTCTTGTGATGCGGGCTGCAAGGAAAATGCTGTTTTCTCATGCTGTTTTGTTGAGAGCTAGATTCAGCTGTGGTGAAGACCTTGCATTACTCCACTGACAAGTATGAGGCTCTCCATTGTAGCACTTGCTTAAGGCTGACAGGGGTGCGGGAGAGCTCTGGGTAATGTCCCCGCCTTTGCTGGCTGTCGTGATGCTGCACGTGTGCAGTCCGGGGCAGACTTTGGCCTGCCTTCAATAGATCTGTCTCTGTTCTGGAAAAGGGGTATATTTTTAAACAACAGGAACGGGCAGCTGCAGACCACGGAGGTTGCACAGAATGTTAGCGCCTCATCTTCTTAATGAAAAGGTGTGGTAGAAGCTCTGATTGCTGGGTTCACTCTTGGCTGCACAGAAGATAAATCACAGGCATGCACCGGGCTGGCACAAGCCCGAGAACAGAGGGTTCGAGCAGCCCTTCTGCTGCTCTCTTAATGGACAGGAAGGAGCTAAATCCCCAGCACACGGCCAACCCTTCTCAGGGCGATAGGGTGAAAGTCACAGCACCTGCCCAGGGACAGGCATTAGCTCACTTGAAGGATGATGCAGAGAGGAAAATCAGATTTTTTTGATAGTTCACATGTGCACCGGCTGCCTTTCCTCCCACCCTTTTGCTCTCCTTGCAGTGAGTGAGCTTGAAATTGAGTTTGAGGAGTTGTTTGACAGACTAGTCCTCTGTGCAGAGACACATAAGTTATACCATGAAACCTCTTTCTGTTACAGTATCAGGCAAAAGAGGTTGCCTTATGTTGTTATTTTTATTTAGTTTTCAGAAACCATTGTGAACATATAATCAGAGTTCCCTGGCTTTTTTGTTTGTGTTAGCAGTTTGTATAATTGCAGACTAGTTTATATTTAACAAGGTTATCATTAATGTGGTTTGGGTTTGTGCTCTATGTGTATTCACAAGAAACAAACGATACAAAAAAGGAACGTGGAGCTTCTAGCTGCTTGGAGGCTTGTATGTAATTATATGTAAATGGCAGAAATTAGGATTGTTTGGAAGTTGGCTGGTTGGTGCCAAAGGCTCCTGTCTAGTGCAGAAGGAGTTTGTTTCAATTTGTGGTGAATAGGTGGATGAGGACATGAGTTTACTAGAAACTAGGGCCAGGGTTCTTTCATGTCAAATTATAATTCATTTTAACAGCATAATCTTAAATTAGCGAGGAGCTCTGTGAAACAAGGTTTCGGCAACACTGGTTTAAAATAATTTCACATCCTGCAGATCAGGTGTTGGTCCAGGTACCTGTTTTTGTGTGTGCCTAGAATTCTTGTTGTCATAGTTTTCTTTGGGAAAAGTGTTGCTTTTTTCCATATGTGAAGTTTCCTTTTCCAGTGGGCCAGGTGGTTAGAAACAAGCACATGCTTTTTTTTTTTTTTTGTGTGTCGTTTGGTTTGGTTTTGGGTTTTTTTCTTGTTTTGCTAAGGAAGCAAATTGATGGTTGGATTTGGAGTTTAAGCATTGCTTACAGTTGCATTTGTCTGTGTCGCCATGTCAGGTTTGAAGGCAGATGGGCAGGAGAATTCCTTCTGGGAGCAGCAGGTGCTGGGAAGCAAGGAGAGAGTATCTGCTGAGTAATCACTGGGGAGAGATCCACCCAGAAGGACACTGAGGTTATCATGGTCCACACAGATTTTTCTTCAGAATTTACTGACCTACAATAAATCTAATTTCCTGAGTAATTCTAAAATTAATTTACAGTTAGTAAAGCTTGTGAAAATTCAATTTATTTCTACCTATTAGAAAGGAAAGAGCTGCATTTGGCCTCAGTATTTATCTTCTGGAGAGACGCAATGAAAGGAGACGCTGGAGTGGTTGACGTGCCTCACTTTTTAGGGCTTGCACAGTTCCATGGGTTGTTAGTGCTGGAGGAAGCCTCCAGGATGTTGTTGAGGGGCTGAATCCCACTGTTTAGTATTTGTGTTGGAGGGCTGAGAGGTCAGAATCCAGTTCTCCATGGCCTTGGGCAGGCAGGCAGTGCAGTTTGAGCCCACAACAGAAGGTGCCTCCAGACTGAAAACGCGAGAGACAAAAGAAGAGTCTCTCAGAAACAAGTGTCTTACAGGCAGAGTCCTGAAAGGGGAGCACAACAAAGAGCTGGGGGCACACTCCACCCTGTGGGGTCATCCCAGCATCAGGAGTTGGGTTGTGAGCCGCTGGAAGCACGTCGGCCCTTTTGTGTGTGATGGACACTCTGCTATTCACTGAGCCTAAAGCCCTTCAGGCAGCCCGAATTTCAGAGTGATGTATACAAGCATAGCATGAAAACAGCGATTTAATGGTCTGAGAAGTCAATGGGAAGTGCACATGCTAAACTAAGTCTTTTCTTAGGTGTGTGACCTTGTACACCACTGATAGCTGCTGCCTCTAAAGAAGGGGATGCTTATTGACGTCAGCTGTCACTTCAGGAGGCTAAAGGGCCGTCCTGTGCCACCCTGAAGGGGGGATGTTCAACAACAGGGTTAAGACTCAGGTGATAAGGGCTGCTTCAGTGGTAGCACACAGCGTACAAGCTCCTCCATGAGTCCTGTAAGGAACACTGGGCACACCCATGTCCTTCAGCACGAGCACACAGAGGCTGTGTCCTCATGCTCACCGAGAGCTGTGCAGGGGCAGTCGCTGATGCTGGTGAGTTCTGGGAGCTGTGCACGTGCTGAGCACGGCCAGCCCCACATCGCACGGACTGGATTTCACCATCATTGGTCTCTGCCAGCCTTCTCGCTTGTTCAGGGCACAGAGGTTTGTGCTTCTCTCTGTTGCTTCCTTTCAAACTGATGGAAATGGGGTCATCTTCCAGGTGTTAGTTGAAGTTGACCAGTGGTTGAGAAGTCATTGGAGCATGATGACACATGGATGGACACCATGGATGCAGCAGCCTTTTTCCCTTACTGCACAAGCTTTTAAAAACAAATCCCACAGAAATTTGCTCTGGCATATTTTAGGCTCTTACACTATTTAGCAAGCATCTCTGTCAGATAAAAAAAGGTTAATATTCATCAGACAAGGAAAAAACCCTTTGCTGTCAATTCTGAAGAGTAGAACAGTGGGACAGAACATAGTGTTCATGAGTACTAGGGAATTAATTAGAGAGCTTCACAGAGGGACAGATGCTGAGAGGCAGCTGTGTCTGCCAGAGCCTCAGGACTCTGCAGGTTTCAGAGTGAGGCAGCCTTAGAGCTGGACAGGTGAGAGGGGTCTACCTGGGTGGGTGCACATTAACCCCTATGAGGAAACCTGAGCTGGTAACACATGAAAAGTCGTGTTTGGGTTGGCTGCCTTCACTGGCTGCCGATTCAAAGCTTTCTAGGTCCAGCCCTGCCATGGGAAGTGCTGTGGTTGTACCACACAGATGCGTGGCTGCTGTGCAGTGACCCCTCATTAGCTGTCAGGAGAGCAGAAGAAGCAAATTTCAGCGGGTTTTCTTATGTGGTTGGTGCATTTCCACTACTTGATCTTTCTTTTCACCCTTTTCTTTACCAGAAAAGCTCCTGTGCAGGCAGCCAGACTGGATCTTTCCCTTAGAAGCCTGCCGCACAGCTTTCCTCTGCACCATAATACTGTTGAAAGCACCTTGAAATGATGAAGATTGGTAGCAACCATGTGAGTCACCAGCCCTCCAGACCATCACAAAAACACAGTTCTGTGGTAGATAAATAGGATAATGACAGATCATAGTTTGATGATAGCTTTTGGATATGAAGTATGCTTTAGTCTGCAATTATTATGACTTTGAGAACTCTTCTCGCAGAAGATATCGCTTAGCTTGGAACAGTTCAAAACACCTAAAACACGAATATGAGATTGCCAAGTGTGCTCTCTGAAAGGAAGAGATTCTGTAGTAATTCTGTCATTTCCTTGTTTCGAAAAGTAAATATCAGGTGGGCTGTCTGGAGACTCAGTAGTGCAGCGAGTATGATGGAAGGTAAAGATGAGAAGCAGAACCAAATCTTGGTTTATTTATTTTCTTTGACTTTTTTCTCCCTCTGATTTCAGCTGCACTACTATTGTAGTGCAAGTTCTCCACTACACGAATGAAGAGGCTAATAACAGGTTTATAATTTAACCTAAAAATGCAGAAGTTTGGTTTTATGTGTTGTGACTTGGGCACACTGAAACTTCTGTAGGCACCAGCTTGTCCCTTGAGAAGCGTGGGAAAGCAGATTCTATTTGCAGATGGGACACGCTGGTGTCTATAGAGATCTATATGCAGATATCTACAGAATTCACCCCTGAACATTTGCCAGTACCTCTGAGAGTGCACTCAGCCTTTATGACAAACTCTTTTCTGGACCCAGAATTGCTGTGGATGGCTGTGGGGCTGCCACCAGATACCAGGCTTAGTAACGCAGCAGGTGCAGCAAGACACAGAGCTGGCTCTTTTTCACAACCCAACTGAAAAAACCCTTGCCAGTTTGCTGTGAGAAGTATTCTTTCTAGAAAATGGAAATGACATAATTTGGCATATGGAGAGTATCTGCTTGCTGGCCTGTCGTTTGCAAATAACATGCTGAGAAATTTAAGGAATGGTATTTGTTTTCATAAGAAGGGCTTTCAGAAGTTTGGGGTTTTTTTTTGCTGCAAGGGTAGCGTAGAGAGCTCGGTAGAGCATTTAGGAGAAGAAAATTTAATGATAGTTGGAGAAAATGTGATGTGCCAGTGGGAGACTTCTAGGACTCTCGGGATTTGCTTTTCAGTGTGCAATATGCAGATTTAGGGGGATACATATTTAAGGAACCGTGAGCTTCCTTTAAAAGGGCTTCTGTGTCATGTTCGTAGGAACTGCTTTCCTGTCATCAATGCTAAATGTATTTTCTGTTCTCATGATGTATTTCAAAGCCAGCACTGCTTTTAGAAGCACTGTTTCAGGGTGTTTGCCTAAGGAAGGTTTTCTGTTGTGGAAAATTGAGAAATGAATGAGAAGTGAAACAAAGGCTATCTTCTTTTCTAGAAGAAGTATATATTTTTTTAAATAACCTTTCACCTCATCTATGAATATAAAGCACAATTGCATGTTCTTAGCAAGCTATTGTGTTATCCCCCTGTGTTGTTATACATCAGGCTAGCAATTTTTTGAAATTGAGGTTTGGGGAAAGATTCACTCACCACAACTGAAATGTGTTTTCCACTCATTGTCTTGGAGGACAGAGGAAGGTATGTCCTCTCTGACAAGGGATCCTGAAAACCCTGGGCTGTATGGTTGCCTATGTATAAAATTGCTCAGTTGAATCAAGCAGCAGTGTATGATGTTTTGCTAGTAAGTAAATCTCTGCAATACCAGGGATTTGACTCTATAGCATTGGTGGGATTAAAAAATAGAAAGCTAGAGAAGTTTATCATAATTTTTCAGTCAACAATGGATTGCATTTTGGTGCTCCTAGAGATAATCATATTACCAAGATAAATATGATTAAGTTTTCAAATCTACATGCTGTCAAGGCAAATCAGACATAGACACATCAGTTTATAGGTAAAGGCATTCAAAAGAAGAATAAATTTCCCTGAAAAGAAAAAAAAACCTGTTTATTGTGTAACAGGAAAAATCTGTAAGGTGACATTATGATGACTTCTTTCTGCACCATGTAGCTGGAATTGACCTGTATGAAACAAATAGGGATGAAGCTCTTGAGCTTGCTTTTCCCTTTCTCTGGTCTTTGGGTAGGATGCTGAGCACCAAAAATTCATCAGTGCCACTGGGTCTGCAGCCTGCTTGCACCAAGCTGTTTTTTTCAGCCATCCGTGTGCTGTGTGTGGTTTACCCTTGACTGTGCAGGTTATACCTGCAATTCTTTTTGTGTATAGATTTTTTTTGTGTACACAAGGGACAGAGAAGTGATACTGGGATGTGGTGGTGGTGCCAGTGCAGCCTCAGTAGGTACCAACCACAGGCACTGTTGCTGTCCTGGTTGCTCGTGTCTTCTGCAGTGTGGGAAGGCTGGTGACAGGTTTCTCTCTATCCTCTCCCCTCTGTGGGGCATCGTTTCCTTTCCCATTTCAGGATGAAGAAAGAGCCACTGCAGATGGCTAACAGGGTTAGTAGCTCCCAGTAAGGAAAGTGAATGGACAAACATGGGAGGCTTCATCATTTCCAGCATCATTGTTTCAGGTGGGTCTGCCATGGGTGGAAGTGCAGGGAGATGTCCCAGCCCTCCAACAAGGCTGGATGACTCAGAGGTTCCTATACCAGAAAGGGGAAAGGAGAAGGCAAGGGACCCCGAGCTGAGCTCTCTCCCTTTTTGACAGGAGGTGTACATGCTGGCACGGTGGCATGGGTTTAGTTTCATCACAACTGAAAGATCAAATACTATTACCATTGCTTTTCACAGAGATAACTCACAGCACTGGAGCAGTCTGTTGCCCTTTGCTAGCAGAGAAGTGGATTCCATCCCCAGGCTGGTGGTGTGCCCTTTGAAGGGTGCAAGCAGCACAGCTTCAGCAGCCTGCTTCACAAAGAGGTCTGCTGAGTATTAGTTTCCTGGATGCATGGTGCTGGAGGAGGGGAGAGCACAGCCTCACTGCCCCAAGGAGACAGGATGCCTTTGGCACTCAGGGAGGACCACTGTCAGCTGGAGGGTTGTCTGGTTTATCCAGTACCCCCAGCACACATAGGGATGGAGAAAGGGGAAGCCAGGAGGTGAATGTCACATTCAGGCCTGCTTGGATCACGTACATACATTTATGTATGCACGAATGCAGCCCATACGCAGAGTTCACAGAGCTCTCACTGCTCCCTGTTCACAATGACATGTGCTAGGAACCTGCACTTCCCACCCCACTGTACTCAGCCTGTGTGAAGGGCGTAGCATAAAGCAGAAGCTAGATGTCAGCTGTGGTCTGAAATGTGTCTTGAAAATATCTTTCTGGTTTTTTTAACTCCCCAGCTTTATTCCTTGTGTTTTGTCAGTCACAGACAAACTTTTATTTTCCTGTTGCTTTCTGCGCCTGTGTTAGTACCTACAGATCCAACAGAAAAGGAGATGAATTTCCTCCTTTTTCAGTCGAGGTTGCAATCAGCTACAATCAGACAAATGCAGGGTGACAGAAGTATTGCTCACGTGTCCATGGGTGTGGTGGATGTGCACAACAGGGAGTGAAGTCCTCCTTAGGTGACAGCTACATGAGAATGAAGACACCCATCTTGATACCTGGGATGTGGGTACAGTTGAGGAGGTTTGGCAGTTACAAGCACACCCCGTAGTTCCCTGAATTTAGTTAAGTGAATTATATTGTTTCTGACTGCAAAACATGGAGATGTTTTTTGGCTAATAGGAAGAGAGGCAAAATATCTTTCAGATGCTACAGTGCAAAGTACAGTTTAATTGCTCAGGTAGGTGAGTCGTGCAGGTGTTGCATCAGGTTATGTAAAAAGGTGTGGAAAGCTCTCTGTCTGCTATTAATAGCCTTGGAAGTGTGGCCTTTAAAGCACAAAGGCTTGTGTTTGTATTTTTAAAAACAGAGTTCATGTAACCCTCTGTCTTCAGCCCATTGTGTATCTTAGGAACCTCCTTGATTTTATGAGGCTATTTTCCTAAAGCAGAATTTGGCTTGATTTTTAATTGGTGTTCACTGCTTTGTAGAATCCCATCTTCTAGCATAAGCTAATCCAGAAGAAGTGGCAGCTCAGAGGTGGTTGCTTAAAAAGGCAGAATTATTTACAGCAGAACACAAAGTGCCACTGTCAAGTACCTCCATTGTGACCTTTGAGATTTATTTGGAAAATCCGTATTTTTCCATGTGCATGACTCGCCTCAAGATAAAATATTCTTCTATTTTAGAAGGCACTCCAGGTACTGCAGAACTCGAGAGCAGCCTCGCAAGTAGCGAGTGTCTGCACACATTTGTTTTAAGGAACAGATTTCATTGTCCGAGGCTTTTTGCTTCTGTTTGTTTTAAAGAGATTATTATAAATATTCGTTTCTTGTTTGTTCATTAGTTTCCTTATTGATGTAAGGCTATTCAAGTCAAAGGTGGTGCTAGGGTGTAGCAGGGAGCAACTTTGAGCAGACGCATTTGAAAATAAAAAACACAAATTGTATGAATTTGCCAGCACCCTCAAATAGGCACTTTGAAGGCAGTATTTTCTGTTGCTGTCCTCATGCTCTGTGGGAAGGTTGAATGGATGATGTGAATGGAAATTCTTTCTCCTCTGCAGTGTGTTTGTGAGCTCGCAGGCTTCCTTCTCCTGGAAGATGTAGCGTTGCAGCAGGAGCGAGGAGTTTTTTTACAGTGCAGTACCGATGCTGTGCTCAGTGCTGTACAAAATGCCATTACTCCTCCATATTCCTTAGGAGCTAAGCCCCAAGCCCATGACCTGTTTAGTGCAACAGGGCACTGCAGAAGAGTGTGGGTCGTAATTGGAATTCACTCCCTTGGGGAGAATGGGCTGAGAGCAGAGGCTGCTGTGAAAAAGCCCTTGTAAGGCACTGCCTGTTTGCAAAGATCAAGACATCTGAAAACAAACAACCTTTGAATTAATTGCAGGGTTGCTCAGGTACAAATGAGAACAGGATTAGGCCTGTCTTTTCTATTTTAAGCGCAGAGGTAACATTTCTGACCTGTCGAGTGATTGCATATCCTGAATATCTTCCTGGATAAATGAATGTGATGGCAACAGTCGAGGGTGGCACGGTCTTTTGTGTAACTGGCACTTATCTTGCAGTTGTTGCAGTTCTTTGTTTTGTATGACCCAGGAATATTTCAACATGGTCTTGTCTGGTTTTTAGTTTGTTTGTTTTGGGGTTTTTTCATGTCATTTTCATATGTTGGAAGAAACTATCTTTTGAGAGGCTCTTGACCCTCACATCCACTTTCCCAAGATGAGGGGTTATGGTAGTGAAGACTTGATTTCACATCCCCAGTGAACTGGGGAGGGATCTGTTTTCTTCTTACTGGTCGGTTGTGGGCTTTTTAGATTTTCATTTTGTAATGTGGTAGATTCTGCAAAAATGGATATTACTTTTTTTTATTCAGTTGTTCACATTAACAGACATCTTTCCTGTCTGTTCAGTGGAAAAGGTGAAACAGGAAAACCAAAATTTCAAAATTGTGTGTCACATGTTGATGGCAGTTTGTGAGCTTGATCAATGTAGTGGTCTGATGTCATACCCAGCATGGTTTTACCCTTGTCCTGGGCTGTTTTTAGAGGCGAACATGCAGTGACTGAGGAAGTAGTGGTTTCTGTTTGTGTGGTCTGGTGAGGAGGGCTCATTTGTTTAGAAACTAAAAAGCCACAGTTTTATACAAAGGATAGCTGATTTCATTTCCAGTGGAAGCAATAAAGCAACATTTTGCCTGTGACTTCTATGTAAGTAGCTACCAAGTGAGCCTTCATGTTGGATCCCTCCAGAGATCTGTCAGGGGGAACCACACCAAGGTTTTGCACAGAGGGGTAGGACTGTGGTCTTCCCTTGGTGCTGCTGTCTGCAGCTTCTCACCCTTGTGAGAAGCACCTTTGTGTTTGCTCCTTATCCCAGCCAGATGCAGGTGGCATTTGGCAAGCACATCTCTGCATTTATCTGTTCTGACCCATCCAAGCACGAAGCCATTCCACTCTTTCCTCCATGTTAGACAAGCTCATTATTGTTCAGGTCTGAGGAGGCAAAGAGTGACAGAAGAAAACAGTACAAGTTTTGCATAATTTGGTTTTTTCCTGCTGCTGTGGGGGCCGTGGCCCTCGTATAGTGGCACTTTGTTCAACCTTCTTCCTTTGCAGAGACTTGTGGGGAGAAGGGAAGATGCTGCGGGTTCTCAGGCAGTCGAAGAGACAGCAACAGATGTGCAGTTTCGGTTCCATATCTGGACAGATTCTTAAGGTCCTGCTGCTTCAAAACAAAAAATAAAGGCATGTGAATCTCCTGTTTTCCAAACAGCAGTTAGCAGATCCTGCCAGGAGAGGAAATCTTCACAGTTCTCATTGTTGCTCTGTCACAGGTAGCTGAATGCTGGTCTGTTAGCACTTGCATCCCTCATTTTACTAGATGAACTTGTGGAAATGGTTTCCTGGTGTCAGGATGGAGTATCCCAACTACCACTGCTGGTAGTGCTACTCACTGCCCCACAACACCACCTGTGAGGGGACCTCAGCATTGGCTGCAGACCCCATGTCTGCTCCCCTCCCCACTGCTGCAGCCTCCGGACACCTTCTTGCCCTGGAAATGTTCGCCACAGGCACGTGGTGGTGACCATCACATTACTTGACCATCCCTTTCCTTGCTGACTTTGTCCTGGCAGTCTGCAAGGCTGTACAGTGCCTCTTGGAGCGTGGCAGGGGGCTGGAGCTGTCACTGTGAAGGCTTTGGATGTGCTTTTCTTCAAACAATAGCTGTGTGTCTACATTATATTTGTTCTTATTAGTAGAATCAAGGATGTTTGTTCTGTATTCATAGCTGTATTTATTCTTTATGAGGTGCAGGAATAAGTTTTTCCGGTTGCTAAAACACAGTTTTTCCTGTCCGGAACTGCAGCACTTCTGCTCCCAAATTTGTTTTCTGGTTTTTTTTCTTTCTTTTTCTTAAAAACCTTCAGCATGTGTGCTTGTTGTGGTTAGGTGAAAAATCAGTTCATATATTAAAAAGAAGAGAAGGAATACTCAGTCCTAGGGCCTCTTTCTCTATACCCCTTCTAATATGAATGCAGAAAAGATTTTGTATGCAAGCAAGTTCAAAAGGATGTTAAACAGTTTGTCTTCATGTGTTGTTATATTGGCGTCAGGATACTATTTTCTGTGTATTACTTAGCCACATTATATACCTAATGTATATATTACATTATATATAATCTGAAAGCTTTAAGTTACCAAAAATATGCTACAAAAGTGTATGTTTCATGAGCTCGTACTTAAAGCAAAGAGAGAGAGACTTACAGATGTACATTTAGAGGTGATAAAACATATTGTTGGGGGGAGGATGATTGTTTCTTTAATTGCCTGTCTGATGTCCTCCTTGGAAGATTAAGTGATTTTGGTAGCAGCTTTGTGCTCTGTACCCTGTTAGCTTAATATCTGTCATAAAATGATGTAACTGTTACTGGCGCAGGTAAAATTGAGCTTGTGTTCAGCTCCCCGGGAGGGTGTTGTGAATGGGAAACTGTTGTATATACATAATCCCATTAGTCAATATTGTTGTTCAAAATCCCTTTTTTTTTTCTTTCTCCTCTCACAACAAAGCTCTTAGGTCTGTGGTGAAGTGTTTTGTGACACATTTTTGAATGGGCCTTTTGCCCTGCTTTCAGTTCTTTAATGCAAGAAGCTTTACCAGGAAACAAGAATCTCTTTCTTCTCTCTGTGTTTTTTCAGCTTGGGGCTGTGATGCTGAATATGCAGACAGACACACAAGTCAGATGATCTAAGATGTGTGATATTACGAGGCTATCCATTTCACATGATTAGTATCTGTACTGGAGTTGTTTGGTCTGCATTTCATGTCTATGCCATCCAAATATGCCTTAATCCTTTTTAAAAGATAGATTTTTTTTGTGTGTTTTAACACACCCTCAAGGCTGCTATGAAGTAAGTCTTCCTTGCATTATATTTAGTGCCATCTCTTGAAAGAGGCGATTAGTTGGAAAGAAGTGTTTTTTAAATTAGCTTTTGTCATTGATAAAAGGCTGTATGAAAATAATGCCTGATCCTGCAAACACTTGCAGATATGTTCAGTCTTACTTTTCCAGGTAACTTGTTGCCCTTGGCTGATAAAGACATTGCGTAAAACAGTCAAAATTAGTGGGTTTGTAGCTTCATTTGAGCATGGGCCCCATCAGCTGAGGTTTCTGCAGAAGTGCATCATAAGTCATGCAGTTAGCACCTTCATTAAAGAGTAATGAAGTGTGTGAGTTTTTACAGGATCGGATCCATTTATTGGTGTAAGTGACTTCTTTGCACTACTAGGCTGGTATATTTTAAAATCTCAGAGGGAAAGTTTGAGATGTTCTTGCAAATTAACGTGTGCAATTAGTTCTTGTAATACTGAAAGCTGACTGCAGCCTGCGAGAATACTGGACACTAAATCAGTGAAGTCTGTGACAAAAAACCATTTTTATCCAAATTGGGGTCAAAATGAGATTTTTTTCAAGACACTTCATGCTTTATGTTCTTTTTAATATACTTAATCTTCTAAGAAGACATGATGAGCTGCTGTCAAACTTTTCCCCAGCCGGTTTTACGTTTAAGGGTTTTGTTGTCTGCATAATGCTGCTTATAGAACAAAGATTTTTCTGCCTGGAGGTGCCTCTAGGTGATTTGAGGCACTGAAAGGGATTACTGGCCCCAAAGCAGAGGCTCACTGAAGCAAGTATGTTCACAATTCCAAGATTTTATTTCACAACCCAAAGTATCACCTTAAACTCAAATAGCTGCTGGTTTAAGCCAGGACCGAGGTCTGCCTCTGCTCTTGTATTACGCCACATTTAGGTTTCTCAGCTTTCAGAAGTACACAGCTTTATTGATTGAATGGAGTAGGAGAGCCAGATCGATTTTATGCATTTTCAGGGACTCAAACTTTCTTTTCTTTCTGCATATGCACGTGACTTCAACAGAAGTCAGCAATCATGTTTGGAAGGTAGCATATGCAAGCAAATCACACTCCTTGCTTGGGGAAATGGAGGAGTGAACAACAAATACTGTGAGCCGTGGCTTAGCAGTTTTTAAGATTTTTAGTAGCTGTTTTTAAGATTTTAATACGTTTTTTCATGACAGTTGGAAGCATTAGCAACATTTGAGTCACATGACCTGATAAAGGGTCCTATGTCTCCTTTCCATCTTTGTGGCAGAGGAAGTTACTCCAGTATTTCCAGCTCCAAAGTCTTGCAATCTATGGTAGAGGCTGTGTAAAGTTCATGGGCTGTTGAGAAGAGGTGGAGATGCTCAGTCTAATCCCCTTGCATTCTGCCTTTTTGATGAAGTTTCTAGCTTTCAAGATCAAAAGAAAAGATTTAAAAAGATATAGCCCTAAAGAGCAACATAACAGAAGGCAGAAAATAAGGCTCATTAAGCATTCACAGAAATTCATGAATGTTTAATACGTTTTAGCTTTGTTTTTGTTGTTTAAACAGAGTCACAGGTCTCTCATGCCTTCCACTTTCAGAGAATCAGCAATGAATACTGAATGAAGCATACGCACATGCAGAGTCCTTCTGTATACCTTTTCCTGGAGATCAGGCTCTCTGGAAAATGCTGGATATCACCATGGAAGTGGTAACAACCATGGCCATCAAAGTGTTACTTTAGTGTCTGCTTTGGTCCTGCTGTCACGGAAAGGTGCAGCTGCTGGGGCAGCTCAGGTACCAAAGTGTGCCCCAGGAGCAGGGAGGGCTGTCTGGGGAGTTGCCTCTGTGCCTGCATCTCCCATAGCAGGAGGCAGGATAAGGCAGATGTGGAACTGGAAAACAAGCCAACACACCCTGGTGATCAGCAGTGTAGTTCCTGAGTTTATAGGAGGAGGTGTAGAGAAATGCAAGAGGAGCTGTGCATCCTTCTGGCTGCTTGACTTTGTTCTCGCATCCTCCACCCATCCACTGTTACTTGAGGTTAAGGTCTGGGTGTGTGGACACCTTGTGTTCTCTTCTCCCAGAAACTTGTGATGCTGAAGTCAGTCAGGAGGGACTTCTGATTTTATTTCTTTTTGTTATTACTTTTCCTTTCCAGCAAGGCAATTGCCTCCTGTTTCAATAATGCTTTATTCTGTGGATGTGACCTGGGGCACCATTGCCTGTCTCAACGAAACCAGCCAGCTGCTCTGGGGCATGGCAAATCCCCAACAGCTTGTTAACCTGTCATGAGATGGGGTCTCATCTCCTGGATTGAGATGTTCAAATACAGTGTGGGGCTTTTTCAGGATTACCTGTTTTGTGGTCATACCGACAGTGGTGCCTGCGAGTAGCTCACAGCTTGCTTCCGCTGAAACTCATCCCAGCTGCAGCTGCTTGCTTGGGTTGTGGTGGCTGTGGGACTGACAGCTGCCCACAAGCTGTCCTGGCTTTGGGGGATGAATCCAGCTGTGCCGTGTCTGGTTAAAATGCCTGGGTGTGGTTACCTAACAGTCCTTGTCAACAGCACATTTACTGACAATGGTAAAAGGACCTTGAAAACTGAGCAGTGGCACTGCAGAATTGTCCCAGCTTGTCATATTGGGACGGGACAAACAGCTGTCCCTTGTACTTGTGAGCCTTTTTTTAAAGAATTTCTCTCCATTTGTTGCTGTAGTCTGTGAACTGAAATAAAAGTTGTACCGCCTCCCGAATATTCATGAAATTAGGCAATTCCATGGCCAGCTTCCCAGTCCATAGTTTGGGAGGTTGATATTACTGAATTTTCTTTCAGTTTCTGATTTTTTATGTGTGTATGGTCTGTCAAATCATTTGCCCATGGAGTCAAAAGTTAGAGTGAGCATCTTTGAGATCTAGATAAATATTTCTGAAATTTAAGACTTGGGACTGTGAAGAGCTTAATGGACATTTTGTTATGCTCTGGAGTAGTTCACTGGGCTTCAAATGGGAATTAAAAATAATGCTGGGAGTGACAGTTGTCTTTGCACAGGATTCTGCAGCCCAGCAAAAGATGCTGCTTCAGCTCCCCAGCAAAACTAGCAGGGACAGGGTAGAAGATATGCAAGAGTAAAGGAGGGTAGGGCTTTTCTGTCCATCTTTTTCCAGGAGAGAGGAAAAGAAAGTAGCTCCTGTTAAACTCTGTGTATAAAGGGGAGAACAAAGCTTTCAGAAGAAATACCACATTGGGAAGGGAAAACAGCTCTTTTCTTTTTTCCTCCTACTTTCCTCTTCACTTCCCTGTCCTCCCCCATTGCTGGGAGGATCTCAAAATCCTGCAGAGATTTGGGCTCAAGACTTGTTTTGTGGTGAGATGTGGATTGTGAGAGTGGTTGGGGGACATGGCATCATGTGATTTTTGCTACATTTGCATTAAGTGCAGAGCTGGGGGCAACATTCCTGAAGCCTGCCCTAGAGAGGCAGGCTGTTGTGGTGTCATCCTTATGTTGCCCTGGGAAACTGCAATTTCTTTGACATAAAAAAGTGTCTCTTGACTGTTAATTGTTTAAGAATAGGATAGATAATTTGGTGTTCCCTGTTTCAGAGAGTGTGTGCCTCCTTTGACATGCAGATCTGTGGTTTTAGGGTGTGCACACTTGTTTGGATGCATATGAAGTTGGGCAGATTGTTCAAATGACCATCGGGTTGGTTTCATCACTCTTTTTTCCCAAATGCTTGTGGCAAATAACTGGGAGAACTAAATTCAAAGTGGCTCCTTGTGGAGAGGTAGGACAGCTCAGAAAATAGACAGTAATACAGGATCCTAGAATCATAGAATGGATTGGGTTAGAAGGGACCTTCAAGATTATCCAGTTTCTACTCCCTTGCCATGGTCAGGGACATCTTCCACTAGCCCAGGTTGCTCAAAGTCCCACTCAACCTGGCCTTGAGCACTCCCAGATATGAGGCATCCACAACTTCTCTGGTCAACCTGTTCCAGTGCCTCACCACCCTCAGAGGGAAGAATGTCTTCCTAATATCTAACCTAAACCTGCTGTCTTTCAGTTTAAATATAATTTTGTTTGTCATTCTGGATAAGTATGTCGGTTTAGTGAGGCTTTGTTATAGCATCACACTGTGACCAGATGGGCAAGGGCAGAGAAACCTTGCCCCCTCCAAGTGTTTGGATTACTTTGCAAGAGACTTGATTTTTTTTTTTTTTTCCCCTTTTCTGTCCTCCACTGGCTTGCCTGACAGCAGTGACAGAATACCTCCTGCTCCCCCTCTGGTTACAGCCTGGAATTAGCTGCTGAAACAATTTCTACAGAATAAAATTGAGGGGTAATAGAGGATAAAGAACAGCATGGCTACGCTTCATATGTTATCTATGATGCCTAACAGAGCTTCTTTAATAGAAGACAGTTCTTCTCCACTGTCCTTGTGTGAGTGGGGCACAATCCTACAAGAAAAAAAATTGCATAAGTGAATATTAATGAAATCTGTCATTAATTATCGCCAGAGCAGACTGTGGAGAATTGGGTTGCATTTTCAGTGGATTTAAATATAACTTTGCTTATGCAATCCTGTTAAACATTGTTGAAGTACGTCACTGAGAAAGTTCATTATATTTGCTGTATAAAGATTACGACTTTTGGGGGAGATTAAAGTTTTAGCAGCGGTTGCCGTCTTTCTTGTGGTCACAACAGCGACCTGTTAAATGTGGAACAGAGGGGGGAAGCTGTGGGTAAGCCAGATTTTCTGTCTGTCTGGAAGCACAACATTTAAAGCTGTTAAGCCAAACCAGAGGAAACTCTGTGAACTTTTTTCAGGAAGCAAAATTCTTCCGAAAGAGAGCATGTCGAAACAGTGGGAAACATTCCTTTGTTTTCCTGAGTATGTGTCTTTTTTATCATGTATGCAGATGAATATGTGTGCCTGTGTGTATGTAAGAAGAAAAAGAAAATTCAAAGTGAAACATTGGCTTCAGGCAAATCAAAATGCTCCATTCCCCATGAAATAGGAGATTTTTTGATTTTGCTGAGAATAGAGTCAAAAATAAAAGCAGAAAGTCTGAGCTGGGTGTACAGGGAGGCAGGGCTGCCTTGGCTCACAGCTTTGGTGTGCTGGGGTGTGTCTGAGGGGGCTGATGTGCAGCCACTGTCCTGCAGTGTATTTTATTCACACCAGCCAGCGCTTGCTCCAACAAGTCATCTGCTGGTCTGAGTTAAAGCTGTGTCTGCAGACCAATAGCTCTAATTGGACACGAGGCACCTGGTGTATCAGTGATTAAAAATAAGAAACATTATGACTAGTTATTGTACAACTTGCTAGAAACCACTGTATAATGATGGTACATTTGCCATCAGATTAGGTAATAAAGCAGCTTTACTGCAGCTTGGAAAATTAGGATCAAAAATAGTCCTCTGATTAAAACTTGAGCTTCTGAAAGCTCTTCAGAGAAGAAAGATATGCAAATGCAGATGTATCGGAGAAATTAAGCAATCTGGATATGCACGATTCTTGAATTTGAAGAGAGTAATTGATGTAACCACTGTGCTACTCATTTCTCACAGTCACCCTGTCTTAATACAATTAAATGAAACATCAGAATGATCTGGGAATAAGTTGCCTAAAATACAATCCATAATGGCTCAATGTATTAACATAGTGAACTGAGGAGATTCTGTGGTCATGCAGCTGTTCTGCATGTACCAATGTCAGCCTGCAATAGCAGTTTTCTTGAGTTAGATTTATGAATTTCTCCCACATTTAAAAAAAACCCATAACTTTATCACATATTTATCAGCAGGCAAATATTTTCTCTTTGAAACAGCATTTGCTTTCTGATATCATCAGGAGTTGGTCTCCTCCTCCTTTGCACTTTGGTGCAGCAGCATGATTCCATCAACCTCAGGGCATCCGCAGGTCCCTTACGTCCTGTCAGGCAATTTTTAAACACTGGGAAAAAAAAAGAATGTTCCTACCAATAGAGAAAAATTGTTACATTCCAAAGACTGGATGTGATCCGTATTAGTCGCAGGCCTGTTTGGTATCTCTGTCTGTTGAGCTTGAAGGAGTCCAGCCTATTCCCTGTGACTGTTTTAGATGCTGCTCTGTGGCTGAGTTGAAGGAGGTACCCGTAGCTGCAGTGGAGGAAGGCTTGGGGACAGCCAGCAGCTATGGGAGCAGCTTCCCGGTGTGCAGGAACAGTTTATCAGTTCTTGTGATTTGGGGATTGTTTTGGGCTGATCCCATTGAGGACACCAGATCTTTTCCTCCCTCACAGAACCCTGAAGCTGATCACTAATCACTTGTGTGCTTCCCTTACTTGGCCGACTGCAGGAGACCTTCTGCTGGTGTGATGCAGGGGGTGGTAGATGGCTGAAGCAGCACGGTGCCTTTTGGTCACAGCATCAGCTTATTAGTATAAATGAGGCTGTTTTAAACCAATTTGAAACTGTAGTTCGCAAGAGATCTATGCAGGGGCTGACCTTTACTTCGTTTAGTCTTACTTTGATGTCAGTAGGTCTCCATGGGTTAAGTTGTCCATGAAGAGTTTCTCTGCACACCAAGCCTGCAGTTGTGGGCTGTTCTACATATAAGGTATCAGAGTTTGATAAGTCTTGATGATATTCACTTTTCAAAACCTCATACCCATTTTAGACAAAATTCAGCACAGTGATTGTTGATATCTGTTTGACTGATGTCTGTTTATACCTGACCCAAGCTGTTATGTGTATTAAAAGTGATGCTCTGTTGAAGTAGATGTTGCCTGTTGTCTGTGACACGGACTTGGTTTATGCTACTGATTAAGGCTAATGATCGTGGTGAATCCAGCTGCTGCCTGCTCCCTCTGCAGCAGCCCCATAAGCCTGAACCACCTACAAGTGTGGTCTTGGAGAGGAGCAAGGAGCACGGAATAGAGCATTACAACTAATGATACAAACAAGCAGTGTCCAGTAAGACGCACCCCAAAGTCAGAGGTCAGCACAAGTCTCGTGCTTATTCAGAAAATTGCCCCAGGCTCAGCTGGAAAGGGCAGCGGTCCTGGCAGTGAGCATGCTCCCGGTTAGCTGGGGCAGTCAAATTCCCTTGCCTGTTTATCAGTGTTCCCAGGCTGAAAGGCTGATAGAAAGTGCTTCCTGATCAGCATGATAAATGGAATTTTGCATGATAATTATGTTTACAGCAGGACAGATGTACTAATAACACGTTCCCTAAAGACTTCAAATGAGCTATAAAAGAATCAAATCTCTGCCGAAAATGCTGGCAGCAGTATTATTAATTGTGTAAGTTACAGCTGATAATTGTCTTGTTTCATTTGAATGAGGCAGTCAGCTATTAATGGCTTGTGCTCTGTAGTACCAAAACAGCAGACTGCGCAAAATTTGTCAGTGTGGATAATATAGTTGTATATTAGCAACGAGTCCTAATGGACATACTCTAGTGGCTAGGGAAGGGAAGAAGTGTTACAGTTAATTTCTAATGCTGTTTCATCTTTTCTATCAAAATACTTGCTTATGTGCCTTCAGGAAGAGAACTGGTTTTTCTTATCTACAAATTGTTTGATGTAAGACAATGCCTGCAGTAAAAAAACAAGCTCTCTTTGTGGTTATCGAGGATTGAAATGGAGAATGACTAATTAGCTGTCTTGTTCCACTTACCTCTTCCACAGTGGTGAAATGAATGAAAGTCTTACCCTTGTTTTTATGTGTGTGAGAGATCCCACTGTTGTGCACATCTGTTATGGAGCGTCCATAAGTGTGCAATTGAATAGAGATAAACATATACATAATAGAGACATGACCTGAAAATCTGTTAGAAGTTATCAGGCCTGGTTTTTAAAATAGCAGTAAAATGAATTTCAAATGGGAAATCATAGTAAGTATTGTACCGGGTTTGCAGTTAAATAAAGATCTTGTAGGTAACTAACCAAATTCAAAACCCCGCTGCTGCAAATTGAATTACTTTTTGTGACATCCTAATTCATTTGCATTCCCAAAGCACGTTTCATTTCATCTGTGGTAAGTTGAGCTGCAGATAATATCCCAGAGGAGCACGGTTCTCGTAGTCCTAACCTACATCCATGCTCTGGCTGATTAATGTGTGAATCCTTCAAAATTTCTCTCCCCTGCTATTACATCAAAGCATGCCCAAGTAAAAAACATGTGAGCAGAATCCTGAAATGTGTTCCCATAGCATGAGAAGGACTCTTTGTGTGTTTCATTAGGCAATACTTTGGGATTTTTTTATGGGGAAACAGACGGTTGACTTTCTAAAGAGTGCGAGATGTGTTCCTGGGTTAGCAAAAGAGAGCTGATGGTCTGGAAAAACTGCCTGGAGATGCTTTGTAAAAATTGTCCTTGGTTCCTTGTGACCTTTCATCAACTTAATTCATTGCTAATGAGCTGCAAATTCATTTCAATTCATTGCAGAGCTTTAAAATTGCCACTGAGTCAGATGACAGAGCGCCTTGTTTTATGTTATCAAGAAAAGTCCTCCGACTGAGGGAGGACTAGGCAGTAGCACAACTCTGAAAAAATGTCACAGACTCTTTGTCTCCAAAGGCTGCTGGTGGAAGTGCAGAGATTTTGCGAAGAGAAAGGGAGGGGGAGACCAGAGAAACTGAAAGTCTTACATCCACAAAGGTTCTATCCGTATGCCTGCTCACCCGAGGGAAATGGTAATGTGATTGATTTGTTCCGTGCAGATAGGCTGAGCCTTTAATATCAAATATATCCATTTCTGCACTGGCTTAGTGTTTTTTCTTCCTAAAGCCGTTTAAAAACTGCATATATATAAAGAAATTAAACACCAAAAAGAAAAAACACACAGAAGAAGGGTCTCCGCTAAAGAGGAATTAAATATGTTTTTGCATCTACAGTCATGGCATTTGCCATCCAAAGGTCTGCCTAAGGTTGTGCTTGGCTACAGTTACAGCCACAGCACTACCCCTTCCAGACCCCGGAAATCATTCATCCAAACTAAGTCATTTCAGGCTAAGTCAGGGTACCCCACCTCAGCTTTGAAAGAACCAATCACCACATCAGCTCAGGTTCCCATGCCAGGTGCTGTTCAGGTCTGGTGTTATGATTTGCTCCTGTGCTTCCAAGACATTTGGAGACAGAGACCTTGGGCAGCCAGCTTTGACTGCTGGGAAGATTCAGTAGTGTTGAGTGGTTTATGCCCTTCTAAATGCTTTTATAGTAAATCTATTGACGAGGAGAGGTCCTTCATCAAATGTGGGATTGTGGAAGCCATCCCTGCCTCTCCTGAGCCTCGGAAGAGGAGGAGGGAGATGCACTATCAAGCTGCCTGTCCTGGGACTTTACTGCCATTTTTAGACTTTTTCCCCCACCCCCTGTGTGTATAGATGTGTGAAGTAATGTACAGATTATATAAACTCACCATAGCTTAATGTTGTGTCGTTTGTTTGTGATGGGGAGAGCTGGGTAACTCCGATCCTCCAGACTTCCTGTAAGGTCAGGGTGTGACCCCATTGTCAATTAATCATCTCTACCAGTAGATGGGTTTGCAACTCTAGTTAATTGTTGATTACTTTGCTCTAATGATTGCTTTATCTATTTGTTTGCTTATGTGCACCATAGACTAGATCAAGTTGAGGGTTCAGTACACATTTGAAGTGGATCACTGTGAATGTTGGGGTTGATCAGCCAACCTCTACCTTTCCTTATTGCATAATATGAATGCAGCGTATCTTTTGGGTGTGCTGGGGAGAGACTGAACAATCATCACTGAGGTTATTTGGTACAGCAGTCAGTGGTGCTTTTAAGGAGGCTGCCTGCACTTGGATCTGCCAGAGCTGCTGCCTCTGGTCCTTCTGGCACGGCATGAAGACAGGGGAGTATGGAAAAAGTAAAATTTGGGTCTTGTGCTGCATTCTAATAGCAGTCCCCTAAACTGTTGTTGGCCAGATTGGTGACTATGAGATGCTATTTTATCGCTCTGATAATGTAAAGTATCAGTAGACTCAGTCTAACAGAGTGCTCTGGCAATTTTCCTCACTTTTGGTGTGTTAATGAATCTGCTTTTAGAATAAAATAGAATAAAATATTGCAGTTGGAAGGGACCTGCAAGGATCATCTAGTCCAACCACCTGACCACTTCAGAGCTGACCAAAAGTTATAGCATGTTGTTAAGGGCATTGTTCAAATTTCTTGAAGTTTTTTGTGGGTTTGCTCCCCCCAAAAACTGATTGGAAACTGGTATCTCATTGCTGAGTATTTGCTAGCCAGCCAACTTGTTGGCACCCAGAAAAATTCAGTTCTCCAATAACTTTGTGATTAACTAAGCAGGAGATTGCTCAGATTATATTTTATAACCCAGCACTGTGACAGTATGTGGGGAATATAAGAAAATAGAAAGCCATAAATTTGGGAACCTTTCAAGTCTGCATATCCAGCTATTTGTGGGGTGGCAGAGCAGCACATGTTCCCTGAGTGAGTGGGGATGGTGCCCGAGGAAGAGGCTGTTTTCAGCAGAGAGTTAGGGAGATGCTTTCTGAGCCTCTGGCCTCTGCCAATTGCCATGTGTGCTCTTAGGGGCATATTGATCCCGGGAAAGGCAGTTCTCCAGCCTGCAGATGTAGGCTGCATTTGCCAAGTCAATGAAATGTTCATTAGGGTGACTGCTGGGTACTCTCTGTTGTGAAAACAGGTGGGCAGGCTTCTCAGCCAGCTTCTCTAAATATTGCACACTACTGTACCCACCATACCTTAAAACAGAGCAATGATACAGCTACACAACCAAATGTTACCAGTGTTATGAGAATTCCCACAATACTTCCTTACTGGAAGTAGGGGGAAGTGAGGGTTCCTCATGGAGATCCAATGTCTTAAATGTCACCTTTTAAACCATGATTAGACCTTGTTTGTGCACCTGTGATAGGCTGAACCATGGTTTTCAGTCTGTAGCTGGTCTTCCACCATGCAGAACTGAATGTTCACAATGGAGTAAACTGGTTTTTGAAAACATTTAAGTTTTTAGTAGAGGTCTGTACCAGGAGAGAGTAACCTCAGACTGGGAATGAGCCAATTGCTGTAAGCTATGCTGAGCAAGGGACTTCAACAGAGAGAGAAGAAAATTATCTAACCCTCTGCTACTGGCACAAACCAGTGCCCAGTAACAGGAAGATGCTGTGCCCAGTCATGGTGGCAGGGATGGGGGAAAGAGGAGGATGTTTGCTTTTCCCAGAGTGAAAAGTGCTGAGTAGCTCCAGTGGCACTATTCTGAGTGGCTCCAGGATCTGTCTCTGTGAGACGAGCAGGGAAGAACCAAGCTCTCCCACTGCAAGACTCAGGTCCACAAGCTCACTGGTACATTGAAGCAGTTCTGCTGGACAGTAAGGATCTGCCTTTACCCTAATAATGGATCTTGTGGTACTGTTCTTGGAACATGTTTCCTGTATTGCAAATATGTTTCTTAGTAGAGCAGAAGCAAATGCAATATTTTAAGTAAATACATATATTTGTACTTGAAGGCCTTTGACATTGAAACTGACTCTGCATGAACTAACAAGCAACAAGGCATTCATTCCTGTGGATGTAATAATATTTAAAATTATGGCACTGGACTGTCTCACCTTATCACAGACATCAAAAAGTTAAGATGTCTGAGCTGTCCAATATGATAGGTGATCTCTGAACAATATGCATAGGCTTGGTCTTCGGCAATGAATGGCCAGGGAAAGCAGGGCATTGACTCTTGGGTGTGTAGTGAGATGCTGGGAAAAGTGCCTGATCCCAAGGGTATGTGTAGCAAGTGTAGCCAGAACTAAATGCACAGTACGCACCAGTAAACACTCAGATTGCCACCACCTGTGCCAGCATTCATATCTCGTGCCCGAAACGCCTCATGCTAAGCTTTCTCCTACTCATTTGTTCGTTGTGCCCTGCTCATACAGGGGCCTTTTCTTTCTCCATCAAGAACTCTATCCAGACCATTCACAGTGTCTAGGATATGTTTTTTTAGCAGTGCAATTAAATGTATGTTCAGATCTCTTCTAAGTCTAAGAACGTTAAGATGTGGGATTGCAGAATATGTTTTCCCAGATAGCACATGTACATCTGGAAGTGAGACAGGGATATGAGGCTAGGCTGTAGGTAACCTAAAAAACATCTCAAATGAAACAGTAAAAGGATGGAGTTTTAATTGTGTGGTTATGTATGCAGGCTAGAATTAAAGTATTTTTTTCAGGTGACTTAGTAGTGCATGTCTGTGTTTCCATGTGTTATGGTTTCTACTGCATAAAGCCTTGACATGCAGGCAAGTTTCTTAGTTAATTCAGGGCTTCAGGTGTTGTGGAATACAACATTTTCTGATTTGATACTTTAAAGACTTGCACTCTGGCTTCCTCAAATACTTGGTTTAAATGTTGATTCTTCATTTCCCTGGGATGTGATGTTTAAGGGGAAACATTACTTTTGAACAGAACCAAATATTCATTGTTTTGCAATGCACAAAGTTTTGTCAGGGGTAAATGATACATGAAGAATCTGTTAGATTCATGTTAATCCAATGCAGGCTGTTAGGGTGTGGGTTTTACTGCAAAAAAAAGGAGATGAAGAGGGACAGTTTGTATGTTCTTTACAGTGCTATTGTGTCTGCTTTGGCAAGCATCCTTGTTTTCATAAGGTCAGATGATTAATCTTGTTGTTTGCTCATTTTCTGGTTTTGAGTGTCTCTAATTAAGCTGATGCCCATTGATGTCTTACCGTGATAATATGTGTTAGGTTATAAAGTAATGGTTTTTCTGAAGAATGTAGCTATGGCAGTGTTTGGGCATACTCAAGACAAATCACTGCACAAAAGCCTTCTGAAAGCTATCACACTGCTGCAGATTCAGTAAAGTGAAGACAGTGAATCTGTAAATCATTGGTTAAAGATAATAGAGGATATAGATTTTTGGCGCTTCGGCATCTGTGAGAGCTCTGCTGTGTTTAAATGAATCTTACTGAATTGTGGCTGTAGCTCCTCATTATGGCTTGGGCAGAGCCAACACTATGAGGACTGGGTGCAGGGGCAGCTGCCTGCAGAGGGAAGATAGCATCATTGAATCATGGAATCATTTAGATTGACCTTTAAGTTCATTGTGTCCAGCCATTAAAAAGCACTGCCAAACCCACCACTGAACCATGATGGTAGGTTTCCAACACTGCCCCAGCAAACCATTTTTGGAATGCTACTGGGGGAAGTGAAAATTAAATGTCCCCCAGAGTCAACAACATGTGGTGATTGCTCTTGTGTTCTCCCCAGACAAAACCCTGGGAGTTTTTTTCCTTCACTAGAGATTTCCAGAAATCCTGTCTTCTAGAAAGACTGATAGTGTGTCAAGTTGAATTGTGCAAGATGCTAAAAAAGCCTGAAAGTCCAAAAATCCTGTTCTACAATACCTTGTTTTTCTGCACAATTCCATATACACATTCACACTATACAAATGCTTTGTCAGTGAACAGCTTGCTACTCAGCACTTGTAATGAAAGTTCCTTGTCTCTTTGCAGTGGTGCTGCTGTTGATTTTATATTTGATTTAACCAGACCCAGATGATCCCTCTGGGGCATTGGGACAGGGCTGTGCTAGAATTTTGTGTGCTATTTGAGGGATCACATGTGTAAAGCTACATAATAATTTGCTAGCAGAGCACTGTGTTGCATTGTGAAAGGTCAGTGGGATACATCAGTATTGGCATGTTTATTTTCTTCAATGTTTCTTAACTTCTTCCTTCGTTCTTGTTAAATTCTCACTTACATCCTACCTTTGGGATGGCAGTGTAGGTGTTTTTCATGTTGGGATATTATGTGCAGACAGGTCAGGAGGCAGCAGCTCAAGTACTGTGTACTTCAAAGCTTCTGCCTTGGATATTGTGGGAGGATGAGGCTTGGAGAAAGAGTTGGATGACAATATAGGTGGAATACTGAGTGCAGGGGGTACCCCTGGTTTAGGACAAGTATGTAACATGGAGCCATGCTCATTCATACAGTAGCTCTCCCATCATCTCCTTGTTTTCTGTCCATCTTCCTGCTTATGCCCAAAAGGTTGATGGAGACTGAGGAGACATTTGGCATGGCATTATTCTCCTAGTTATCACTAGATTTGAAGGTCTGTCTCCTTGCAGTGCATATCCCAAGAACACAGGCTGTTGAGGGTCCTGCTAGCTCAGGATCTCTGCTTCAAAGACTTTCCTTCACAGCCCACTGCAGAAAGCTGTGGTCTTAGACTATATTGGCATCCTGCCTGCACATCGGTGACAGCTAAATGGAGGGCTCTTGGTATGTTCTTTGTGTGTTTGGGTTGGGCTGCTGAATTAACAAAATAATCCATTTTCAGCATGTGCCAGATGCTTTTAACTCCCATTGTGGGCAGCCTTGACAATACGCTGCTCAGCGTGGAAGTCCTAAATGGAGTTTGATGTTCTTTGCAGATAATGGCTCTGCTGTGTAATTATGATAGCACACAATTAAAAACGGCTTTATATCGCTTTGGGTAGCTCCTGGAAATTCTATTTCCCTTAATAATTTTCAATAGTCTCAGGGTTTGTTTTTCCTGTGTTTGTCTTCCTGTAATATTGGCAAAAGATAGGAAGAAAATGAGCTGGGACATAAGAATCCCAGCGAAAACTTCAGAGGGAGGGTGAGAGGTGACTCATTAGCGGGTCTTTCATCTGGGTTCCTGCTGGGGCATGAAGTCAGGGGTCAGGAAGTGAATGGGGATTCGTTCACAGCTGATGTCTTGTATAATATTTCAGAAGAGTGTATTAATTGTCGCAGCTTAGCCTGGGAGTTTGGGCAGAGGCGTTCAGCCGGCAGGCTGAGGAGGGGCTGGAGAGAAGTGGCATTTGAGTTTCCCTGGAGTGACAAAGGGGCAGGAGCTGCTGGGGACAGGGCATGGCCTGCGTCTGGCAGCTCTGCTTATACCTACTCCCCTGGCCCCAGGAGGGGGAGAGAGCCAGCAGCTGCACTCTGTTCATAGCCAAATACAGCTCCAAAGGAGTTAGGGAAAAGAATGGCAAATGATAACTTACTCAAAACTCAGAGTAGCCTGCAAGGTACGTTTGTAGCCATAATATTGTAATATATAATATACATATATATGTATATATTTATTTAATTTTAGTATTTTTTTTATTCTACTACATAGAAGCTTAGTCTTAAATCTCGCTGAATATTCTCGTTGTTTTCCTTTTACTGTTCAATTCATTTTGGTGCTGGAAGGAACATTATGAAGCCCAAACGAAAAAAACAGCCCTAATGTTGCTGTTCCCATAGAGCATCAAGGTGATGCTCTGCCTGGTTTGACCTATGGCAGCTGCAAGTCCAGAGCATGTTTTGGTAGCTCCTCAGGGAGTGCTTGCAAAGGACGGGTTGGCTTTTGAGCAAGACTTCCTCTTTGAGTCTGGAGCTGGCACCTTTCAGAGGGTGGGTGGATGGCAGAGGGAAGCCCTTCACTTACAGCTCTAGGCAGGCCCTGAGGTATCCTTACAGGTATCCTGATCTCATTCCCAGTCACTGCAATTACTGCAATCACTGCAATTCTTCCCACTCCCCTTCTGCACCCATGTAAGGTAGTGTTCCTGTGTGTAGGATACATTTTTGTGATGAAGGCACACTGGAAATAAAGAATCCAACACTTTCAAAGTACCAAGCAGTCTTGTGCTTTTCTGGTGCTTCCAAGCCACGCTGTTATAAACATAGCTGTAATCAGAAGGTAATAGCCCAGATGTTTCTGCCCCGTGGTTCTTGCCCATTTTGCCTGGCTACCTGAAGGGAGGAGGTGGCCCAGTGGACAGGGGAGCTGCCAACAGTCTTCAGCTCTTGAAATGTTTTTGTCCTCCCAAGTTCTCCCATCAGGGTTGATGCAGCCGGCAGGTGTTCAGATGACTGGTACTTGTGTGTCCCATGTCACTGCATCTCTGAAGAGATGCAGTTGTTCCAGACAAAGTGAAGAAGCTTGTCCTGAAGGGGTATTTTGTGTTCTGGGAGCTAGCAGCACCCTAGCTGCTGGCTTCAGCTGTTACAAGTTTGTAATCTTAACAGAAGCAGGGGGAAAATTACACCCCCAACTTTCACAGAAATTAGTTGTACTTAAAATGCAGCTTTTTCTTCCTGATTTTGTAGCTGTGCTAGAAAGTCATTACACATGGATTTATTTTTCCTTATCTCTTGGATTATCATTGGCTTCCTTCCTTCCTTCCTGGATGAATTTATCCAGTGTTCTGATTGCAGCTCCTTTTTTTTTCTTTATCACCTCCTGTCTATGTGGCTTAAGATTTTGTATGTTTAACATAACTGAGCTGAGTATTTTGCAGCAACTGAGAGCAAAGATAATTTTCCACTGATTGATGGGGTGGTTACGGTGGATATATTTGCAGTCTACTTGCTTTGGCTATTTGCTGTTTTGATTACAGACCTGCCTTACTTTATTTTTCCCTTGTATTTAATTTCCTTCTTTTGCGCTTGTATTTTATTTTGTTTTTGCAATTGAGCCATGTATTAATCTGACTTAGGAGAGGGGAAACAAAGACAACATTTTAGCTTTTAAGAAACTTCCACAGAGATTCAGACAGCTGGTCAAAGATAAATCCAGTATGCAAACAGGGTCATGAGTATCTTAGAAAACAGCCATTTAATATACCATGGCGTCAAATATCTTAGTTTCTTTCTTTAGTCTGCACTTGGAATTTGATTGCAGGGTATTGGTTATTTCTGGGTGCATGAACGGGGAACCAACAGCAGTGAAACACACAAAAAGTATTTTAGGTAAGTGTTTAAGGGAAGGTGATATTACATGGATTTTAAACAAAACAAGTCTGTAAGTTGTATGAGACTGTGACCATTGTCCTGCAGAGGCTGATCATTAGAACAAGGAGATCATCATCTTTCCAGTGCTGAACTGCCTTTTTCTGTGTGCGTTGGCTATGGGGAGTGAGGGTGAGTTTGATATACCTAGAATGTGGTGAATAAACTAGGAGGAGTTTTTTAAGGCTTTCCATGGACTTGCAGAAATCAACATTTTTATTGAAACATCTTTAATTTGGTTATTAAGGGCAATTGTATTTTTGTGTGTTAGCTGACTGATACTTACACTACAAAAGTTTTAAAGCATTTTATATTGAAATTGCATCTGCTTAAAGACTTATCCCAATGCCTGAATCCTGTGTGAGTCACATTGTGCTATTTTGTTTTGTTCTGCATATATTCTTCCTCCACAATAGAAGGATTTTCCCCATAATTATTATTGAAGTAGGGCATTTTTAAATACGAAATAGGTACCAACACAGCTTTACATCAGAATGATGGTGATGTGTGATATAAAACAGGTTGGATTATTTCAGTGCAAGTGTCTACATATACCAGCTGCTATAGCATGCTAATCAATTTTTGAAAAATAACCCTTTTAGGAGTTGTATAGACAAACCCTGCCTGCTTGCCTGAAGAGAGGAGGATGATTAATTTAAATATTAAACACCGGTTGAGGTGATTAATTCTTAATGAAGTAAATGAAAAAGTGATTTTGCTTGTATTCCCTGGAAGATCCCTTCAAAAGCTTTGCTTTTCCGAAATTGTTTTTTGTCCCGCGTGTGTGGCACAGGATGTGAGTTTGTTCACAGCAGGTAGGTTCATTAGTTGGCATTTCTAGTATAATATCCAGCTGTGGAAAGCTTATAAAATACTGGTATTCAGGTCATCTTAATTAGGCCTGGAAATAAAGATTTAAGATAAAGTGGAATAATTGTACATCCTTCATAGCCGCTGAGCTTCTTCAGCGAGAAGAGGGTACGATTCCCAGACGGTATGAACTCCGAATCTGCCTCCCTGGTGCTCCTTTGACAGTGCTGGGAGTTGAAGTGATTAATAATTCTGGAGAGAGGTGAAAGATGTGGCAGTTTTCAGCTGGCTTGGGGGCTGGGCTGGATATCCTTGCTCTCACTGCTACCTGTGCCAGAATGCTTTTTGTGTGCTTTCTTCCTTCCTAGATGGATCGGTTTATCCAGAGTCATGCTTGTATTTTGCCCTAGTTGAGAGGGAGCTCAGGTATCAGTGCTCCTCTCCCAAGTCTGGGTGAACAAAGAGCTTCCCCTACTCCTTTGTGCCGACTCACTTGCCAAGTAAGGTACCCAAAATGCTGCAAAGTCAGTATTGGTGAAAATCAGTGTGAGGTCTTCCATGCCAAGAGGGGTGGCAGCGATTCCCATCCAGCTTATGTTGCATTTGAAGTTAGCAAGCAGAAATCAGGAGGCAGCATCCCTGGTGCCAGGTTTCAGAAGTTGAGACTGGGAAACCAGAGGACTCCAGCAGACAATGGGATGACCAACCAGCTGGTGAAATGCAGTTGTGTGTGTTCCTGCCACCCAGAGCATCTGCCTTAATGACAGATGCAGATGTAGGCTCTTCAAACCCGTGTCTGACAAACTATCGGCAATGAAGTTGAGGATGGTGCATAACTTTGGGGAAGGAGACTCTTGGAAAAAGGCTTCAGTGGCAGCTGGAATTTGCACCTGGTGCTGTACAAGCACCTGGCATCTAGAGGAAATACAGTGTGACTAATTTGATAAATTTAATATGAAGAAGGTGGCAAGGTTGTACCGCTGTTTATCTCTCTTTGACTAACAACATGCTAAGTATACTTCTGGTGTTATAACACCACAAGATGGGAGCGTGCCATTATTTGTGTTATTAATCTAATGATGTATAAGGAGGTATTAAAAAGCCAACAGCTATCATCTGTCATGTCATCTGCCAGTGGTGCTGGTAGTTGAAACTTCCAGCTTTTGCTTATGTATCAGTGAAACTGAAAATGGAGGAGGAGCACCTCCTGATCTGAATTCCTCCCAATAAGAGCATTCCTGTGTCCTCTCTGACTGTGGATGGAGCTGGGGGAGCACCCATGGGTATAGGAGACAGATGTTTGGTCTCTTCTTCCTTGTCTATGCCAGCACATCCTGAAATACAGACTTTTTTTTCTTAGCATTTTGAAGGTGTATCCTATCTTGCACCAGATCTTCTAAAATCCTAGTTTAGACAAAGCCTGAGGGGATTTAGGTTTGCATATTTTTCCTAAGAGGATTATGCTTCACACTTACTTGATCTATAAATTGTTTGAGGGGTTTTCTGTGATTTTTCTAAGTAAGAGAAAAAGCTGCATGCACATTCAAACTGTCCTGAAATGCATTGTCTGTGGGTTAGTGATAGAAATTTGGTGTTTGAATTAATAGCAAATGGAATCACTGAACCTCAGGGTTATTTTGAACTGAAAAACATTTCAGTAATCAGATTTGCAGCACGGCTGCAGGAACAGTTGTAGCAGCACAACTGGAGGGGCAAGGGAATTGCAGGAAGGATTAGAAACTGCTTACACTGGCATCAGAGAAAACAATTTATTGTGAAAATACAGCCCAGGAATAAATTAATGAGCACCTTTCCAAGCATATAGGAGTGCTCATAACATTCTGGAAACTCTTTGCTTGCAGATCAAGGGAGTAAGGCAGCTCAGTGGGAATTGGGCAAGAAATAGTGATAGTCTTTGAAGACTTCTGTCACTGAAGTTCATACTCATGAAGTCACTGGTGAGGTGCTCCGTGCCTCAGCCATGGCCCCTGGGATCGATGGGTGCTGGCATGGCTCCTGCCAGCTGGGTGCTGGGGCACAGTGCCACGGCTCTGCTGGCTGTTGCAGCGCTTTGACGCCCATCGATGACAGAGTAGTTTCAATGATTGCCAGCTTAATTTTCCTTTGTGTGCCTGCGGGTGGGCTGTATCTTACACATTCAGTTATGGTATTTACGGCGCTTTTTGGAGGGCTGGGTGCAGTCCTTGTTTTGGGCTGCTGTCAGAGATTGTGCAGCAGCAATGGCTGCTAAAACACGGCCTGTACTGGGGCTTCTTCCCTGCCTGCTAGAACGGCCAGAAAACCTGTCATGCTAAGATTTCCATAATTATTTCTCTGAAGGTGGAGGAAGGATGTGACTCAGATGTAGGAAAATGGTTTAAAACAGAGCTTAGCTCACCTGTGCTGCTCACAGGGGTGGTCAGAGCTTCTGTTTAAACTGCTGTTTTATGACCAGTGTTGCTGGCACCATCATTTTTCATCTCACTTCAGACACTCCTCACAGGAGCAGTGAGATGGACATCATGGAGAAACAAGTGGCACTTACTTGGTAGAAAGTGCAAGGGGCAAAGAGAAGTGTCCCCTGTGGCAGTGTGAAGGGCAGGCAGTCTCTGTGGATCTGTGTCTGCACTATTTTGTCAAAGCGCTGTACTTGTAGCATTGCCAGCTGTACTGCAGCACATGTGGGACTGTGTTAGATGGGTGTTAAATCCTTGAAGGAAGGGAAACATGAACTGAGGAGGAGCTGTTGCAAAGCTGCTACTTCTGCTTTAGCAGCTTGTGTGGAGTAAGTTCGCCTCTGGGTAGAATCAAATGGGTTAAGATAAGCAGAATGGAACAAAATTTATTAATATCCAAAGGTATGGCTTGGCTAGTGAAGCTGTGTGATCTTTACTGAAAAACAGCTCTGAGTACTTTCTCGTGCCCTCCAATCAGCAGTGATTGTGTTCTGTTTTCTCTGCAGACGTCGGCTGATCTCCCAGCGATCTTCTCTGGAGACTCTGGAGGACATCGAGGAAAATGCCCCACTGCGGAGGTCATTTTATTTACTATCTCTCTGTCTTCTTGTCTGTAAAGCACATGCATGGGCAGGCTTGCTCTCCCTCCTCATGTTGAAAAGGAGCTGGGTCTTCACATTAAAATATTCTTCATAGTGAATAAAAGTGTTGAAACTTCACATTCCCTGCAAGGTGGTGGCTGATGTGAATTGCACATTCCCTGGCTTTAGGTCATTAAACAAAAAGGCAGTATTTAAATGAAATGTCAGGAATTGAAATGTCAAATTTGATTAATAGAAAAGTGTAGTTGTCACCAATATGAATGCTTAGCCCCTAGTCAGTAGTACCCTAATATCTGTGGTATGTTTAAAAAATATGTAGAGATGGTTTAATACAGTAAGTTTTTGAAGGCTAGTATTTTTAATGAATTTTTATTGTTTATTCTCTCAGCACATGCAAGCTTATTTCGGTTACCAGCATTACTCTCTCTCTGTTGGCTGGTTTGTGACTGCTACCCCACAAATAAATCTGCCCCCGTCCTTGTTGTATTGGCAGCTTCAGTACGGTTTGATTTCTGCATCTGGGAGACCACAGCTTCCTTCTCTGGGGACCACAGTAATTAGTCACTAGGCAATCCTCTGGAGTGATGGAAAATGGAGCAACTGCTTAACAGTTCAGAAACTGGCTGGTCAGTAATCTGACCAGGGCATGGAATGCTTCCAGGTTAGCTGTTCAGCAAGACAGCAGCCTAAGTTTGGCTGCCTCTTTATCTTAGGACCCGTAATTTCAGCTGGTTTATATTGGTGTTTAGCCTATAGCCTTGTTCATCCACATGCAGATTGGCTGTCTCTCCCTACCTCGAAGCAAAGAATAGCAGAGGCTGTACCAATTGGCTTATTACCAAGGCTTGATTATTTTTACAAAGCTTACCATGCTTTGCTTACCAGCATGTTATGAAGTGTTCCCGTAAGTGGTTCAAACATGTATAATTGGTAAAAGATATAAACAAAGTATGGTTTGCCAGGCAGTATTTTTACTTGCTAATTTGCAGAATTGGTGGTAGAATGTTTCTCTTGGTGGCATTTTCCTGTGAAGACGCTAACAGGGCTAATTGCAATCAGAGTGTGAGGGAATCTCAAGGCCTTGACTAGCAGGAGGAAGGCAGAAATGGCAGAGTGATGTGGTGCCCCTCTCGGGGTGTGCCCGTGCAGCACAATGGTGTTTGGGTACAGCAGTGGGGACTGGCACAGTGCGACATAACGACCTCTTAGGCTTGAGAAGCTGCTGAATTCTGCCTGTGCAGGGGAGAGGATGGAAAAATAGGTTAGGGAAGCTTGACACAGAGGGGCTGTGCTGGTCCCGTGCACCGGCAGAGGATGCTGGTCCCGCGGGTGACACGGAGGATGCAGCAGCCGTGGTCCAGCAGCCCTGGCTGTGCTGCCAGCACAGGACTCATCTCCAGTGCCTGCGAGCTCTGCCTCGCCTCGCAACAAAACAGCCCTGGATGAGACAGAGAACGCTTTCACATGCGCTGTGGTTTCAGCTGATTAGAAAGAGCAAGGGTGGAGGGCGGGGGGGAGGATATTGCTGTTTGTCTCATCTCTCCCCCCTCTGGCAATTTCTTTCTGTAACTGCAATTTATAAAGCGCATTCAGATGTAAAATAGATTTAAGGCTTAATGTTTTGAAGAATGATTATTTTTATTTCCTGGGGTAGTTTATTTTATTTTCAGTTGGTTTGTATACTGTCAGGAACGTGAAAAGTAATCTTTAGAGTTAAAATCAAATAGGAATTATCCTTGCAAATAGGAGATTTTAAATCTTTCTAAAATTAAAACAAGAAAGAACTTCCCTCAATGGCTCCTTTATCAATAGCTGAGGAGCATACAAAAGCGTGGGTGTTGGTGCGAGTAGGGAAAATTGCATACTTACTAGGTTTTAGTTTGGTTTAATTTTTTTTCTTCTGAAAGCTTGGGCTAAGCTGTCATGGCAGATTACAGGAAGTTTTACTTTGCTGAGATTTTTTAATGATTTTCCCTTTTTTTGCATGAAGGGAGGGGGATGGTGCCTTTTCTTATTATTATTTTAAATATTTTTTTTTGTTTGAGCTGTCCCGTTTCCAGACTTATTGTCTTTATTGTTCTTGCTGATTCCTAACACAGGGTGACTTGAATCATTTGTCTCGTCTTTCCTTCCTGCTTTTGTGTAGACTTCTTGGCGGTACAGCAGGGAACTGAGAACTTTTTATTTTTTTCTTCTCCCTCCCCTCCCTTGCAACTGATTTATTTTTCAGATGTCGGACACTCTCAGGATCACCCAGACCAAAGAACTTTAAGAAGGTTCATTTTATCAAGAACATGCGGCAACATGATACCAGAAATGGCAGGTACTGTGCATGCAAAGGCTGCTTCTGCAGAGGCAGCCCATGGGGTGTGAGGGAAGGGGCAGGATCAGCATCCCGCTGCCAGAGCACAGCCATTGCCACTCACCACGTATCTCCTAATGGCCTTTCAAATAATCTCTGAGGGGGCAGGCTGCATGCTCCATCCCCCGGGGAAGTACATGTCAATGAAAGTGCTAGCCCACAGATTTTAAGACCTGTGTCTCCTTAATACAAGTAACCTGCCTAAAAGGAAAATCTGTGATGCTGTTGGAGTAAACCAGGCATAATCTGGTTGCATTTCTTCAAGGGTGTTGCCAGGTTCTAAGTGTGAGAGGGGCACATAGCTGAACCTGCCTGGACCAAATTTAGCAACGGTTCAGGGATACTTCTGACATCTTTTAGTGGATGCAGCATGCTGGTAAATGCACAGCCAAGGGTGGTCGTGGCAAGATGAGGCATGGGATCCTGGTTTCCATGGCAGATGTAGGCAGAGAGGCTTCCAGGGGTTGTGTGAAGGGTGCACCTGTGGCTGCAGCGCGCCCCGAACTGGGGTGTGGACAGCCCAGGTTACAGCCATAGGCACTGGTGGGACGTGTACAGCAGCCATTGGCTGGGACTTGGCTTACTGCAAAGGCATGGTGTTCCCGTCAGCTGAAGGTATTTCCATCAGCAAAATGGGTTCTCTCTTGTGGTATCATCCAGCTCAGAAGTTAAACTAGCTCCTCCCTACTTATAAAGAAGATACCTGTCCTCTCTGATTTTTCCAAAGACTATTTCTCCATGTGCCTCCTGATTTTTTTTATTCTTGTTCTTCCAAACCTGAATAGGTTTGAACTAGGCCACCTGAATAGGCTGCATGTAGACTAAACTATCCCAGTGAGAGCTGACCCTTGCACGTGCCTGTTCTCATGAAACTGCCGTGGCTGAGAACCACGTATGCTCTGATGGACCAATTTGTGCCCGTAGCCTTTGATTTCCATCAAATGTGGAACCACATCAGTAGAAATTCTAACATTGCATTGAACCACAGGTTTTATGAATTGGATTCTAGGTAGGTGTTACTTGGCTCCAGAAAAATTTTCTTCGCTATTATTCTCACACATACAATTGAATGCAGTGAAAGGTAGTAATCAACATTAATGTTGCAGAAGGTGTCCCTGAGAGATTTTAGAAACGGCTTTTAGACCCAGCTTTTGTGTCAAACAGACACATGCAGAACTATTGAGACTTGACTATTGTCTGACTAGCCACTGATGATTGTCTTTATAACAAATACATGTGGAATCAAACACTGAAAAGCAGCCCTTTAATTTTAGTCCATTTTGTGCCTTAGTAGATATATGCCCTGGGAATTTTTTACAGTAAAATATACTTAGAAGGTATTATGCAAATTCCACAGAGAACAAGTAATTTCTGAGATGTGTATATAAAATCTAGGCATAAACTTGATAGAAATATTATCTGCAAAAGAATGAATAAATATTTGATTTGTAAACTCTTTTCTCCATGTTTTGCAAAAAAAGTATTTGTAGCGTATGTGCAATACTTTATCTTAATTCATAGATCAGTCATTATGCCTGACAATATAACTGAATATTTTTCTTGCTAAGAAAGCAGTGAGAAAGCTTCTGTTATTCAACTGGCTTCTTATCTTTATCAGCAGACACAGTTTTCCAGAATATTTCCACAATCATAATAAAGATCTCTTTATCTAGAATACAAATACAATAAGAGACACAGTTTTGGAAATAGTTTTCATCCTATGGTCGTAGAGCCACAGTGATACTATCTAAAAATAAAATGCAGAGTTAACACTTCGTGTCACCCCTGTGTCTAGCAGTAAGTAATCTGAGTGCAGACTCTGTTTTTCCCAGGGGTCTGGATGCAGTCACTGAAGTTAATAGGCATTCTGGATGAAAAGGGCCTCTAGAAATAACAGGTGGATCTGCTTTATGTATTCATCCTAAAATCAACAGTGTTTCTGAGTACCTTAAGACCTTTGAAGCTGGTGTCCTCCCCAGTTCCCTGTGACACAGAGGAGCACAGGTGTTGTAATGGGTAGAAAACCCTCCTGGGGCTCCTTTCTGTGCCTGAGACCTTGTCCCAGGTGGCTCATGCATGGTTGTGCAGGATTCAGGCGCTGAGCTGGGCTGGAGTCAGGCTCTCTGAGCTCCCTCCAAAACACCTGACCCTTCTGTCACAGCTTGTCGTTCTTTCACTTAAGATGAGGAACCCAGCTTTGAAAACATCTACACTGAATATATTGTTGGGTGGTGAATTTGATGACTGGGCTTTAAAATAGCCAGCACTTTCAGAAATCATTTCACTGGCTTGTGACTGTGTCACAGCAAAGAAAACTGCAGTATGAGTGGTAGCTCAGGGCTCCTCTCTCCAGTAGCTGCACGTGTTTGCATCTCTCAACCTGTGAAGTGCAGTGTCCTTGTCCTGTGGCACTGAGAGCTCTTCCCTCTCAGCCTCAGGGATGACACGTGTTGAGCAGCAATGCTCTGGGTCCAGCCTTTGGCAGTCCTGCGGCAAGGCAGGACCTGCTGTGGTTAAAATAAGAGTTCAGCTATTTAGCACAGAGAAAAAGCTCACACAGAAAAATACACAGACTGGAGCTTATCAGCGAGTCCTTGTAAAGCTTCCTGTTGATAGTTCTTTTCACTGGTTAAACCGGTTTCTTTGGATTTGTAGGTCGTGGCTTTTTAAAGGAGTTAGAAAATTAGGGTTCCTAGACTGTGTTAGCAAAGGAGCCTTGTAAAACAGCACAGAATAAATTTTGCCATTTAAAGACAAAGACAAGTCAACCCTGACATACAAACTAGCACAGGTAGCCACCAGCATGTGATTTTACCCAATTTACTCAGCAGGTTTATGGTGATAGCCTCCATAACCACTGAAGCAGAAGATTAGCAAAAATGAGCCACTGAACTGCCAGCCTGAGCCAGCTGAACAAACAGTTCCTGGTGGGAATGGGACAAGAACAACTCTAGAGCTATCCTATAGAGCAGGTATAAAAAGCAGTAAAACAACGTTCCTGTCCCACCCCCATGCCATTGCTTTCTCAGTTTTTTTTGTTAGCAAACACATGTAAGGGAACGCCCAACACCATCATGAGAGGTCTCTTTTGCTGCTCTCTTAATTGCACACACGTGCAGACTAAGAGGTTGATTGGCAGCACCCTCATAGTTCATAATTCTCTCAGCCACCTTCTAACAAACCTTGAGTTTGTGAGACTCCAAAATGAGGGCTGCTACCCTGACAACATCCATGGTTTGTGTGTTCACCTTTGTGTGCAGGGCAACAGAGCCCTGGCAGTCAAACAGCATCAATCAGGAATGAGAAAAGAGGCTACAGTATTCCACATGTGGATGGTGTATATGACACATATCACACTTCCCGATGGCAGCCTTTTGGTGCAACACAATAAAACCTAGACAGATGCTGAGGAAAGCAGACATTATTCTTCAAGTCTTAACAAATTATTGATTCTGTTGAGAACTTAGTGCTCATTAAGTTTTTTTGTGGTATACGCTTCATAAAGAAATTGGAAGATTAGCTTTTATAGCCTTTGCACATTGTCAAAACTCTCTTGCAAAATAATGGTTGCTCTGAACCGTAGGAATTAGTACAACTTTTCAGTGAAATGGGAGAATTAAAGAGTGAAAACCTTTTCATGAAGTGGTTTTAAACGTGTAGGTGGCACAATTGGAATCAGGGCATGTAAACACTCACACAGCTTCTGAGATAGCCCCTTCAGAGGTGTGCGGGATTGTAGATGCCCTTGGTTAAAGAGTTGAAATCCAGGAAAATACTTTTCTCCCATTAACAATAATCTGATTTTTTTGAACAGCAATGGACTTCCACCACAACTTCTTCTCCAAAGCATACTTTGTGGCAAGTTTCTGGATTTTCTGCCCCAGCAAACCATTGCAGGCCTTCAGAAATTTTTTTGCTTCCATGCATGTCATCAGGCCTATACATAAAATGCCATTTTATCCCTCCATGATGAGGATCTGACCACTGCTTTCCCTGCTTCCTTTCCAGTCCAGCTCCTAAAGCTGTTTTGCATCAACCTCCCTCAGCAGCTTTGCAGATGAGGTTTTTGTGGCATCCTGGCAGTGGAGGCTGTGGGCTCCTCTCACGCTCTGCCTGGGAGATCTTTGTGTAAAGAGGGTCTGCCGGTTTATGGAAAGAGAGGCAATACTTGGGTCCCAAGGGAAAGAAATCTGAAAAAAATAGAGGCTGGGCTGGTGCTTTTTATTTCCTTTCTTGTCTGATTCCCTCTGATACACACAGTTCTGTGGTAACTTCCTACTGTTGTCTTTGCTTGTGGACATGGAAGCACCAGTTTGTTTTTCTTTTAAGTATTAAGAGTTGAGTGGTATTTTTAGGGAGGTGTAGGGCGTTGGTGGAAGAGCTGTATTTCCAGAAGCAACCAGAGGGAGGGGGATAATATGCTTAGTGGGTACTGTGGTTTTCTGAATTCAAAGATGCTTTCTGATGTCAGCCTCGAAACCTGTGCCAAGTTTCATACATCAGCAAACAAGGCTTCCAGTGAACAAGCAAGCTGTTGTGAGTAGCAACCATTCAGCAGTAAGCAGTGGCAAGCACAAAATTAATCATATGCCAGGGTTTTTTTGCTTGTGGATTGCTGTTCTCAGATGGGAAAAATTATTCCTCCCTGCTCTGTATCTTATTGTTGCACCATGAGACCATCTTACAGGATCTGAGACGTTTCCCTTAGGTCAGGAGTATTACAGCATTCAGATGACAATGAAGTTTACTTCATCTGCTGCAGGAGAACTTCCTAAAGCTGTATGCATGTTTATTATTAGAAACCCTTCTTCATTAAAGGGTAAATCCTGCTTTGCTTTTAAACAGGCATTTAAGGAAGAAAATAGGATTGCTATAACAGAGTAATCCTGGAGAAGGAAAATCGATCATTCTGCATTTTTCCAAGGATTATGTGCAGCAGCTCTCTTGGGGAGCTAAACCTTTTCCAAGAACGATGACTAAGCTGGTCCCTTAAGGAAACAGTGTTCTAATAACAGCGTAACTGGTAGGAGATTCATAGGTGCGTGAGCTGGTTTTTGGACAGCAAAGAGCAAAAGAGCTTGCTAGGGTTTGTTGTCCAGCTTTGACCAATGTAGGACAATGGATTAAAAATTCAGGTTAAATCCTCACATACAGATCTGTGGGACACAATGTCAGAAAAATCAGCATTGGAGAGCAGAGCAAGGAAGTGCAATAGGCAACATAGTAGTAGGTCCTAGCATTTTCACAAGTGGAGATTTTTAGAAAGGTAAAATATCAGTAAATTCTAACGCTAATCAGATTAGAAAACAGCAGAAATTGCTGTTACTGTGTCTTAGAGGAATTTGACATGGTGCAGCCTGTTGGCCTTTAGAGGGAAGAAGGGTCAGTTGTACAACTGTACAGTTCTTGGTGTCCTGAAGATAATAAGGAAGAGGGGTATATTTGTAAGCAGTTACTTACTGGCATTTTGTATCTTACTTCTTGGTCAAACTTCTCTTGGCTTCTTTCAAGTCTACATCTCCCAAAACTTTAATAATGTCGCTACTGGCATTCCGCTCTGTTTTATGGAATGTGGGCCTTGACCTCGAGGTGGTTTTGATGTTCCTTAATGAAATGTCAGAGCTCAATGGCTGAAGGCAACAGTGTGGCTGTGTAACAGAGAGGTTGCTCCGAGCTATTTGATTTAAAGAAAACTCTATCTGAGCTGAAACCAGGACAGTATCACACAGTGACTTTGCAGATGTTGCAGAGATTTGGAGACTGGTTAGAAATACAAGGCATTTGCTCTAAGAGTGTCCTGGATTCCGAGATAAGCTCTCTGCAGGCAGATAATGTATGCTTTCATGTAGCCAAATCTTGAGCTAACTGCCTATGAGGAATAAAGGCAAGCCATGGTTAGAGGAGGAGGGATTCAGCCCTGACAGTGACCGAGACAGATGTGCTGGAGGAGAAATGGCAGGGAACTGTGGGATCAGTTATGCCTGAGTTTCAATGCAACATCATAACCAAGAGGTCTAATGTGATTATTGAGCACAGAGGCTGGCAGCGTGTCATGGCTAGGCGCTGATCTTAAAGGTAAGACTGGAAGATGTGCAACTGCTGAGGTCAGGGATAATGCCCGGATACCAAGAAAGGTGATGGGGAAAAACTGGAGAAGACTCAAGGAGGAAGCTTGAAAACAGTGAAAGGATATGAAAACTTAGGATAATAGCAAACCTAGCCTGATTGATGGTTGAAGCCTATTTCAGCAACAAGAAGCTGACCATCAAGGGAGTCCTTTTGTTTAGCAGAGAAAGGTCACAACCAGCAGCAGCAGCAGTGTATATCGTCTGTGTTGCTGCTGGATTTGTCTGCTGAATTTCAGCCATTATAGTGAGTTGACAGAATGGTCTTGTGCCTCTCTGGGGGGGACTCCTCTCCCTAAGAAACCATCTATCCTGGATTCCAAGTCACATATTCAGGTCAGTCTTCCTGGAAAGTCTGTAGAGGGAATGGGACTCCACTACTCATTCACTGCTCATTCTCTGCGGCACAGACTTCAGCACTTCTGTAAAGGCTCCGTAGCACAATATCTGTGAGATGTAAAAGAGGACAGAGAAATTGTGCATTATGGAAGTTTTATGATTGCAAATTCCTCAATGGTAACGTCTGTTGCTTTGCTTATTGTGGTGGGATTTTTAAATTTTAGTCTTTGATTTCTTTTATTTTCTTTTATATTTTAGAATAGTCCTTATCAGCAGCAGAAGATCCTTCTGTAGCATATTTTCAGTGCTGCCATATCGAGACTGTACCCAAGTCGGGTATGTATATTTATACGTGTACTGCATAGTCTTTCTGGGCCTGCATGTAGACCAGACAACAGCATGATGGAGGCGAATGCTTTTACATGTCTGCTCTGACAAGAGATAAATGCTCTTAGGTGTATTTGCCTTGTGGACCATTACCAGGGTGAAACTACAGCTCTCAGTCCCCACTTTATTTATATGTGTTGTGGTGTCTTTGGTTATGAAGCTGGAGAAAACTACCCTCATGAAATCAATGTTCTTTAAAAATGCACTGTTTTTATTGTTTCTTCTGAGTTTGCTCATCTTTAAAAAAAAATACTCTAGACAGCCCAACTTTAGTTGTATAAGCTGTCTTAGCTTTCTCATTCTCCCATGCAAACATGGTGCTACTGTATCTAGATTTCTAGAACTATAAAGAAATATTTGGATTTAAACAGAATACCTTTTAATTTGATACTTTTAGTCACTGGTCAGGTCATTCAGTCAGTGAAAATATTATTTTGGCCATAATATTATACAGGTTCATAGCTGTCCCTGCAGCTGCTTTGCATCCCCTGACATATTGAGACACTGTAACTCATAGAAAAGTTCCTTCGGAATGAAGTAGTTCTCCAAAGACTGAGAAAGCTTTTAGCTCTTCCACTGAAACCACAGAAGTGGAAGAAACTGGATTTGGCTGGAAGACGTGGCCTGGCAGGCTCTGGTGGCCAGCTGGGTGCCTTTAGAGAGGTGCAGTGCAAGGCTGGGATGGGCAGTGCTGGTGAGCAACAGCTCTGTGACCCTGGGACAGGGGGAAAAGTGTGGCCACCACGGCCACTTGCCAGAGACCTGAGAAGTCCTTGTGGTTGACTTAGTGACTGCAGAGCACAAAATTCATGGGAAATAGTCAGTTGATACGCTGAGGTGAGTTTGAAAGATCCACACATAATCTAGAGTCAAATCTGTCCTCTGTATAAAAGATGAATTTGGCTCATACTTTTCAGCCATTTATTTAGTTCTGGAGAATGATTTGTCGCAATCTCCTTGTGCACCAGTAATTCAAAACAAAGGGAGATTATTTTTTATGCACAAAGGAAGCACCTTTGTTGGAGTGTTGACTTAGTCTGCTCTCTTACAGTAAATTTTAATTAAACTGTGATGACACATCAGGCAAATTCTTGACAGACTGACAGATTTGTTCTTTGTTCTTGAGTATACTGTCATTCTTTTATGGTCATCATCCCGTGGAAATTGCCTCTTTATTGAAAATTGAGTATATTTTGAAATTCTGATGACTGGTTATACCTTCTAAATTACACCAGTAATGAGCCCAGCTGCAAAACTAAATATTATTTCAGCATGTCATGTCTTGTACTGTGCTTGCGCAGCAAGAAGGGCATGGGATGAGAAGGTAGCAAGTGCCAATACACAACAATCCAGCCCTGTTCCTTCTGCTAAAAAGAGAAGATTTTAAAAAATGCCCTCTGTCTTTCTTCCAGAGCATCAGAGGAAGAGAGAAACAATTCAGTGGCACCTCCTTCCAGGAACAGCTGGTGCAAAGAACAGATGAGGCAGTATAGCAAAAACTGTAGCCACTCTGTTCAGGCTGCACAATGCTTGCTTACTTGCACATTTTGGATGTGAAGTAGGAGTGGAGAGAGACGCTGGATGCTCTTATGAAGTACTGTAGTGACAGCATCCTTTAGCTTTGCTTTCTCTGAATCCCTGGATTGCTGATGTCTGTCCCCAGGCAAGATGTCCCAACTGGTTTGTGTTCTGCAAACATCACTGAATAGTTAATGAAAAGAAAAAGGTCATTGCAGGGAACCATGGACACATCTGAAATTTGACTGGAGGAAGCCCCGGCAGGAGTGGGAGAGTAGGATGGATGAGCAGGCAGGAGGAACTGTTCCGTGTGAGAGGAGCACATAGTGGAGCTGCTGCTACTTCACCACCTCTGCTCCAACTCACAGGCACTGTGGCCAGTGAGGAAATCTCCAGGCACAGCTGTTTGTGGGGGCTGCCAGCCCATGTTGTACTGTAGGCTGTGCAGAAGAGCTGTACTCTATCAATGCTGTAGACAGTCTGCAGGAGCAGATCCATTATAAAAACATGGTAAAAGGCACTTTCTGAAGTCACAACTCTGCGTACCTGTCCTGTGTGGATGGGGCAGCACACCCCTCACCAATGAGATGCAAGCAGTGTACTCTAGACTGTGGCCCTCTCTTTCCTGCCCTCCATGCAGAGGCCAAACTACAACAGCAAGGACCCTCCCCAAAAAGTTTTTAAGTGGGTGTACCAATACAAATGGAGGTGTGAGGGTTGCAAGGAGGAGAGTCATAGAAGTACATGAGGGGATGAAGTTTAAGGTGCCCCTGGAATAAGTTTCCTAAATGCTTACTTTTCTTCCTCTATCTAGACCAGCAGAACAAGTGTGAGAGCAGACATAGCCAGATGAAAACAATGTAAGGAAAGCTACATTGCAAGTCAGGAGCTAAAGGAGGTGCTGAGCATCTTGCCTGCTGGCATTCCTTGGCCCGCAATTTCTCTTGATGTTACAGCCCAAAGTCATCACACCCTAGGCAGGGTTTAGTGGTGCAGGTTGGGCAGTGATGCAGGTTGTCTTGCATCTGTGAAAAGGCTTGTAATGGTGTTATTGCCTCTGTTCTTAATTTAACAGACACAGAGAAAGATTGCCTGAATGTTTGGCTCTGATGATGTCTTTATATATTGGTTAAACCACGACATTTTATGACATACAAAGTCATTGTGTGATGCACAGGTTAGAGGCAAGTGCTAGTACTGGAAGTTTGGTTTGTGCAGTTGCCTCTCTTTTTTTCAATGTATTGGAAACCTTAATGGATAAAAGGTTCCTCTTTCTTCTTTAAATATAATATTCCAAAAGATGTAAGATCTACTTTGTGAACGGTGTTGAAACTGCCTCAGTATCCACTTCCTATATTCCTTGTCACAGATAAGCATTAATCCCCATCTAGTTCTGTAGATGGGCAGAAAATTGGAGGTGTTGACCTCCCATTTTTATCAGAGGTGCACCTTGTGCATCCCCTGAGCTGCTGTGGCACACACCTCCTCTGTCAGAGGTTGGCTGTCACTGTGGAAGCTCACAGCAAGCGGAGTTGAGCCTTGATACTGTTCCACTTCCAGGACGGGGAAGACGCCTCAGGTCTACAGCAGGGAGCTGTCCTACCACACGCACCCTCAGCACAGGAATGTACACCCACATGCTGACCTGCTCTGGGCCCTCAGAGGGGATTTGTGTCATGGCAAACCAAAGAGTGAAGCCATTTGCAGATGGATTAAATAAGACTTGAAGGAATTACTCATTTGGAGATGAGCTCCAGATGGTTTGAGGTGAATTGGATTTCAGCCCTTTGAGACAGGAGACGGGGATCAGACACAGCAGATATTATCCTTTTAGCCATTAGGTAGGTCATGCTCCGGACATTCGAGTTCCCAAAGAGGAACTGCTACAGCCAAACTCTTTAGGAACATTCCTGCAGGTTTTTGCCCACCCACTGCCTAGCATGGTGTGTGCAAGGGCACTCTGTGGACCATGTGGCCCCAGCCAGGATGGAGAAGAACGAGGTTCAACTCTTCTTACCCTGGAAAAAGCAGATATCCTGGGCAGGGGAGGAGGGAATCTATTCTCCATTGCTTGCCTGCTCTTGAAGCTTCCCTAGACACCACTTCTCCATCAGCTTCCAAGGAGATGGTACAACTCTGGCAGTGCCCACAGATGTCCAAGTTGCTCCATGTTGCCAGCAGGACATGGTGGCCTGCAAAAATGCTCTGCATATGCTTGCAGCCATGTGAGAACAATCCAGTCCTCATTAGCATAGCCTAAGCAATTTCAAAAAAGGACAATGGCACTGTCACTGTTACAGGTATTATAAAGGCGGAAGAAGGTACCGTGTTGTTTTTCCCCCCAAGAATAAAAGGTGTTTCAGTTAGTTGGGTTTATAGTCCTGTTGTGTGGTTTGTTTTTTATCTTTGGCACACACCATTATGCTTCATGATTTAAAAACGTGTTTTGGAAAAGGGACTTTTTAGGCTCGTTTCTATCAATGGCAAAAGCATTCAGAGATTGAAATAGCACCTATTCTGATTATATTTTTTGTGATGTTGTAAGAACTCTTTTAAGAGCATCCAAGTTCCTGTGAAGTCCTGTTCAGAAGATTAATCTGGAGGACCTGGGGGAGGAGGAGAGCTGGCAGTATGACACAAATGCAGCACTGCAGCCTGGTTAGTCTTACATGGAACACTCAGACCTGGGCTCGCAAGTGACTGACAGCAGGGCTGGAGGTGATGAGCTACAGGACAGGAAACTCAGAGCATCAGATAGTGCACATCCTTATAAAAATGGCCAGTTCACCTCATCTTTTATTCTTCATGGCATTGAATTCATTAAGTGGTTAGGAAGTTACCTGCAGCAGGCATAGCTGCTGAATATTGCTGTCTTGACAAAAATACAGGTATTCATCTGACGAAACTTGCCTCCAGCTAAAGGAAATAATGCAGTATGAGTAATCAAATGGATTGAAGCCCAGGAAACAGACCATTCTTCTGAAGTAAAGCAGCAAGTCATTAGAAAAAAAAGAATTTGTGTCCTTCTCAGAAATGCTGCTAACCAGCTTCATCCAGTTTCTGAAGATAAATCACTGCTGAATTTAACTTGGAATTTAACTAAATGCTGACCAGAACAATAATGTGTTCAATGATGCCAGGAGCAAGAGGTTTTCAATACCATCACCCTGGATAATATCTAACCAAAATGATCAATTAGTCCACAGACCTGGCATTCCCAACACCCTTCTTTACCTAAACTCTGCAATCTTTGTTCATATTTAGTGTTTAAACTAGATAAGAAAGTCATATGCAAGATGAGCGAGAAGAAGGACTCATGTGAGGTTGTCTTGCTGCCATCAGTTATTTGGCAGGTTAGTGAGTGTGAAAAACAGGGCAATATTTACAGGAGAAATGAGAGCATCTAAATTGCCATATGGATAGTAGCAATAAGCAGACAGCAAAGCAGGATCCTCTGTTACATCCTTCAGATTTGTTACCAAGTTCCTTGCTGTTCTTCCCCAGCAGATTTTGTATGCGAGGCAGTTTTGATTAAGTCATCAATCTTGAATGCTTTTCCTGAGCATTTATCATTCTGTAGGCCTGGGGAAGAACAACTATCTGTTTTTAGCCTGTGACAGGGAAACTGAAATATCCCTGCTTTTCTTTACCATCTCCCATTTTCCCTGCTTCTCACAAATTGAACAAAAAATGAAACCAAGCGCATATTAGCTTTACAGAAAGACACCTAAATCTGAGGCTTTTTTTCTCACAACAGGACATTTCAAAACTAATCATCTCATGTATGAATTTTATAGAGCCACCATTGCTCATTCTTGTGAGTTGCCCTGTTCCCTTAGATTGAAATTAACCAATAAATCTCCAAAAACTAATACGCTTAAATTTTGAACTTTTACTCCGTGCTGGGCAAAACATCAGGAAAACAGCTGGCATGCTGACAGCTAAATATCTTTGGAGAGAGAGAAAAAAGGAGGCTGCCCCATTAAAGCCATCTTTCCAGGAGTTTTTTTGCTCCTTCTCCCTGTAAATTGCAGCTGGAGTTGTTCTGGCAACACTAATGGCATTAGGATCTGAAAGCTCTTGATCAATTATAGCAGGCACTCTCAGGCAGCGGGAGATCTGCTGGGCTGACTGGCAGTGCATCTTTTCCACAGCTGTCATTGTCCTTGTCTCTATAAACAGAGATGATAAGTAGAAATTATTTACACTGACGGATGAGAATGGCATCTTTTCTTGATGTCTCATGAACCTCTTTTGCTTTTAGAATAAGTCCTAACAGTCAGGAATAGCTAAGCATAAAATATAGGCACAGAAGGCTGACATCTCTAAACAACAATTATCGGATTCCTTTTTGCAATAAGCAGAAGGCTTTTTCATGTATCTAGAAGTCTGTTTAATATTTCATGGACTCCTAAATTATTCACAGGTTAGAGTGCTCAACTGTTACTGTCATTTAAAGAGCAAGTGCCCAGCAGGAGTGTTGCATGGGACTTTGTAGATCATGTCAAAGCATAACATTTGGTTCATTAAAGAAGTGTTATACTTCCAAAGGTAACAGCATCCAGTTTATACTCTGTTAATCCTGGCCTGGCTAATAAAAGACACAATGAGATTGCTTGTTTTGATCCTTATCTATCTGCTCAGTAAAACTTTTAACCATCTGACAACAAATCTGGGATCCCATGTCACCTGGTGTGGTTCCAAGAAAATCTGTGAACTCTGTTAGATGGAGTAACTTTCATTTTCTTCTTGCTAAGAAAACTGCCCAGTCTGACTACTCAAGAGACTGCTGGTCTCACTCCCAAGGGCAGAGACATTCACTGCTGGGACTGAAGCCCCTTCCCAGTGGGTGGCTCCAGTGACCTGATGGGTCCCCACCTGACTCCTCACACACACCATTCAGACCAGATTTCCTCACCGGTTTGATCCCAGGTTTCCCATGGCAAAGACTCAGATGTCTCGTTCCATAAAGCCATTTACTCATGGTGCAGTAACACAGAAACACCCCGAGATGGTGCCTCTGAGGAAGATCCCCAGCCAAGGAACCCCCAGGCTTTTATACCCTCACAGCCTCCCAGAGGTCTCCTCTTCCTCCTGAGTCTTTGGCTCCTGCCCCCCTTTCTGTGTCCATCCACCTCATGGCTCATGGTCTTTATCTCCTTTGTTATCTTGCTGTGTTTCCCAGTGTCCATTCACCTGGCTGGCATCACCCACCTTCACACCCTCTGTTATCCCAAAGGCAGTTCATGGGCTCCTGTCTCAGGCTCCTGCCCAGAGCTCTGCATTTCCATCTGCGTCTCAGTCTGCAGCTTGTGAGCCTGGCTACTTAGAGCAGATGCATTCCTCAACATTCTGCAGTCATGGAAAACTAAGACAATATGTTTAGTTTTGAGGGTAGTTTCTTACACTGCTCAGCCTTCAGGAAATGGTACCCATGAATAGAATATCTAGAGCTTGACATTGATGTAAACCAGGGTAACTCCCCAAACGTTGTCAGAAACTGGGATCTAGTTTTTTGCCTCCTAAGGAAATGTTATCCCTGATCTTCTAATTTTCTCAAGCTTTCCTTGCTCAAATAAGGTGAAGGTAGTAAAATTAAGTTCCCATGGTTTATTTTTGGTTTTGGGTGTCTGCTTGAATTCCTTGAAGTTTCTTAAAAAGCACTTTTGGAAATAAAGCAGGAAATTCAAAACTGAGGAAGAGGAGGAAGGAAGTTTTCTTTACTTAAATGCTTCTTTGGCAAGGACTGTCTTTCCTACTCGGCATTTTCTAAGCACTGCTTACTACTGGGTATTGGTTTGTGCAGTTCCTCAGTCCCATTGGCAATTTAAATAACTTAAACACAGTGAAAGCTTGCCTTGTTTTTTATATGAAGTGCCTGTCCTCCATATGCTCCTGCCTCGCAGGGCCCCTTGGCTGTGGTGCCATGCCAAGGACATGTGTCCTAAAGAACCTGGTGGCAGTGGATGGCCACACTGGTGCAGTGGCTGTACCCAAACAAGTGTCCTGACCCTTCCCCAGGCACAACTCACCCATTTGGAGTGGGCTAGGGGAAAGCATCCCCCAGATCTTTCCTAGTTGTTTTTGGGATGTTGGGGCTGTGGCGAGGAAGCAGCTGTGCTGGGGCTCCCCCCAGAAGCGGGCTGGCAGCCTTTGGGCTTGCTCTCCCAGCAAGAGCTTTGCTGAGGCATTCTTGAACTCTTTGTCTTTAATAGGAGTGAGGGAAAATAAATAAAGGCTTGTCGTGCAAAAATTTTCTTAGCTTGCTGTTGATCATACTGATAGGGAGCTCAAAAAGGATACAGTAACATTGCTTAGGGATTCCTTATGAGGTGTTGACCAAGATCTTTTAGGAGAGAGAGAAGGATGTGTATAAGCCAGGATGAGCCTTTCCATTTATACGCTCATAAGAAACTGCACATTGTTTAGTACCGATTTTCCTCAAGAGAGGGAGTTTCATTCTCTGTTTTATGGACAGGTTTTTCTCCAAACAGTAATATTTTATTACTCCATTTTACAACACAAGCAGTCATATACTATCTAGAAATACAGAGCATATGTAGAGAGGGGGAACACCCCAAGCAGCCTTTGCAAAACAGGGAGAATTGCTGCAGTGTTTTTCACAAGGTCCTAAAAGGGGAATCCTCTTTAGAAACATCAGAAAGCTGGGGAAATGGAGGCATTGGTGTCCATCGATCTTCAGCAAATGTCCAGGAATCATTCCTGTGTGTGCTTGCACTTGCCAGCTGACCCTGCTCCCTGCTTCAAAAGCACTGATTTCTTTCCAGTCCCCAGAGCTGCTCTTTATTTTTTAAAGCTGCTGTGCTGACTCTTCAAAGGGTGATGGATTTCTGTTTGATGAATGGCAGAGTTATCTGTCCATGTCTGTTAATTACATGGAAAAATTTCTCTGTGACGTGTTTTCAGAATTGTAACAGCATTATTTATTGCTCTGTGTCTGTAAGGACATTCTTGAACGGAAGGAAACTAAAATGCTCTGGTTTCAGGTGGTTCAGATACTTGTTTTCGTTTTAGGGTTCAGGGGCTTCCTCAGGCTGTGTGTTTGTTTCATAGATAAGACCTGCTGAAATAGTTACAATTCGGCATTTATCCCTTCGAGAAGTAGTTCCCTTAAGCACTTTCTGTGCAGGAGCAGAGAGGCTAATACCATGCTTCTGACAGAGGGTTATTTTTACGTAATTATTTGTCCAGCCCCTCAGTAACATGATATCAGGAAACAAGAATGAAAATATGACACTGTGCTAAGTGAACTCCAATCAAGAAACTAAGAGGACTTTGTTGGGATTAGAAACTTGATACAGTCTTTTCCTTTGTCACTGAAGTATGTTTTCCAGCAGATAGATGTATTGGATTTTTCCAGCAGTGAGGTCCATGACTTACTGGGGACTCAGGATAGCAGTGTTTCAGAGAAACAAAATGTGTGATAGGTTGGAGAGGAAAGACAAGGAAAGAGGGTGTATTGTATGTCACAGCAGGAGATAGCCCAGCCCTGCAACTGGGTGAAGAGCCTGCAGGGCTTCTCCCAGCCTCCATGTCAGCATCTCTCCCACACAGACTTTTGAGCACAAACTTGGACCTCAGCAGCAATCAGCCAGGAAAATATTGTGAGATAAATGTTATGGAGTTGTATACAGCTGTCATTTGTGAAGCACAAATTTGCTCCTAGTCTTTTTTACCTTTGCTCACATTTTGATCATGAGGCTAAAGCATGGGATAGAGCCTGCTTGTCTCAGACATCTCATTTATCTCCAAATGGAAGATGCCAGGTGGATCAGTCCTTCTAAAGTAGATCCCCAAGTTTCCATGCCAGGGTCATGGAAAACTGGGTTTCTCCTGTCAGCCTCCAGCAGCAGGGTCACTGGGCTTTTGCCACTCTCCTGTGTTCTTGGAGGAGCAGGAATCCTTACTGGAATCTTCCATGGGCAATCACCTCTGTTTCACACAGGGGAACGTGTGTATGTGATTGGGGAACATCTGCCTGCCAGATACATGGCAGTCGAGTGTTCAGGCTGGATTCTTGTATGCCACCCAAAGTGGATATGACTTCCAGTTCCCTCCCAATGCCAGGTTCTGTCAGAGGTATCCAATGATGGGGAACCTTGCTCTGCACAATAGGTGGGGCATGAGCTGCAACCATGAACAAAGTGGGGGTTTTCTCTATAAAGTGTTTTAGACAACACAAGTGCTTCCCATAGGAAGAGTTGTCTGGTCTGTGCTTTGCATTGGCATGTCTGGATTGATGCTGCGCCTTATTTCAGCATTGGGTGGTGGAATGTGAACGAGGTGTGTGTATTAAGAGCTATTTCTGCTCTTCTTTCTGCTTCCCAGGGATATGAAGCTGGATGGCGGACGCCAGTGCCATTCTACTGGAGTGTGTCTGAAAGACATAATTGGTCTTGAAGGTGTGGAGCTCGGAGCAGATGGGAAGGTGGGGATGCTTCAGTTCCTACTCCCTTTACATTTTATTTTATAAGGGGAAGAAATGGCTTAACTAATAACAAGTGCAAGTATAACATGTAGTGTAACCCAGGAGTTAAAGCACAGTATGTGCAACTGTAAATAAGCTTAGCAGAAATTCATGAGGACTGCCCAAGCTGTCAGTGCAGACAACTCTGTATCCTTGAAGAAATTTGCCTCTGGCAATATCCAAGTCTGTAAAGCATTACTGAATTACACAGCCTTCCCCTGGCTCTAGCAGGAGATATCACTGCAGGGTATATTGTCAGGAACTTGAAAACAATTTCTGGTGAGAGTTGTAGCTGTAATTCTGTTTACTTTCAATTGTATTTAATGACATTTTTCTTAATTATTTTTCCAAAGAGCAGGAAGACAGTAGCACAAACCTGATGAGTCTTTCAAAATCCAAGAGTTCATTCTCTTGAATAAGAAAATATGAATCTTTAGGGAAATGATCCATTTTAAAGAAGTATGTAGAGGACAGACAGTTTTAATCACAGAAGAAAACATTTCTTCCTGAAAGCCTGATTTACTTTCTGCAGTTCAGTTTACTCGGTCTGCTGTCATACATGGATTTAAAGGCCCTGGGTCAATGCTGCTACATGTGTTGTGCTCACCTAACCAGGTGTCAGGCCAGACCACAGGCTGTAAATTCCTGAGGACAATCTGTCTACTTATAAATAATGAAAGCTTACGTTTTATTTGATACCTGTTCTGACCTCCTCGTAAACCAGTCTAGAGTCTCAAACTCGTTTTTTTCCTTCAATGCAATGTTATTTTTGGAAAATAAGCCAATGAAAAGCAAGGCATAGCTTTTTCTTGGCCAGGGGTACAAGCAGAGAATCAGTGCACTCTAAAAATAATTTTGTCACAAGTAACTCATTCACACTTAGTCCATGTTGGGGGGTAGTAAATGATCTCCCAGAACCATTGCTGTGAACTGGAGCTCACTTATTACAACAATAAGACTCTGCCCGACAAAGTCCTGAGGAAGAAAAATAGCAGAGAAAGTGCTTCAGTTTAACAATGTTTAAGTGATTTGCCTCTGGCAGCTGTGTGCTGAGGGACCCATATAGATGATGCTAGTTCCATAAAGAAGCTGCTGAAATGTGCTACAGAGAAGGCTCACTGGAAAAAACCTGACCAAACTGACATATTTTTAAATCTGACCCTTGAGTAGGATTTGGTAAATCCAGTGTATTAGAGCTTGTGTGTGTGTGTTTGTTTTGCTGAAGAATTAATGCCTTTGCAAAAGCATTTTTTGCATGGATAAACTGACTGCACTGAAGCAAATGTAGGTGACTGGTTTTTATTATCTGTGCCTAACTTCTAAATCCAGAAAATCCTCCATTAATTTGGCTGTTCTTGCTTCCAGTTGGAATGCACCAAAGGCATCCCACTGCATCCAAGCTGGGCTGAAAGTAACTCTGTCCATTCTGACTTTTTTTTTTTAGACGGTTTCTTATACACAGTTCCTATTTCCCACCAATGCTCTGGGAACTCGGAGAAACACGATAGATTCCACCTCATCTTTCTCCCAATTTCGCAATGCAAGCCATCGTAGCCTTTCTTTGGGAAGAGCTAACAGCACCCAGGGGAGCATTGATGCAGGTAACTTCTCAAGTAGCTCATTTTAATATCCTTGGGTACCCTGATGGTAGGCAGTTACTGCAAAGGACAGATGTGTTTTAGTCCGCCTATTAGCTTAAATTAAGTAAAATATAGTTCTGTGTTGTGGGTGAAACACAGTTCATTCTGTATTTGCTTAGAAAGCTTGCTTGTGGAGGATGGAAGGTTAAATAAACAAGCACGTTGGTTGTATTGACAGCCCCGATGGCACCCGGCGTGCCTGCTCCTGTCATCAGCATTGTTTGTTCCTCCTGCATCAGGCTTATCCTTACCTTCCTTTGCTATGGAAAATTTACAGTGGCAACACAGTAGTCGTAAGCTGAAGGTGTAAATTCCACTTGTGACCTTTGTTAGGCTGGAAAGGGCTGTGTTTACAAAACCGGACACAAAACATAAGCCAAAGCACTATATGCTTAAGATATTTTGGCATGATAAATGAAACAAATCAAAACATTTGTTTGAACAGATGAAAACTCATTGCCGGCAATAAAAGTCCTTGCGGAGCTTTATATAATGTCGCAGTTCTCTAAGCCCTAAATTCACATTCATCAGGTAATTCATAAGCTGTAGGTCCTCTATACCTTGGCAAATCACATTGGTATAGAAATGCTTAGAGTTGTCAAAACTTAGAGGAATTTTTCATCTCTTTAAAAAGTCTTGAATGGAGATAATATTGTGCATTATATGTGAACTCGCTTGCCACTTCTGTTAAGTCCAGAGATTTCTTGATGTAACGAATTCCTTTCTTCTATATCTAAATTGTTATTTTATAGGTAGTGACCTGGGAGACTTTGTTGAATATGACCCAAACCTTTTAGATGATCCCCAGTGGCCATGTGGCAAACATAAGCGGGTTTTAATATTTCCTTCATATATGGTAAGTGATTCTGTATAGGACAGAGAAATTCTGGTAACAAAATTCTGAAGGTTGAAGTTTCGTTTGGCCATATTTTAAGAAGACTACTATTATTTTTAATCTACTAATAAGAGCTGTTGGGAATGCTTTGTTCTAAATGATAGTTGCTTCTCAAGACATGTTAAAACAAACTCGTGGAGGTATTACAAAAGCAAACACTTTTATTACTGCTGTATTTCATAAATGCTTTAGATGAAAGGCTTGTTCAAACAATGCACTCATTCTCTGGCATTCAGAGGAAAATTTATACTTCCTCAGACTGGCATCTGTTACAAAATAGGAAGATGCCCATTGGGGTTTTTCTGAAGTCATGAAGTTACACTGTGTTTTGATGCTAATCATTCACTTCTCTGAACAGCTTTGTTTCCCAGGTATTTATTTCATCATGGGATAGTCCTTCCTTTGATTGCAGCAATTGCAAGCAGAGTCTATGTATTTCTCACTATATCCAAACCCTTAATGATACAGACACATAACTGTTCCATGGTCTGTGCTCTGACTCAATATTTTCTCTGGTGAGAGACTTCTGTAGCCTTTTTTTTGGTTGCTCCAAGTTTGTAGACTGTTTTGGCTGGACTGTTGGAAGATGCAGTGCAGTCACACACGTGTGAGCACATATCTGTCTGGATTATACATCCAGAGTAATAGTAGGCAGCAGGGAAAAGATTCTTCTTTTTTTTTTTTTTTCCCCCAAAGTGGTGACCTACTACTCTTATCTGTATACAAATATGATAGGATTTGAAACACTGAGGTCTAAAGTGTTGACCATGTTCTTGTTTAATTTGGAACAGAAGACACTGTTTAAGAAACTGCTAGTGTCTGTAAGGATACAGCCTTTGTGTGTTCTCATCTGCCTCCCACCCTGGGGGTAATTTGGCTCCTGGGTGCTCCTTCTTCAAAATAAGCTCTAAATGTTTCATGTAGATTGAAGATTGTCTCCTCACTAGCAGGAATGTTCTATCTGTTGCACACAGAGGCTTAAATGAGTTCTAAAGCTGTGTTTATGCTAGATTTTCAAGTGGGAAGTCAAGAATGTCCTCTGCTTACTTGCTGCCAGTTTTCCTTTAAGGGTTGGCGAGTTACTTTTTGGCTGCCAACCGATGAAGTGACAACCTTTTGTAACAGCTACATCTATGTGGGAAAATATTTGTCAGGTTTTGATAATGGTTACTGTCATGGAGAGGGAACTGTCTTCCCTCAAGGAGAAGGACATTGTTACCCAACATCCAAAGGGAACACAGCTCTAGCAGTCACGGCTGTGTTTCTGACCTTCCTCAGGCTGCGAATGTGTGCCAGGCAGTTCAAGTCCCCTAGGATCACCTGAGGTCTTTGATCCCTTTTTAACTTGATGTTCTCATGGACGTGGTTAAAAGAGTCAAAATGGGGCAGCCAGGATGGCATCCTGAAAGGGCGTTCTCCATCCAGGAGTGGGTGTTCAGTGCCATTCTGCTCCATATGCTGGTTGACCGCAGCATTTCAAAGTCTTCTATTTGTACTTTTGTTGTACAAAAAAAGGAGCTGCCTGGGGATTTGACAGGGGTATGACTAGATGCCCTGAAGGTGAAAAATGGACACCAAGGACAACTGCTAAAATTGGTGTCATTGTTTATCTGGAACATACTTGCATTGACAGGGATCTCCCTGCTCTTTAATTTTCTCTAGGGGTTAATTACTGATGTGTCTAGAATAATGTCTTACTTGACAGTTGAGGGGTTTTTTCCCTGAATTTGCCTTCCAGACATCACCTCTTCAGCACTGCCTGGGGGTCTGTGGGACTCTCATCTCCCTTTCTGTAGGCAGGCACTAACCTAAGAAAGGGTTGAAGGACATTAAGTGCTCTGTTTCTTTTGTTGAGAGGAATCACAGGCAGGTGCCAAGGGCTCTCTCAGCTGGGGTTTTGCCTGCCTGCAGCCAAAGCAGCACAGCTGTGATGCCATGCAGGAGCTGCATGGCTTTGCAGGAAGTTGTTCTTCAGTGCTCAGCTAAAAGATTTCACAAGGTGCTGGTGCTTCCTTCAGCCAAGAGAAGGAAAAAGGTAGTGCTGGAGTGTCCTGAGAGCTTGTGGGTTAAACAGGATTTTGCAGTTTGGGCAAGAGCTTATGCATAGAGCTGGTGAATCTAAGGCCATATTGGCTATGCAGGAGACTTTACTCACATCTGTTTCAGACTTTCCTGACTCTACTGGCAATCCCTCTCCCCCTCCCTGCAGTTCACATCAGTGGGAGCAGGAGCATAATAGGCTTATGATTTCAAGTCATTTTCTTCCCCCACCAAATACAAAAATCGGCGCACACTGCAATTAAAGCAAATTGCAGTCTGGGGCCCGCGAGAGACCTGTGGTCTTTTCCTGAGTGTGCACAGCCACTGCAGCAGTGCCAGACCTCTGCCAAATGACCGCAGAGGCCGGCAGCAGCCGCTGGTCCTGGGCGGAATGTGGCTGTAATCGCTGCCTCTCGCAAGCGCCGGAGCAGCTGAGAGCGGCTCTGATGTCAGCGCCCAGCATTCTGTTGTGCGTGGAGAGCTGCAGCTTGTAATTAAAGTTTCGTTACTTGGCCACGATTTAGCATTAATGCTTGACAGCTGCAAGCTTGTAGATATTCCCCTCACCCCTCCTTATGGATGTCAGAGCAATTAATGGGGGGAAGGTGTGGAAGAGGAGTGGATGCTGGGCTGCGGCACTGCCTGCGGGATAGAGCTGCATGCACTGATATTACTCCCATGAGCCTGGCTTGTGCTTTGCAGGCCAGGATTTCTCCGCTGGGAAAGCTCTGTTGAGGTCTGTGTGAATGCTGCATCAGTAAACACTGCAGGCTTTATCCTGAGGCATAAGACAGACAAAATGTGTGGTCCGGCTTGGAGTTTACTCAGAAATACGTGCAACTAGCAGTCTATGTGCTCAATTTTTGTGGAGCCCGAGTTTATCATCACTGACATTGACTTTATAGTCTTTTAATTTTACTGAGCCGAATTAGCCCTGACTCTTGGAGAGAAGTGTTAGCTACAAGTCCTCAGCTGTTTCCTGGAGGAGCTGAACTTCCTCCTTGAAGATAGCTGTGGGGAAAGAGAAGTGCTTTTGGTTTAGTCTTTTTTTTTTTCTGTAGTGAAGTCCCAGGCTTAAAAGAGCATACACTTCCCTGTCCCATTTCTAAAAGTAATACCCACAAATTTCGTGTCAGGGGACAATTCTGAAAGTATCCTTCAATACTTTCCCAATACAAACTCTATGGCTTCTATTAATTGTGTTAGTTGTATTTAAACTCTGGTCTGCCCTGGAGAAATTATTTTGTTTTGTGTTGCCTTTGTAGGAGAGTCTGCAATCTCTGCTGCAATATAAACAGAAAGAGGTAGAAAAAATTCATGCTGGGGAGTGGGGGGGGAAGGGAAACATCATGTCATGGTTAACAGATGTCTTCCTGGCTGATACTGCTAAAACAGGAATTCGTGCAGATTCTTAAATCTCTCTAGAACAGGAACTTTATCTACCAGACTGAGCATTAATTTCTTTCCTCAAATCTCATGTTGACTAGCATACGTACAGACTCATCAATGCCCCCCTGGTCTCTCTGCATTCTTTCCAGCAGGAGCTCCTTCTGTGCTGAACTAGAAAACTCATTCACAACAGGCTTGAGGCTGATCCTGCAGCCCTGCTTTTGTTGGTAACACGGAAACACAGGAGCATGTTAGCTGGTCACTTTGTGCTGCCAAAACTTGCAGCAAAAGAAGAAAAGCCCAGATCAGCAGCACGTTGACTTTGAGTGACCCTTCCGTAGTTGCATCCCTGAAATATCCATCCATCTGTTCTCAAGGGATACACGTGGAATTAGGTTTGGGTACCAAACTACAATGTCACCGTGTTGGTTTGATTATATAAAAATAAATTGACATCCCTACACCACTAATAAACAAAGCATGTCACAAAAGTCTGCAGAGCTGCTACAGTGCCTGCCTACCAGCCTGCCCTTGCCAGGTACCGCGTTAGCGGCGAGCACAGCTGGGCTGCATTATTTAATATTAGTCCTCCAGTGTGATTTTAAAATTAGAACTGCTTGCTGCCCTGGCCCTTTGGTCTAACAAAAGCCCTGCATGATGATATAATGCATTTGGTGTCTCATTCCCCCGTTCTGTCTTTCACGAGGAGCACCAAGGTCAGGAAGACTCCACTAGAGCCAGTGTCCTTCAGTGCTGTCACCCTATTCTTCGAGCCACTTCCGTAGTTGTATATTAAGTATCTCCAGACTGCTTTTTTATCAGCTGCTGACCTTGTACCCAAAAATCTCAGGGAGCAGAGGATTGCAGTGGTAGATAATCATATTTAAACCCTGTGCTCTATGCATTTGATGCTATGTTTGGCTGACACTTCAATAAACAATTATTTTGGAACAGTTACACACTGTATTAATTGAGAATAATTCCAGAGTGTTAACAATATAAAAGAAACTGGTGTCTTTCCATGTACTTAATTTCAAAGAGGTGGTTTTGAGACTGTTTGCCTTGTGAAATTCAAAATCTTTCAGTGTAAGGTCCTTGAATGTTAATAACTTTGTAACAAAAGAAACATCTTATTTTAGTCTATCTTTTCCTTTTTTCAGTATTTTAATTATAATTTGGAATCACTCCCATTTTCCATCAGTTTCTTCTCTGTCAGGAGTTCCCATATATATCCATCATAAGCCATAAGTATATGAATTAGGTTACTGGCAGTTGATAGGTACATAGCTGGTCACCTATGGGATGCATTAAAGTAGTCAGAGAATGCAGAGTCATTGGCTTCTTTTCACTCCTTGTGTGGCTGAGAACTTATCAGTGACCTACCAAGTCTGTTTCAGGTATCACTATTCCGTCTGCTCTCTGTGAAGTAGATTTACCAGGGGTACACAGTAACAACAGCTGAAGACAGCCTATCATATATCTTTCATTTTATTCACCTATTTTATTCTGATTTTATCCTTCTTAAGCTAAGAGATAGAGGCATCCAAGGCTGGATCATCTTTTACTGGTGGCATGCCAAAGTAGGATTTATTTTCAACAATATTTCATCCTGCCAGTCTTTCCAACCATTTCAGGCATCCCTTCTCCTCCCATATTTATGAAACTATATATACAGCTTTCCTATGAGAAAGCAGCTGCTTGAAAACGCTTGTGAATAACACACGAGCTGAGCTCCAAGTTCAAAACTGCCAGCCATGCAAAAAGTGTGCAGAGTAGAGACTTGGGCTGAAACGTTTATCACGCTGTCCAGGCATCTGTCTGCTACCATCTATCAAGGCTTTCATTTGTCTTGTCCCCTCCATCGCCAGACTAAAATATACATACACAGATTTGTATATAGAGAACGTAACAGAGCCCACAAAGGAGTACTGCTGAATGCTGAACTGAAATGTGTTCCGTGCAAATAAGCTGTGAGAAACAAGACAGACGGTTCTGGATGACAGAAGTTAAAAACATTGGAGATTAGAGAATGAGAGAGACAGTTTAGTAGTTCCCAGTGCCTTGTTCATGTGTCTGACAGCTCTGGGAGTACAGAGTGCCTGCCTGGTAGGGAATAATGTTATGTGTAAGAAAGCATGTTTGGACAGAGAAAAGCTGTACTCCTTTTAGGGAAATATTTGCAAACCCCTCATAAAGTTTGGAGCATCAGTATTGATCAGAGCCCTGACACAGGCAATACCAGAATTGTCCTGGACAAACAGATGTATATTTTTCTTCACATGGCAGCTTTGTCTGGGACACGCAGGCAACTAAAGTGCAATGACACAGCCTAAAACAGAAGTGTAAACACTGAGCAGGGAGCAGGCAGAGAAGGATGGAGTTGTGTCCAAGCCCTCCCCTGTCAGATCCCAGCTGGTTCTTGTGGGTTGCTGGACCATCCCAGAGCTTTCCTCCGCTCCCTTACTCGTGGGCAGGAGCAGCAGTGGGGGTTGCTGCTCAGTGCCAAGATGTTTGCAGGGTGCATGAGGTGCCCTGGGCAGAAGCAGGGTTGGGGACCAAGATTTCTGTGTAGCCTCATGAGTGCTGTGCCCCAGCAGGAGGGGTACTCAGGTGCCTGGTCAGAAACCATTTGAAAGAGTAACTGATTGGACCACTCAACAGATGCGAATTCAGCATTGATTTTAAATTACCTCTCAACAAATATTCTTCAGGGTTTTTTTCTGCCTGCCTCTCTGGTGGGCAGGGTCCTGCATGCACAGGATGCATTTCTGTAGGCACCAGCTGGGCAAGCAGCATCCCGCTGCTCAAAGTCCGGCTTCTGCAGCAGCTATGAAGGAAAAAAATCAAGGAACAAAAAAAGAACTTGCACAAATCCTTTTCTTGAGAATAAGGGCAGTTAGCTGAGCTCTCCAGCATGGCACTGACAAGATGAGACAGCTGCCTTAGAGCCAGTGTGTTCAAACATGCTGCCGTTATCCTGTTACATGAATCAAAACCAGCACACACCAGCTTTCATCTGGATTTCATTATTGTGATTTATATCGTAGAGACTGTTGTCTCGCAGGAAGCGGCAGTATTCAGAGTTGGAGAGGGGGAGATTCTTATCAACAGGACAAAATTGACAAATCTCCGTGTTTAAAAATAACCATACCTCTTTACTGTTCTCAGCTTTAAGCTGTCTGCTTAGTCTCAAGCCTCTGAGCTCTTTGCTTTAAATGAAATTTTTAAAAAGAGCTTTTCTCCTTCCAAAGAGAATTTAGCTGAATTCTGGCAAGCCTCCCACAGGCTGGAGGAGACCCAGGTAAAACAAGTCGGTGCCTGCAGAGCAGCCATAGGGAAAGGTGCATCCCAGGGGGCTGCTGCTGCTGTGTGGCAGAGCCCAGGGCTCGCTCCCCCCCTGCACAGTGGCCCCCAGAGATGGGGTCACCCTGATACTCACTCGTCAGAGGTGAAAATATCTGAAACTCGCTGTGTGGCACAACTTCTGTGCAGCCCTTCACCTGAGCCTGGAGGATGGAGAGGCCCTCCCTCCGCTGCTGTTCCCTTTCTCTTGGTAAGTGGTTTCTGTTGTGCACACAAGCAAGGGAAGAAGATAAGCTAGAGAGAGCTAAAGGCAAGTTAATTAAGATAAAACTACGAGCTCTGTGGTAATGAAGAACAAACAATGGGCAGTTAGGTTTGTAGTGAAGCACGAAACAAGGTGTCAGGTAGCTTTGCACAGTAACACTGGGCTCACTATTTCTAGGATTGCCCAAGACAACCAAAAAATACTGGTAGTGACCAAAATCACCTTTACATTTAATAGGAAGTATGTGCTTAGTGTCTCTTGACTCTGTAAGCACGAGCAGCATGGAGCCATGTTTCTGTACCCCGAGGAGCAGACTGCAGTGGTCAAATTAGATGTGGCTTGTTTCAGTGTCCTCTTGTAGCAGTACCAAGAGGATAACACATAAAACTCGCAGCACATCTGTACATCAGCAGCACCCAACTTGCTGATGATCCTTTGGCAACAATACCAAGGAGTAGGCAGGCAGGCTGCAACATTCCAGGGAAAGAAAGGAAAGGAGTAGTTGTTAAGATCTTAATTCTTGTGCTGTACAGGGCTGAGCCCTGCCAGGTGAGATGAAGCACGTGAGAAGCTGTCTGCAGTGAAGAGCCAGGGCTGCACAGTGCTTGCATACATCCTTCCATCCTCAGCAGGGTTAAAACCAGGCAGGCCCACACATTCCATTGAAGGCTTTCCCACCGCTCCTGGGTAGGGCAAGGCTCCTCCTCCCTGTCTTTTCCTCTCTTCCTTTTTCTTCAGGTGTGGCAGCACATTGCCTGCTTCAGCATCAAGGCAGCTTATGGATTTTTAACCTCGGGGGCACTGCACTGTCTGCCTGAACCTGCAGTCAGGCTCATCCATACACGTGCAGGGCAGCAGGTGTGGCTGAGGAGTGTTGATGTGGCAGAATGGCCCATGTTTTAAACATGTGCATCACCGTAACAACACCCCGTGGCAAAAACTTGGGTTTTTCCTCTCTATTACAGTATGTTTGCCGCAAATACTGCTGGGCACTATTTAGGGGAAACACATGCTCTGCTCTGTTTTAAATTCCTATAATTCCTGATAATTCAGTGCTGTATCTCCTAAATAAAGTGCGGGAGAAGTTAGGTGTGTTTTACTCTCCTTCATGCTTATTTTGGAAACAGAGAACAACATGACTGGATAAAGGGAATTGTCTGCTTTCCCTCTAGAGCCATTGCACTTTGTATTCCCCGAGCTCTTCCATATATTGTTTTAATGATTGAAAAAAAGCCTGAAAGCATATGCAGTCAGTCTTTTTGGCTGATTTGGATTCCCATGAGGATATGTTACAGCAGAGCTCCACCTTCTATAAAGGCATAACATGCAGCAAGGGTTGTGCATGCCTCTTTCCACCTCTTGTTGTTTGGTGTTAACAGCCCTTTGCCATAATACAGATTAATCAAAACCAGAAATTGAAAGGGAGGTATTATTTTACAAGCAGGAGAATGCACTGCACTATACACTGCTGCTCTCTTACACACTTGAAGCTGGCAGGGAGCTGGATGCCTGGGGACCAGGCTGTCCCCCAGGTGCCCAAGCTGGGGCTCTTCTCCCCTTCTGTCCAATGGGCAGAACTGCCAAAGCAGGGAAGAGAATTTAAACATGCCCAAAATAAAGGTTGGTTTGTTGTTGAGCTGATAGATTTTGGCCAGGTGAGTGGTGACAGAGGATTTGGGCAAAGTGCTACCTGAACAAAGACTGAGGGAACAAGAGAAGTGCTGGGCACCCACAGATGCAGGTGCTGTGTTGGCCAGGAGAATCCTCTGCAACCTGCGGAGATTCCTTACGTTGTAATAAAAAGGAGCAGGAAGCTCAAAGGAAATAGACTGTACACTTTGAATGTTGTCCTGACTCTTTTGTCCACTTACTGCCTAACTTACCACAGCATTGCTGCCTTCCACTCTACTGAGTGACCTGCCATATCAGCTAATTACTTATTTTATCATAAATGTATGCTGCAGCAGTCAAGAGTTTGTACCAGTGGTTTCTCTGAAGAATCAATTTGAGAGAAACACACAATGTGTCTCAGAACCACATGGAGGTATGCACCAAAATCTGGTCATCATATCAGTTTTTGTGATGAATTTTTTTGTTTTACAAGACTTCGCAGGTAGGTTTAATCCAGCCACATTTATCTTAAACTCATTCTTAGCAATACTTGGAGGATGCTAATGAAGCATGTGTTGTTCAAGGCTTGTGCTGAACAGGTAACTTATTGTGTCAGTCACAAATAAATAGATGCCTTATTTCAGACTCAACTTTCCTGTCTGCTGAAAGCAGTGGGACTGACTGGCACTTGTTTGGTATTTCTTGCTTCTGGGAATCGAGTGATCTTCTTTGTTACAAACTGAAAGTGTAATTCTGTCCTGACCTGTGTTACAGACCACGGTCATAGACTATGTGAAGCCATCAGATCTCAAGAAGGACATGAATGAGACCTTTAAGGAGAAGTTCCCTCACATCAAGCTGACCCTCAGTAAAATAAGAAGGTACGTTGCAAAGCTCGATAAGGCTGCATTGTGATGCAGCTGTCTCACATGTCAGTGCAATTCCTTCTGCACATGAGGGGAAGCACAGCACTGATTGATCTTCCAGGAGCAGTGACCAGCAGAGGTGCAGATGATTGCTTTGATTACTGGGATGAGTAAACAGGATAGAGGAGTGTGCAAACACGCACTGGTCAGGTGTCAAACACAGCATCTAATGGGATGAGGAGGAGAGCTGGGCATGCACTATATTAAAATACCCAGAAAAATAACACAACAGAGTCTCTAAGCTCATGGCAATTAGCTTAAAAACAGACTGAGAAAAGAGAAGTGCTGACTTTTGTGCCGTGGCCAGAAGCAAAAAGAGTAGTTGGCTTCACAGCAAAGTTGTAATATTCCATCTCTGTTTCCAGTGTAGCCAGCTAGACATACTGCTCCACTGAAGTAATGATAATTTCATTTGACCCTAGTGGCCAGAAGGACACTGAGCCACACTGCTCTGTAACCAGAGAGTGCTGCAGGACATGGACAGAACTGTCAGTTTGGATTTGACCAACCATAACCAGCAGCAAAAGCTGCATACAGAGCACCAGTAATCAAAACGTGGTTATTAAACAAATGGTATGCAGCATAGGACCTCTGATGAAATATTGTTGCTAAAAATGTCAGAGCTTTTTTGGTTGCTTTTATAGCTTGACACAACTGTCTGTTGGGGGAAGTGAGGGGGGAAGGGTGATGTAAATATGTGCCGTGAAATGTGCCCCCAAAACAGCATCAAGATATCTGCCCAGAAAATTATGTTTTTCCTTCCATTTGACTAAGCAGGAATCTCTGAAAGCATGGCTCTTAGGGTGAAATGAGAAATGCTTTAAAACTCATCTCACAGCATACTTGTCTGGTCTCTTTACTCAGCTTGAAGAGAGAAATGCGCAAGCTTGCTCAAGAAGAATGTGGTTTTGAAGAGCCCACAGTGGCCATGGCCTTTGTCTACTTTGAGAAGCTCGCTCTCAAGGGGAAGCTGAACAAGCAGAATAGAAAGCTTTGTGCTGGAGCTTGTGTTCTTTTAGCAGCCAAAATTGGCAGTGACCTCAGAAAACATGAAGTCAAGCATCTTATAGATGTACGTATCCATAGGTTTCTGGTGTTCCATCTACATGAAGTGCCTGTGTGTGGTCTGTGCAAGCCTGTTTGTCAGTGGACATGCTCTCCTTTAGGCTTCTGATGTACAGCCAGCTAAACATCTTTTTTTGTTACGCATTTTTGTGGAAGTAGTAGTGATCAATGTCACTGCCAAAGCTTGTTTGATGGGATAGAAGGCCCTGGTGTCAGATACTGTGAGGTTTGAGATGTATCTGACCATCATTCTGTCAATACAACGCAAAAGGTGAACCCTCAGGAAATTAATTTTGCTTTTAATTATGTTTCCAAGAGTGTCAGTAAGGATTCTCCTTTGAAAATTAAATGCAGATACTAACTTCAGATGGAGTCCAATAGACATTTGGATTTCTTTTATCCAGCTTTTGGGCAAGAAAACCTAAGGAGGTGCCCATTAGAACACCTCACTCCAGATATTTTTTGTAGAGTAAAGTGTCAGGTCTTCCACCCGCTCCATATGGAAGAGGTAAATGTTAATGGGGAGTGTTATGCCATAATCCTTTGCAAGCACCAAGGTACCAATCTGATTTCATGCTGCAGAAGGTACCTGGGTATGTGGCTACAACCAGCTCACTCAATGGAAGAGACATGGGATCATGGATGGGGGCAGGACTGGACTCATTCATGCCTTCCTCCCACAGTCACAGAGCTGGGTTGACAGTCAGTTTGTTAGAAAGCCCTCTGAATAACCACCAAAAAAATCAGCCAAGTGGGAATTGGAAGATCTGACCTCTCTTGCTGTCTTGAAACATCGGTCCATCCAAAACACACATTGAACTTTGCAGTAGACCCAGTGGCCAGAGTAGTAGGAAGCCAGGGAGATCCTAAGAAGAGGATGAGGGGGGAAATATCCCTGAGCAACTGGTTGCCTACTTGTAACATCCAAATCCAGTGAAAACAGCAGAGCATATGGGAGGTTTAGTACATTACAGCACAAAACCAACTATAAAAGCCATCTCATCCCCCTTGAGGATAGCAGTTTCTATTACTCACTGTTCTTGTGGTTGCTGCAGATGACACCTTCTGCCTCTGAGGTATTAAGATCAAATGGTGGCCAAAATAATTTCCCCAATAGGACGTTGGAGCACAGTCTAATGCTGAGAGGAAAATTAGTGATTTCAAGCAGTGCAGGAAATTTATGGACAATTACAAGATGCGTGTCTTCCATTACACAAGTGATTTTGATGTTTGCATGAAGGCAGGAATTTCCTGTTGCTGCAGTGGTAATCACTGTGATCGTTAGGAGATGTATCTGCTGGCAGTGGAATGAGTGAAATGACGAACGTGTCAGAAATAGCATGGCTGGCTGAGCTTTATGAGTTCACCTTCACAGTAAGGATTTGGTACATCCAGTTCACACAGCTCTGATTTTCTAAACCTAGAGCCATGTGAGTCAATCAGGACAGAAGTTTAATGACGGCAGCATGCGTGTTTTGAATAATGTCATTTGTGGGAAAGCACTAGAAAGGCAAACCCTCATTCCGTTTTTTTTTCAACTAATTTTTTTTCCCCTCGGCTGTGGTTGCAGAAACTGGAAGAGAAGTTCCGGCTGAACAGGCGAGAGCTGATCGCCTTCGAGTTCCCGGTGCTGGTGGCCTTGGAGTTTGCCCTCCACCTTCCCGAGCACGAAGTGATGCCGCACTACAGACGCTTGGTGCAGAACTCCTAGCGCTGGCTGCCCTGCGGGGAAGGGGCTCCCGACTGTTCCCGCTTGGCTCTCCCGAGCCACAGTTACTACTGGAAATGCAAAATCAGACTCCTAACACTTGGCTCTCTCTCTCTCCCCCCAAAAACTGTTTTTCTGGCTACATACAGGAAACACTGCATCGACTCTCGGCTTTGACGAATTTATGTATCGTTACTTTCTCAAAGCAGGTGAAGACTGAGCTGTTGGTAAATAGTTCACGTGCTGAAACTGGGTGGCAACTGACCCTACCTGTAGGGACTACAGCTATAAAAGTAGGCAAAAAATAGAAGGGCAGCCTCCATGACCACCCCTCTCTCCATCACACAAACCCTGGAAGCCCACTGAGTGCATTCTCGTAGCGCTTTTTCTACAGACCTGCTGCAAATTCCAAGAGGACTTCTTAAAGTGAAAAAGCTTTTAAAGAAGATATCTTCACTGTGTCAAAAAGAATGTGCCAATCTATTTTTGTATCAGCAATTGAAAGTGCACTTTTTCCTGTGGGGTATTTGTGTGTGTATCCGTGTGTGTGTGCGTGTGCGACACCGAACTGATCTCAGTCCAGGTGGTTGGCGTAGCTGTTTCCAAGTGTATCAGTTACTGATGGTGAAGATCAAGGTGACCTTACACGTTTACTTCTTGAAAAACGTAACTACTGGAAAAGTGGTAAATGGGATCATTTTTGGACGCTTGGGTTTTTTTATTCTCTGATCTTTCCAACATTGTACCTTTGAAAGGATTACACTACTACTACTGCGAGAGAAGGATCAGCAACTGACCTTAAATTTTCAGTCATGTTTGTGGTAAAGATGAAAGCATTAGTATAAGATTTCCATGTCATGTTTTTTAAAAATATCTTGTGTTAAGCCACATGCGTATTTTTAACCTTCGCACTTTTCCCACTGTGGAGATGGTTAGACTTGCACTCTGTAGTGTTGTATTTCTGTGCTCTATGTTAGAGTGCGTAATAAGCACATTTATTGTGCTCTATCTTAAAACAGTGTTTTATTAAAAAAAAAAAGAGTAGGGCTCAGCAGTATAACGGGTGTCTTAAGGCTCCAACAGCAGGGGCATCAGCCATTATAGTTTTGGGGTTTTAATTAGGATTGACTGTGCAAAACCTAAAATCTGTGCCCATTGAGATTCAGTTCCTTTAGACATTGCAGTACTGGAGTTTTATGGTAAAACTTCTTGCAGCTTCCCTGGTTCTGACTGGACACCCAGAAAGCTTAAAAGCTTTATCCAAGCTCCTGATGCTATATCCACACTAAGCTAATGCCGTGCTGATGGACGTCGTTCAATTGCTGTTATCATGTGGGATTCCACCCCTGTCCAATCTTCTCTTGTGCTGGTTCACGTAACAAGCCTTGCCCTCAGCGTGCCCCACATGGATCCGCTAAAGTCAAGTTATTACATTTGTGGTAATTATAAAATAAATAATAGTCTCAACTGTGAGATTTCAGCTGAAGCCTTACCTCTCTAAGTTTGGGAGTGCTTGCTCAGAGTATGGAAAGGGCTTGTGAGCAGAACATAGAGAAGTGGGACATATCAGAGGATGCAAACACACTAATGCTTACTTTCTTTCGCTCTTACTTTAATCAGTTTTATTATTTCCTTCAGTTAGGCCAGGAAACATCCAGTTTCTTTACCAGCTTTGACTCCCTTAAATTCTAGTATGAAAAAAGCCTGCATACGATTGCTCTACAGGATCTGGAAAGGTTACATGTCAGGACAAATGGGAATCTGTTTGATGCTATTGCTCTCCCCCCATTCTAAGGGGGAGGGTGACTATGCTAGCTTACAGTTATTATTAACACTTACCTGATTACTGATATAGATACATTCCAACAGGTTTGGGGAGGAGGGGGTAAAGAGAAAAGCGTGCACTTAAACCTTCCCAGTGTAACGTCCCATGTCGCTGCAACCCACACGTCACTCAGCCAGCTGCAAAGGGAGGGGAGGGGGGCCCTTGACAGCACTCTTACTCCCTCCTCCTTCTTCTCCTTCTCCTGGCCCCCACACAGCCAAGGAACAGTGGAGTTGAGAGCCTGGAGCACACCTGGAGCCTGCTGGTTTATTCAGACCAAAAGGCGGTGGGTGTAGTGTGGACCTACGATCCAGAACAGTCTGTGGGTCAGCTAGGAGGGCTTCCACCCTTGGCTATATCCCGTTCCACCCAAATTGTGTATATACGTTCAAGATTTGTTTCTGATTGCAGAGATCTGTTTCTAATGGCGACCACTCAAGGCTGAGCAGAAGCTTTACCTTTCCGTGAAGGCTTCTACCTTTTGCTTTTGAGTCTGATTTTTTTCTTATATTGCTTTATAGCATTGCAGGGAAAAAGCAAATTGTGATTGCAAGATGCAGACTAAAGAATGACAGTCTTACAGTAGTCTTTAGAGATGCTGTTGAATCATGCTGTCACATCTTTTGTCTTCTGTGCTGCTACCCAACCCTGATCTACAGTTTACACAGATTTCTGGGATGAAATCTGAACTGCTTTTCATTGTTATCGCTGTTGTTTTGGGGGCGGAAAAGGGTTTCAGAGTGATGTTCAGTTTCAGTTTGAATGTGGAATAAACACTTAAGGTGGTGATGATGTTGCACTGTTCACTTAGGAACATATATAAAGCCATATGTTGCTAGATCTCAGAGCACAAAGCTTGGTCAGTACAATTATGATTAGGACAATGGGCAGGATTTGCCCCCCTTTTCTGCCCAACCCTGGGAAAATTCAGGCTGAAGAGGTAGAGAAAATCTGTACCAAACAAAAAACATGTTGATTGTTTTCCTTTGTTTTACATGGCAATGAGTGTTGATTTACAAATGATTTTAGGTTCAACTTTAAATAGTTTGGGAAAATAATCCATTCCATATAACTTGTTCTGTTTTGAAATTATATACCGTACACTCTACCATGCAGAGTTTATTCCTTTTCTAAAAAAAATGAATAAAAGTTTTAAAAAAATTGAAAAACACAGACTCTTTTCCACCAGTGACAGTATGTAAAATTATTCTGTCTCTCATCTGTATTTGAAAAGGGGTTTGGTTTTGTCTCCCTGTGGACATAGAGCTGCGTGTTAATAAGCCAGTGGTGGGATTGCCACAGGACCCAGGCCATCTCCTGGTGTTCAGCTCCCTGCAGAGCCCCCACTTCAAACATCTTCCCTCCATTCAAGATCATAACCTTCTTCCCAGACCATTGTTTTGGGTTTGTTGGGATTTTAAGCCCTTCATTTTTGGCAGCACCTGGAACTGCCAGAAGCAGATTCTCTGAGTCCCAGCTGTTGATATGCCAAAGGATGAGGCACAGGCAGCATTGTTCAAATCTTGTGACCCCTTGTTCACAGGAGAATTCGGAATACGCTTTTTGGTTTAGTCCAGGTGATGGTAAAACTTACAACCAGCCCACGTGCCAGTTGTAGTTCACAAGCAGCTGCTTCTTCTTTGGAGGTTGAAAGTTGTGTTTTGCACATTCATGTGTTGCACACCCAATTGCCCACCATGTGTTTGCATTCAAGTTATATTTTTTTACACCTATGACACCCCCTAAATCCAATACCTATCTAGGTGGTCTCACCAAACACACCCATTTACTTGAATTCTCATTCCACATTAATAAAGTTATGAGAAAGGTTTGCCTCCCTACCTTTACCCATCACTCCAGAGACTCACAACTTTAAATCATATTTGTGACAATAAAAACATTAGCATGATTTACACAGGCTCCAGAACATACAAACATACAGAAAAATACTTGGCAATCATTTTCCTAAACTACTTGTTAACTGGCAATGGCTTATTTGGGACAGTTTGTAACATAGCTAAATGACACAACTTCAGCTAATTGCTCCAGCCTCCTGAAATACAGAACTCATGGCATGAGACTTCTGTGGAAGCAGTGAGGAGTGGTTTGCTAAGAGATGATTGCACCTTCCCACGATGCTAAAGGATTTTGGCACCAGGCCCCACAATAAACATGTAAAAAAACACAAACAAGGTAAAAGTAGTTGAGCGAGGCAAGAGACTGAGCAATCGGAGTAACAATGCCAACATCACTAGCTGAGACTGAAGTCTGTCCCAAGCTGCACCTTTGGGAAGGGAGGGGAGTGTGGGAAGCAGATTTGAACTTAATTTGTTCATCTCCCATTGTAAACTCTGTACCAAAGAGGGAGAAAAAAAAAAGGAAAAAACCATCAGGTGCATCCTTTCCCAGAATGTTGTATGCAAAGCAAAAAGGCCTTTGTGAAATCCTAAACTGTGATGCTTCCCACTGACTTCATGTGAGCCTGTAACAGCCAGAGACCCCCACCGCAGCCTGGCACCTGATGGTGCAGCTGAGCTCAGAGGAGAGCTCTTCAGTCACTGAAAAAAACCAACAAACATACACCCTGCCCAGACCCCAGCAGCAAATACCAGGACCAACAGAGAGAGAGGAGAAGCAGTGCTTATTGTGTGGTACTGGGAAAGAGCAGGAACTGTGATCCTGGAAAATGCCCTGCACACCTTCAAAGCAATGCTGGGGTGGACCAAGAAGTTGCTCCTGACTTGTGCAGCAAACGCATCCTCCCCATAACAAGACCCAAATATTGGCTACTATCATGAGTTGCCCTTCCTACATGTTCATCTAGCCTCTCATACACCCTTTTCCATAATCCTGTTAAACATCATCTTAAGCCAGCCAGGACCCTTGCCTCTTGCCCAGATGCTCCAGGACTTAATTCCTCAAACCTGAAGAAGTCTTCCAGTTTGCAGTCAAATTTCATTGATGACCAATTTATAACTTTTTGAACTCATGTCACTATTTCATCCAACTTGAAACTGGAATCTTTCGCCTAAGTGAACTCTGGGGTGTGGTGCTCCTTAGCAGTAATTCTTAACAAAGTTCTGGAATTTAGTTAAGGCACTAAAAGGAGAAAGTAGAGGCAAGAAAACTGATCCTCTGCCAGGGGCTTCCAAGTGTAGTGAAGTGTTGTCTTGGTTAACATCAGTGGGTACAACTGCTGGGGAAGAAGCTGTGCAAGTCAGCTTTTCACAACCACTGACGTGAGACCTAAACTTCCCTCATTTTCAATGCACCATGAGCAGCCATGAGCTAGCCTTTATACCCTTCTATCCCTTCTTTCACCCAAAGGGCCACTTTCCCTCTTCTCCATTGCTTCCCTTTACCAACAGCTGGAGACTTGAGAGTTGGCTGGGAGAGCAAAAGGATGAAGAGGCAGACAGGTTTATTTACAAACCAGTATTAAATCACCCATGTTCAAAAACAAAGACTGGTTTACCAGGAATGGATCCTGTTCATTGATTTAGGAGAGGAATATTGGGATTTTCTCTTAGGTCCTGGACTGAGCTTTAGATAAGGTTTTCTTTAGGCTGGAGCCTTCCAGCAAGGAAATGTTTGGAGACATCTAGACTAACTCAAGCCACCTGTTCTTCCCCTGTTGCTGTACCACTTATGTTGCCCACGGGGCTGAACTTTGCTGGGTTTTTACAAAGGACAAAGGCAGTGTTTCTCAAGATAAAAATGACAGGCACGGCATCAGCTTTTGGTCTCTCACACCAGAAGACTAAAAGAACCCATTTCTGGTGCCTAGATTTCTTCCCATCTGTTTGTGTATCAGGAACCCCTGGGAGTGCACAGGTCTCAGCTCTTTCTCCTTATCTTGCACTTCTCCACTCATCACATACATCCAAATTAAAATAAAAAGGAGGTAAGATGGGAAATCTCAACATATTTATAGAGTGCTAAGAGCAAGCTCACATAACAGAAAGCACAAGACTTTCATGCTGCATTTCTCCCTTCTTGCAAGGAATGCTCATGGCAGTCCCTGGCTGGGGAAGCAGCACACTCGTGATGGCCTCCCCCAGCCCTTCACAACTCAACGTGCTCTTAACTAAACTCTGGATGGGGAGGGAAGATAACATGCCAGGAATAGATTCAGAAGAATCGCAGGGCTGAACAGTCTGACAGGCTGCGTGAGGGAAGGAGGAATGGTTTGCAAAATTATAAATATGCAGAAAACAACGGGAGGCTGTGGTTTCTAGTGGTATTTCTTGTTGGCAACCAAAAAAGCATGAATATTGGGGTGGGATTTTCGTTAAAAAAGATAAAAAACTAATGAAGAAACAGTAGCTGTGAAGTTTTAAGACGACATATAAAGCGCTTTTATTTCTAAACTGCTCTCATCTCACTCAGGCACAAATAACTGAATTGCTCACATCTGAGTTGGATTAATGGTCTAGACCATGCTGTTTCCCCAGTCCCTCCCCACTTGCCAGCACATCCGTAACCAGAAGCCTGAAGCCCAGACACCTTCTTCATGTTGGCCTGCATCTGTGAGTGAGAGCACAGCCTGTGAAGCAATTAACACCCGTCAATTAAACTGCCTCATGCAGTCCTTTTTAATTGGGAAAGATGCAGTTCTGTCCTCACTGCGGGGCAAGAGCGCATGATGGGCCTGCTTCCCCCCTGGATGCATTGGCTGCCTCTTAGTTGCATGCTGGGATAAGGCCTGGCTGTGCTCCCACCCACACCCATTCAGCTTCCCTTGAAAAGGAAACCCACAGCATCAACAAGAAGGGAAGCAAGAGGTCATCACCACAGTTGTCCACATGAACATCCCTAGAAGAAAAGAGAGAAGGAGGGAGAACTGAAGCAGTGACTACCCACTCATCATTGTCGTCATTATTGTCACCATCATCTTCACCTTCACCTTCATCTCTTCTTGAGAAGTGGGCCTCTCTTCTCCCACCTGCTGTGAAAGGACTAGGAGGGTGCTGAATGAGCAGCATGATGGAAATGCAACCGTTACCAACCTTCCTTCTGCCTTCAAGGTCTAAGGTGAGCTATTCAAAGAGGGTCTGAGCTCTGAACCCCCACGATGCAACCCAGGCACTGACTGCACTGGGGCTCCTCATGGAACACAAGCGTTTCAGCAAAACATCAAAGCACAGATTTAGACATGTTAGGTGGACAAGGTCCAACACATTTCCAAACACCAGTACGTTGTGACGATATCAGTCTCTTCTAGTTGTGAATATTTTTTCTAGTCAAAGCTAGATCAACTCCAGCTTATAAGCAACCCCAAGGCATTTACATCATTTACATGCAGATTTTCCAGAAGCACAGCATGTTTTTGAAAGCCCAATATTTAATGCCTTTTTCCAGAGCAACATCCTCCAGCTATCCTGAAACATCCTCCCATGAGCAGCAGAGACTATGGCATCAACATCTGGGATGTTTCCATGGGCCAAGATGGCTACGCATACAAAACCAAAACCAGAACTACAAAGTGCTCATCTCCCATGACAGCCCGAGAGGTTCATTAATGTTTTCTGAATACAAGAGTCTGCAAGCTGCCATCTGCCTGCCAGGGTGACCTGTGGATCTGTACACAATGGAGGTGAATTAAGACAACAACCCGCGTAGAAGAAAAAAAGAAGAAAAAATTAGTTTTTCTTTTTTGTCTAGTACATAATCTTTCTTTTCCTCAAACCCGAGAAATTTCCTGCCAAGTCAGACCTCCACCAGTCAGCGGAGCATAGGAGGCATTGCATTCAGATGTACTTTCTAAGGAACATTTCAGATCACAGTTTAAATTATGGATCGTGCAGATGAATTGAGAACTAGATCCCATTTCCTCTTTTATTCCTTGCTATGTGCTTTTCTCTTGACTGCTGCTGTTTAGGCATCTTATTTTCCATTCCCCCCCCCCCCTCGCTTT